>NNCF01127398.1:373121-403140 GCA_002313205.1 Laupala kohalensis
CAAGGAGACGGCACCTCCACGCGACGCCACGCGTACGAAGCGAGGTAACCTTGGCAGCACTGCACCCGGTCTGTCGACCCACCTACGTCAATCGGGATGCGGAGAAGAAAAGTCTCTCCGCGAAATCTACTACTCTCTACGAACTAGTGGTGCAAAACTTATACACACATTTCATGCAGAAGCAGAAAAAACTGATGGTCAATGGAGACAAAAATTGAAATAAGAAAAAGAGGATTGGAGTAGGAAATTAATAGATGTACTAAAAGGGTGGCAGAAGATGATAAAATAGTGAAAAAAGAGAAACTCATGAATATACACCCGGTGTGCGCTTTAGTATAAACTCAAATTTTTTGGAACCAAATAGTTATGTTATACAATATTTATCGGATCAAGCCAACTTTGAAGTGCATTTAAAGAATATTCGACGGAGAGAAACTGCAGTATGTATGTGAGGAAAAGAAACTCGAAATGGTGATCATATACTTTGGGAGCACATGATAAACGGGCAAGAAAGGAGTGATAACTTTCAGTCTGGTGAAAATGGTGACGAGACGGGAATCGAACTCGAACCCGGAACTCCTGCTTTGATGGCAGGTGTGTGAACTACTACACCAGTCGTTCGACTTCCATATCTGTACACCATTTGTACCCAGACAAGAAAGGAGTAGTTAACTACGGTTTTTAAGAAAAGGAATATTTTTGACATTTTAAAATACTATTGATTTTAACAGAGGACAGATTTTGTCACTACATCAAATATGTGACAAGTCGGACAAATTAAGAGACATCCTTAAAAAGACAAGATGTAGACGAGCGTCAGCATCCTCGAGGCAGAGACGAAAATCATGACACCGCCAGATACAACAGCTAACTGGCGTATAAAAATGATGGAATAAAAACCTTTAAAGAACAAAGTCTTGCAATGGCAACCGTTAAAGGCAAGGTGGTCCGGTAACACCCCACGTAGAAATTTTAAGTCGTATCGATGTCGTTACAACGTCATGATCGTGGCGACGTCGTGAAACAACTTCGGGAAGACGTTGCCAACGCGTGCGTATGTAACGTTATTTCGACGTCGGAGAACGGCGCCTTCACGTGGTCGTAAACGTTTATTCGACGTCGGGTAACGACACCAAAACAACGTCGTCACACGACGTTCTTGAAAATGTTGAATTATTATTTTTATTACAACTTTTATAGGTATTATCCATCGTCTTACCTTGTTCTATCATATTCTATGACTTGTGACACATTCGGATAAGAACGTTGATTTACAATCTCCGTCTTTCAAAGTCCGACTACGGCGTGATTAGATCCAGGGTCCTTTCCATCTCAAGGCGAGCACTGAGCTACTGTAACATGATGATAATAGCTAAGTTTTTATCTCTTTGTATTGCTCTGTCTTACTATAGTAAACGAGTAAAATACTACCCTCCGTAAACAAGTAAGAGAAAGGATGTTCTCGGCATAATTACTTCTTGGCGAAAAATGCACCCAAGTAGAGTTTAAAATTCCACTACCAGATGGTAGTGAAAGGCGGAACGTCGAAATTGCAAATGTGGTTCCAACTATCCGCAGAGAAATGGGTCACAATTAACAGGAGCGGAGGCCCATGCGCTATAATAATAATAATTATTATTATTTGTTATTATTATAAGTGAGTTGTCTCAACGTCGATCTTCGACTCGATATCGATGTCGAAACAACGTAGTATATTATTGTCGTCTCGACGTCGCATAACGACGTTGTCTCGATTTCAAATTACGGAAAATACGACGTCGGGAGGGCGTCGTTTATTCGACATCGACGTCGAAAGTCCGCTCAACGTCGGCGATTTCTGCGTGGGACGGAGACCAAAAAGAATTAATGAAAAAGAATACACAAACTTTCTCATACATATTTTCAATTCTTCAGTAGAGGGTGAATATAAATATCTGGAAACAGTACCCTGGTTTTGTAGTGCAGCGTTCTCCAACGCGAATGCGTATACCAATGGACTACTCAGAGGTACGCCAAAAGTAAACTGTACTGTTAACGTTACGATTTCTTTCTCTACAAATCCACGCCGCAATCATAGCGTCTATTCCGTCAAAACCATGCTATTATTTTCCCCGAGAAACGTTTTTTTAAATGAACAGTTATATGGAACGAAATTCAAAAGAATTTTCTAACGTTAAATTCATCTTGAGCGACCCTAAAAAGTTAAGGATAGACATAACTTACATTTCCTATGTTGAAATTTCAACTCATTAATGGGATAGGTTATTACTATGAATATTTAACTCTGGCAAGCTCGAAGTTTTAGCATTAGGGGCTCCAATCGCAATCAAACGTTTTTGACAAACTTGTC
Organism: Laupala kohalensis; assembly: GCA_002313205.1. Taxonomy (NCBI): domain Eukaryota; kingdom Metazoa; phylum Arthropoda; class Insecta; order Orthoptera; family Trigonidiidae; genus Laupala; species Laupala kohalensis. The sequence goes on from NNCF01127398.1 coordinate 375,472, forward strand.
ATGCAAGTATGACAAATAAGATTTATCGTGCACGGGTGAATATTGTGAGTTGGATATATTTTCCTTATTCTACGCGTCAAACGTACTTGACAATATCATACAAAACTACCTTAACTATCATACAAATATGTCAAGTGGTGTCTCAGATGTTCATAACCTCAGCGCGGTACATTGAAGAGACGTGGTTTCACGCTCCGGTCGAATTGATCCTCAGCACATCCGATACTGATTTTAAAATAGGATGAGTAGGTCTGGTAGGCAGTCTAGATGTTGAGGTACGAGTAAATATTTTTATGACCTCACTGAGTTAGAATCCCGGGAATCCCTCCAACATTTCAGAACTCCACCCACCGAATCAAATTGGTTCCTCACCAGAGGTAGAAAAATGTCAAAACCTTGTCCGAACATTTTTGTTGCTTAAATATTTTGTACCGACAGAAGAAGACATGCAAAGTCTTAAAGGTAAGAACTATTTCACAACGGATCTCACAATATTCGAATTAAATAAGATCCTTTTCTCTAATTGATTTTGCTCTCCTGTTATGCCATTTTTCGGTTTCAGGGAATATCGGCCCGGCAGTGCATACGAAATACCCGGCTGGCAGTGCACAACCGACCCATTCTGGCTCGTGTTTTTCTCCGATCATCCTACGGGAGATGGCGGATTTTCCATAGACGGAAATGTCATTTAATACTTTTCTTATTATTGATCTCAAATTTTCATTACACATAATAATTCGTTTTGGAATAATACAGAACGTATATTATTATTATTAATTATTATTATTAATTATTATTATTATAAATAATAATAATAAGTATTAAATCTGCCACTGCGTTGGGTCCTTGATCACGATTGATGGGATCCTCCCTTGCTTCTTTCCTGAGAGTAACTCAGTTTGTTATCCCATGCGGTCATACGCAGTTAGCAACTGGTTTTTTGACAATAAAGTTTTTTATTTATTTAATAGGACACGTTATTTCTCGCTTCATCATATTCCGGTTTCGGAAAATTTTTTTCTGTGTATATCCTTAATACGATTTAAAACAGTATCTGATAAGTCATTACATAGATGAGCAAAGGCACAATGCAGAAATTACATTTTCAACTGAGGATGAATATACCATATAGATTCTTTCCAATAGTAATTATAACCAACCAAGCCCTCGAGAACATTACACAGTACAAATCCAATTACCCGAAGACTAATACAGTACAAATATATACCATATACAATACAAATCCAATTATCCTTCTCTTCAATTATCCAAATCAATTAAGGATTTAGAATATGTATGTACTACGAAAAAAATCTCAAAACAGATCATTGTACTGATATTTAGTAACTGTACTAAGTATGTACCACTACATTCAACTTTATCAATAAAAGTAACATTTTCGCTGTCTCGCGTCTTTTTTCCTTCATTTCTCAGCTACGAATCCAATCCAAATTTCTCGACAAAATTTACCCCTGTAACTGTATAAGTACAGTCACTAGCGAATTATTGTAAAAATCCCGAGCACATTAATAATTCTTTGTTTAAAACGAGGAAATAATGAGTACGATAATATCTGTGATTTTCCGTTCCTATAAATATGATAATACTATTTCGAAATCCCTACTCCATTCCGAGAATAAAAGAGGTAAATGATATTATACAGAATCGCCATGTTGCATCCTAACAAGCACTTTACGTCTTCCATCTTCGCGAAGGAAACATTTACACAAGAAACAGAAGATCGTTACCGAAAGGGAGCAAGACCCTTGTTACAGGAAGAAAATTAACGAAAGATAAAAAATAAAATGACAGTAGCACTTTACGACTCCACCTTCGACATCATTAGTTGCCGATTGCCTATTTGCAAAAGTATTGATTGGGGATTACGCCTTTTCAAGAGCGTATTACCACATTCTACTTCAGTGACTAATGGCTGATTATTCAAACACAGTGGCTTGAATACGGTCAAGGGACTGTTTGAATATAGTCATCTTTTAGTGATTTTTAAAATATCACGGACATATTCATAACTATCGTGTAATTTACAAATTCATGAGTTGTTCTAATGATGTTCAGGTGTTCCTTGTCTCAGCTTATTAGCTAGGTACCCGTTTTTTTTGTAGGGAATAGATTCGCATAGAATACTAGAGCATTTGACGTAAACTAGTGACCTTAGATATTACCACATCGTTAGCATGACTAGTTCGTTTTTGGTTAGCGTAACTATGATTGCCTAAGAGTTTCTATGAATTCTGCTGTCGCGACCATGAAGCTACAAAAATCCCTGGGACAGTTCTTGCCGACTCGGTGTTAAAGGTTCTGGGTTCCGGGGAATATTTACACCCCGTGTTCAAAGTTATTACAAGATCTACATACACTAGCGTGCCTAGATGGGTGTGGAAGGGGCGGTACGGACCGATCCCCATCATGTAAGGAGCCTCCTAATTGGTAACCCAATATTATTTAAAATTTGAACAAAAATATTATCCGAAACATTTTTACAATCGTTAACTAAATAATAGTTGAGCTTTTTAATAAATAAAGCTCTAATTTTAATTCTTTTTAATACATCAGAGCCTCCAAAAATACTTTCGCCCCGGACCTCATGAGGTGTAGGTACGCCATTGTTACATACCGCCCTACCCATAGTAACCCCATAAGGTGAAGTAGTTCAAGAAAGAAACTAATGGTCCCAAGTTAATAGTGTAGTATAAGCAATATTCAGAGCTCGCTTGACTCGTTTTTAAATGCATTGACGGTCGAGCGCAACGGATTCGTGATTTATGCATCTCACCTCGGAAAAGGTAAAATATTTTTTTGTAATGTCTGGTGGAATATAGATAAAAGCGATGTAAAAATACTGCGGAAAATTTACAACAAATCAAAGAAAGTTTCCATCACTTTCGAGATTAAAAAATGGGTACTTTTTTTGGAAATGTGTGTTTCATCCACAAGGTGCAATGTATAACACCAATTATAATTGTAATTATCTCATTTAAATGAACTGTGAGGGATAGTTTTCAAGCTGAAATCACAATAAGTACATGTTACTCTGTTTATTTATGCCGGTTTCAGGTATTTAAGTGATTTATTTCTACCTATGCTAGAATATTAAATAACGCTTCTTCTTCCAACCGAAGTCAGCTGGATTGAACACAGCCAGCATGACTCCGTGAAGATAATGTTGTAGCGGTGAAAAGACAGGAAACAGCACGCCTTCGAAATCAGGTCAGAATTATGCAGGCTTTGAACTCCACGGATGAGTAGCTATGGAAATACTCCTACCGTGGGCTCGGACACTGTCACTGAGAACCACTATAGCAAGCAACGGGAGAGTAGGCTCCACATTCTCATCCTATATCATCACGATTTGTATTCTCCAATCCAACTTACATCCAAATCCACTACATTATATATATACACACACATTAAGTTTTGTACATACATAAAAACTTTGAAATGTAATATTAATGTAAGTTCGTAATGTTTAATTTTTTCATGTTCCTTTTCATATTTACATCGAATTTTTACGGGAACCTCGGATTAATTGGTCAGGGCCTCGAACCGAACAGACCGATTAAGAAGAGCGCTACTATACATGAAAATGTAAAAATAAAGTAAATATTGATCAAATCGAATAGAAAGATAGTGGGAAGTTCCAAATCTTCAAAAAGAATCCTAGAATTAAGAGATGGCGTTTCAGAAAGATGTGACATGTAAATGAGTCCAACGGAGTGAATTATATTAACCTCATGACCATTAATTTCAAGACATTCTATGCAACCCATTTAACATTAATGTAGAAAGAGACACTATGTTTTCCTCTGTAACTGACATCTCTTTCAAAACCACACCGTCACTTAATATAATATCATTTAAATCGATACTCGTTATAAATAATAATATACATAGTAAGATAAAATAATTTTTAAAAATTATGATATAAGTCCTGATCAAGCCCGAAATGAAAAAAGTTATTTATAAGTTTTACATGTCTTTTTTTTCTTTTTTTTTGTTTTATTACTAATTTTTTGCTACAATAAATCCAATACCTAGTGTAATATCTTAATGCGTAAGACGAAGAAGCAAAGCGAATATTGTATATAATGTCAGCACGGGATATACAGAATGTAATTCAGCAAGAATTATCAGAAGTCTGATCATAATGAAAAAATGGATCCAATACATACAAAGCATACAGGAAGATAGGAATAACAGAAATAGATGATTCAAACTTCGAAACATGTTCAGACTTCATACGTTGAAGTATTTATTCAAGTTGATCGTGGCATGAATTTTTTGCCAGTACTTTATATAAATTTCCGTAGAAGATATAAATAAATTGATATGATTTTTGAACAGATTTTCGAGTGTCTAAATGAAATCATATATCAATGGGTACGGATGAACGAGGACCTTCTGACGCCAAACGGGGGAACGCTACATCGGTTTGCAAGCTTTTAACTTCGTGTTTTGTCCCTTCAGAATAAGTATAAAAATATTTCCGTTCCATATTTATTAAACATGCGGCGATCCTTCTGATTCTAGATTATTCCATGCTGAAGAGTCAAGTGAATTCATACAAAAAGCATTCTATTTTCATACGAAGAATATTTTGTGATTGGTAAAACGTTGATAGTGACAATCAAATTAATATTATGATGCAGCATTTCACAATTTTTAAAATTTATTTTATACTAGCAGAGTTTTTACGACTTCATTCTCTTCAGGTTTTGATTATTTTTTTTCGTAAACTTGCATTTCAATCGACATCTATTGAAAATGTTTCTCATATTCCGAAGGTGGATCACAAAAAATAGCTGTATGTCTAAAAGACAATAAACTTCTTATTTACAAACAATTGTGAATCAAGCAACGGATGATAAACAAAACAAAGAACTTGGACATAGAAAGAGGCTTGCCAACAATAAATAAAAAATGTGTGCTCTTTAGTACTACATGAAAACAAGGAAAATTAAAAATTTTATATTATTCATAAATTCATGACATTTTATTAAATAATCTAACAAATATTTTGGTATCAAAGTACATTTCAATTTCTATTCAGTATTTCTTCCAATCGTGTGTATTGTTCATTTGCTGTCAGATGCTGAAAACCTTCAACCATTACATGAATTCAAGTTTCTCTTTTACATAGTACTATGCTCAGTAAAACCAGTTAGTGTTCTTTATCAGATGGTCACGCAAAACTGATACGCATCGGCTTCCCTGGTATTTGTAAATGGTTGTAGAAATGTATATTATTATATTAATATTCTTTTATCTTTAGAAACAAGATAACTTACGACTTAGGACTCGCCGCAAAAGATGTACCAACATCAGCAACGTAAGATGTTTCGAGATAACTCACCTGAAACAAAACAGAAGTTTTAATTAATATTAACTAATTGATGTCCTCTACAACTCTGAGAAAACAATCTTTTTATCTGTTACTTACGTGTTATATGAAAACGAGTTTTTAAAGACTTAGTTTACAGTTTCCCTAATAAGGACTAAGTTTACCTTACATGTACTCGTAGGGAAAAATGTAGAGGTTGGTTAGCAGCCATAGTTGATCCACGAACTAAAAAGACTTTTCATGATACACTGTTAAATTCTGAAAATTATTTAAAATTCTGCTCACACATTTATTGTCAAAATAAATGAATACATAATAACTTGTAAGCTTCATTTAATTTAATTTCGCTGTACATAAGGACTTCTCTGAACGTATACATAGTATACTTTATCGATACTGTGAGTCCACTTTTAGCAATGGACTCTTGTGTAATATGGATTTCTGAAATTGAATCAATTTATCGAGTTAAAATGCAGATTTAAAGAAGTTTCCCATTGTAAACGATTATTGGTACATAATGTTAGATATTAATCACCCCAGATGCTGCCAACCCTACGCCCGATTTTAGAGGGGCACATATAAAATCCGTCTCCACCCGAAGGAAAACCGGGAAAAAATGGAGCACGTTACCTCTGCTGCACTTGGTCCTGAACGACTCCTGCCACGTCGTCGCTGGGGAAGAGCGAAACATAGCGAACCACATGTTCCATTTCAGTGGAGGTAGTAGTCCTTAGAATCATAGTCCTCGGTTGCTATCGATATTCCTTCCTCAAAGCATTCGTTCACCAAGCACGACACGCGACTAATGAGATGGTCGCCAAAGAAACGCACATAGAGACAAATGTGATGTAGGAGGGGGTTCTCTGACCCTGGTACAAGAGCTCTCATTCGCATCGTCATAGTTCTAGTTTATTTGCTTGGTTTCTAAGATTTCGCACAAGGACATCTGAATAGTACGAATGAGAAATGGAGTAAACTAATAGGATCCGCGTTACAAATAGGCAGCAATATTTCATTTCTTTCACGCATGAACTTCATCTATGACTCCATTCATGAATTTTTGGCAATCCACTCATTAGGTGTTTCTATTCGGAACGTTTAGGAGAAGTAGTAATTCTTCGTTTCTGAATGGTTTTGAGAGCACTGATTTCGAATTTGCTCTTTGTCTCCTCGAAAAACTTCGTATACAAATTTTAAAAAAACTAAACAACAAAAAAATCGCGCCCATTTTAGGTTTTTGATTTGTTATATGAAAACTGTACACGGTGCGAAGAAAATATTTGTAAAAAAAATAGACAAAATTTACTATTGCATGTACCCGTTCTTCTTTTTCTCAGATATACAGAGCGTAGAATTTATACTTCATCATTTTCAAAATATTTATCTGAAAGTTATGGAAGAAATCTGAACCTGCTCGATTTTTGTATTTTAAGATTCTGATTACGGTTTTTGACATTTCCACAGGAAGTAAATCTCGAACTAATAAAATCCTTCTTTTTTTTCTCTTTTATTTTGCTTATTGCACGAAACACGCATGTTTCAAAGGAAAATTGTAATTGTAGCAAGATGGTAGAGAAAATTTTCCTGTAATAAATTATTGTATCCGACCAGATAAAGCAGACAACAGATTTTTATTATTTAGTCGATAAATTTTTTCTTTATTACTAATTTGCAGACGAGATGGGGATATTTTAAAATTTCCTGTAATCTACTCCTTTGTTGTTGTTTTTTGTCAAGCGAATTTTCCAGGTAGATCATTTTTTGAACACTGAATGACAGAACTACGATGAATACGCGTATAAATTTCACGAACATTTCAAATTACAGTATGCTAGCGTTCTTCTCTTCTTGACGCGCATTTACTTCAAAAGTTAAAAGAGAATAACTCTCTATTATCTTGGTCTACATTTCCGCTACATTCATTTTCTGTTTCCCAATATGATTCCTGTTCCCCAATACGTCCGTATATCTCGAAGAAATAAAATTATGAAAAGAAGAGGGTTTTATTCGCGTTATTTAATTAATAAATTGTAAATCAGAAATATTTCATATACACAAAGTACTGCGAATCCTCGATAGTGCGTTCTTTATAGTTGAATCCGAAATTCTCGATATTTCGATTATTTTAATTAGTCCCTTCTCTTTTCTATCGATAATTCTTTCACGTCGATAATTCAAATTTCGACAAATAGAAGTTTTCCGAGTCTATTTGAAAAAGGGGACCTTTCAATATACATGGTATGACCAGAGCAAATGCTGTAACGAGGTTACTAACAATTTCAACGAAAAGGACTTGATACGAAGACTCTTGCAATGTATATGGATTTTTTCTACTAGATTGCAAGAGTCCTCGTATCAAGTCCTTTTCGTTGAAATTGTTAGTAACCTCGTTACAGCATTTGCTCTGGTCATACCATGCATATTGAAAGGTCCCCTTTTTCGAATAGACTCGGAAAACTTCTAATAGTCGAAATTTGAATTATCGACGTGAAAGAATTATCGATAGGAAAGAGAAGGGACTAATATATATAGGGGTTCACGGAGGGTAGAACTCCGTAATTACCAGGCCTGAGCACAAGGAGAAGGATATGTGGCCAGCGTCTCACTCCGGCCAGTTTGACCCCAGGATAAACCTACTTTACAGCAGGCTGAGTAGACTGAGCAGTCAGTCGGGACGTTTAGGTCAGTGATTTGCATATTGGTCTTATTTTTTGTTCGGCAAGGCCAAGAAAGCAAGCCCAAGACCATGCCTGCAATATTTCGAGAAAAGCAAGACTCATCTTCGTAATGAGATCATCAAAATCACTTCAATAGAAGTAGATCACAAAGTAGATCAGACTTTTTGCCAATTAATTACCACCAAATAATATTTGTCCGTGATTGTTCATAACTAATTCGCGATTCTGCCAGCTTGATCAACTTGGCAGAACAGCACGGTAATTAATAAGCAGAACCAAATAAAAACGAGTTGGAATTTTTGGAATTTCTTGCTAAACTACCAATTTTTTATCATCTGTAAATCTTAAATACAACATTACTTGTAGTATCATGTATACAAAAAATTAGAATGATACCCAATCGAACATGATAGGTATCAAGTCCCGCAAGATCAAAACTCGACGCACTAGACCAAGACCAAGACTGTGACCATCATAGTCTTGGTGTTGCTTGGTGAATCACCAGTTGAAATGTGATGAAAAATCCCACATCCCACTAGGGGATCGAACCCTGGACGTCCAGCTCAGTGCTCTACTCACTGAGCCGCGTTGACTCTCAAATATGTATTCATAATGGGCAAAAGATGTCGATGAATTCGCCAGTTTGAGGTGCTATGTTGATGACGAGTAGCGCTGGTTACGTGTCTCAGATACCACATCTGTCGATTACCCTTCCAAATCGTCCCGTTGGCGTGTGGGCGAGGCGAATGGACGAACTGATGAATTATGGGAATTCCACCTCGTAACAGACTTGCTGCAGGAACACATGTGCCTTGTTATGTTCTAACTCGCACGGTTCCAAGTTCAATGTCACCAAGAGTTCCAGAAGCTTCAGATTTGTTGCGAAGACAACACTTCTCAATTGAATATTTTCGGAGTGTATTTTTTCGTCTGTCAAGATGGATGCTTGGAAACGACGTATCTGGAGGATTGAATTATATATGATATAGACCCAGCGATCTCTGCTGTGGTAACACGTGATAATACGAAACAGAAGCTGCTTGGTATCGCCTTCTCTCTCGCACATTTGTTCGGAGGGGGTAAGATATTCAGAGGGAAATCGAGTTCCCCACCCAAGTCGATGTGTGATAAAGATGGCGATCCCCAACTTCATTCTCCCCTTCGGACAACCGGTACATAAGACCGTTGGGTCTATATCATATATAATTCTACGATCTGAAGTATCCAAGAAATCTGATAGCAGTAGAAATCCTCATCCTGCCTGCCCGTAGGGGGATCGAACCCGCGAAAGAAAAAAAAAAAGACGCCCGTGTGGTCGCAAAATTTCTTACGATACAACCACACCGTAATATTTTTCAAATCATCGGGTAAATATTACGTTGACAGCAGTGCACTCTGTCCCTCAAAAATCGACTGACAATAATCGACCTGACTTACAAGAAAATTTAAACGAACTCACAGGGGACTTTTCTTTTCAAGTACCGTATCGGTGTGTTTTTACAACCCATACACTATTGCTCAAAGATTCAGAAATAAAATAAACAGAACATTAATAATGAATCGAAATTTAATTTTGGAGAGTGAAATTTCTTGTGACATGGAAAAATTTCATTTCCAGATTTCAAATCAGATTGTAGAGTGGTGGATACTAAAACTTCCACTCTTCGTATTTGTCCGGTGTCACTTCATATCTTACATCTTTTTCCTCTTTCATTAGCGAGCTCACTTTGTCCATCTCTCTAATCTTCTTTATAGTCACCAACTCAAGGGCACTAAGCCACTCTTCATCTCGAACGAATCAAGATTCGAAGGAATGAATGAGATTCAAAATAAATCTGACTCACCAAGATTGAGCTTAGAGCTCCTCCGTTCAAATACACACAGACTCTACAGTTCCCTACACACACACACGCAGAAATCGTCAAAGTTGAGCCGACTTTCGACGTATTTCGGCGTAAAGCTAGAGTTGAAGGACGACGTCGAATAAACGACGCCGTCCCGACGTCATATTTCCCGGAAGTCGAGACAACGTCATTATGTAATGTAGAGACGACGATAATAAACAACGTTGTCTCCACGACGAGATCAAGTCGAGACGACTCCGTTATACGACGTTGAGACGACGTTACACGCGTACTCGTTGCCAACATCTTCATGACGTTGTTTTCTGACGTTGGCACGTCTTTGGTGACGTTGCAAAGACGTCATTACCACTCTAAAATCTCTACATGGATCAGTTGACATACCTACACAATATGAACATCTATTTTTTATACTTCTATATTAATAAAAGTGTATTATTTGGAATGTCTGTAGCATGGGAATCGGAAAAGATAAGAAATGAAATTATATGAAAATTCAAAGGACTCTTTGTAGGGGTTATTGCAAGTAAAATACAAAATATGATTAATATTGATCATTACAATAGCAGAAAAAGAATTAAAATTGGCTGCTAATCAATAGATGTGAATCTTCACACATATGCTGTTGACTACAAAACTTACAAAATGTACCCACCAGAGTTCAATTATGTTACGTGAGTTAGAAAATCCACTGAACGTATAATCTACGTGACTCAATCATAGAAGCAAAATTACATAAAGGCTGTGAAGAACTTTGTTTACAAGTACATAACCTAAAAGTGAAATGAAAACCAAAGAATTCAGAGGTCTTAACCATTCGCTTTGCTAATTAAACTGTCCATGTAAAGTGTACTTTCCTTCTGACTGGATTGTAATATAATTCATAATTACGTACAAATTATTATAGAGAACTGAAAACAGCAAATATTTTTGTAGGTTTTCTTCGCGATATTTAATTTTTATAATTAACATAAGTGAAAATTTAATACCACGGAAGTAGATAATCATAGAAACTATCAAATGAATTTAAAGCATAACAAGCAAAATGAACTTTAAAAAATCCACACCAGTTGACAAATGTTTTAATACCCACTGTAGGGTAAAATGCACCAATTCCCAGTACCGAGTTTTCTTTGTATGTTGACGCAATTTTTTGTAAGTTTCTTAAAACATGCAAAAAATTTGTATTACTGAATTGTTTTGAAGTTTAGAATGTTTTGGAATGATTCTTTAAGGGGTTTTTTTCTTCAAATTCTGGATAATTCTGCTAGTAGAATATGAAACAAAGTAGAATAAAGAAGAAAATTTAAGTACAAAATATAGAAAGATGAAAAACATTGTCTACGAGAGAACACAATGTTCTTCCAAATAACACGAGACACGAAGTAGAATACGCAGAAAATAAAATAAAATTGACAGAGCACGAGAAGAGGTGATTCGGAGGAACAAGTCTGCAAACACGTCCCAGCGTCGTTAGACCCCCTTGAACCCAACGATGGGTTCAATCGTAAACCCGTCGAAGAACCCAATCGGAAAACAGACGACTTTTGTCTCCCATGTGACCAACGACACAAGACCCACACATTGGCGATTGGAAGTGCGAAATTTCAGCGTGTAAGCGATAAGGATTCTTCTCCTCATATCATGAAATATATATCCGTCGGTCCCACAAGGTGTTAGGAATAAAATATGCTTACCACTTCGCGTTACTCTTCGCCATGTGTCGACAAATTTTTTATTTCAGGGCTGAAATGAAGTGTTTATTTCTTAATTTTTGATTCATTTATACATTCACAAGTGCGGCGGTCTATTGTAATAATTAATCACTAATTTACAGTTATTTTATTATTATGTATATGTGGAATATCTTTTTTGTTTTACTAATACAAATTTGTTGGTCTTATGTTCATAATGTAACACGAAACTACTTTTTTTTCTTATCTAAGGAGTGTACTGAAATATTAAAGCCACTTCTAACAGAGTCCTCGATCGGAATTGATGGGATGGTTCCCTGCTTGCTTCCGGAGAGTAAATTAGTTTATTGTCCTCCACGAGGCCATAAGCAGTTTGTAACTGCTTTTTGACTGTATATTTATTAATTAATGTTTTGATAGCATTACAGAAAGTTTCATAAATGGATATGTCATTGACTTGACCCTGGAACGCTCATTGTACCTTAAGAAAGAGATTCTCAGCAATATTGAATTCAGAGGGCGGTGGGACGGGGGATGGATTTAAAGACTGCCATCGCCAAAAACTCTGCGAACATTGTGCCTCGAGGACACCCGATGAGGAAGTAGCGAGCCGACGACCGTTACATCCAGCGGACCTGCCGAAATAGCAAGCAAGGTTGAACTGTCCGTTAGAGACATGGCACCGCGACCGTTACCCTGAGGGATGGGCGAGCAAACAAGCAATAGACAGACAGACACCACCGCGTCAACACGGAAACCAAACTAACCTGCAGATTAAAAGGATAATACCCTTCATGTGGCTTAGGTTCTTGCTCGTCCCAAGTCATCCCGTGTTCAATTCTCGGTTGGGCCAGAAAAAATTGTTGCTTTCCACATTACTGTCTCAGTTTATATAGCTGTGACTACTGAAAAGCGAACATCCTTCTATCCACCACCTACTGCTCCTAGTATCAATTCTAGTATCAACTATTACTCACTCCTCTTTCTAACCCCTCAAGAGGACAAGTTGTTGGTAAATTTAGCTAAAAAGGCCCACCTACTAACAATAGCCTACAACCCAACTCCTACCTGCTATCGCTCCATGTAGATAAGTTTCAATAGCACGCTACATTTCCCATTTACAAAAACTACAGTAATAAAGAGAAAGGATATAACCGGGCTTCACAAACTCTATTTTAAAAAACTCAGAAAGTTTACCCACTATTGCATGACAATCGTGTCAGTAGCATCTAGAACACAATAAAAATATGTATATACAATGTTCATGCATATTTTGACCAGAATCTGGCCACCTCAAGAGCGTTCTCAGTCGCTTCCATCAAGTCCTTCACACTTCTGTACTATGCCTCAATCGTACTGAATTTTACCCGGACACCAGTGTGTTTAAGGGATCGTTCACAAATTATGTCATGGTCTTCGGGGAAGGGGGGAGACAGGTATTGCGAAACGTGACGGTTTCTGATGAGTGGGGTCGGGGGTATTTAAGAAAGCGTGACGTTATATTTGGTATATCATAAATGTTGAAAATTTCCTCAATTGAAGCAAATTTTCCTACAAAAAACAACAAAAGTCTTATAATCCCTTATACATACAATTTTCTGCGTGCGACACTTTCGAATTGTATAATCTTCATATGTATACAAATGATTATAATATATGTAATATATTATGTGTTATATATACACGCTGGAGTGCCAATTGTAATATATTAAATTATTGAATAAAGGGAAAAAATTTGGACGCCATTTTGTAAAAAACTTGAATTTTAAAAGAAAAATAATCAAAGAACCGCTGACGTACCTGACCCACTCGGCGTAGTAATCACTGATACCTAACCGTCATAGAGCTGTTGGAAGTAGGCCGAATGCATTATATTTCTATAGATCTTATATGCAAATGGGTTCCCTATGCTTCCAAGTTTCCTTTAATTTAAAATTTGTCCTACATACAACATAATATAACGCGTTTTAGAGATGTTTCATCATACATTATTCAAAAAGTCATTTTTTGATTCCACGGTCATACCTCATCCAATCTTCATCTTTTTGTCTTTTTTTGCTTTTGAGTTAATATAAATTAACTTTTGAACTTTAATTTTTTCGTACCACAGACGCGATTTTTAGTTGTTTTTTAATCATTTTTTAATATTTCTCTTTTCCTAAGCTTTTAGATGCAATAAAGACGTCTAGTATAAAGATCTTAATATTAAGTACGATAATTATTTAAGCTTTATAGTAGTTTCAAGGTCAGATATTCACAAAAAAGGTGTAGATCCACTCACGTAAGAGGTCTTAAATGATAAAACTATTTCGTTATGTGTAATTTAAAAACATTAAAGACTTTTCCTAACTTGTCGCCCAGCAGAGGACGGCACTGATTTATTTTATTTCATATCTTAATGAGAGGTTCAGACCATGAGAACTGTTCTTGCATCTAATCATTAGTTAGATAAAGGAAATGAGATCTTGGATTTCCGGGGAAGTTGCGATACGGAACCTGGAATAGTGACGGAAATCCAAGCTGAAAACATTATCCAAGATGACCGAGAGGGGGTCGGAGGGGTCCAAACCCAGCTCTACCAGTCAGAAACAATCAGGGAGGGAAGCTACTACCATTTTACCTGTGCTTCAGTAATAGAAGGCTATGGTGATGCGCGAGGCAGTGGAAGAAAGATAATGACGAGGTAATGATTAATTTTGAAATCCACATGGAGAGAAAAGGTGTAATTGAACTATTTTAACAAATGTGCAAATAAATGCAAATTTAAGTTGCTTAACATTCCGGTTTAGTTCTAAACAATTTAAATATAATAATAATTAGTACAATTTCTAATCCTTTTCTTTGAAAGTTCACGGGTATTGCTTCTCTTCTGTGAATACTATTTCTGATTTTGTTATTATCGCACATTTCCGTCATATTATTTATAGTAGCTTTATAACGTCATAATGTTGAATATTTCGATGAACGAACTCTTACTCAAAATAATGCAGATGGAGACTATGTACAAGTGATATTATATAATTAACAATTTTTATTTATGAAGTATTAGCTTTTTAAAATTACCTTTCAAACCCAATTGATTCGACTTTCGATGTATATCTTTATACCAAACTCAGTAGATTCCTTCAAATTACAGAAGCTATGGTGCAATTGCAAGATAAATTGCTTTTGGCATTCGCCATATGTTTCGGAAATCATTCTCTTGATACAATTCATAGCACTCCCATCACTTATTTTTTTTCTTATATACTGTTCAAAGAAATAATAAATGTATGGTATTTTACATTTTTCAGATCTTCACATTCTCAAGAAAGGAGTATGTTAAGCCTAAACAGGGAGAAATATGATTATCCGAGCTTACAGAATTGTAAACAAGATACTTTCATTTGTCTAAAGTCATCGAGCCATATTTTCACAGCTTTTGTCATAACGACATGAAGATACATCAGTCTCAATTCAACAATGGTACAATATCTTAAGAACTTAAAAAATTGTAAACTTTAGAAGATGACGTAAATGAACTGTAATATAAAAGAAACAGGGGGATACCTCATGTTGAGGCGCCAATTGTAATAAATTTGAATGATTGAGTTGTGTGGTTCCATGTTGGAGCGCCAATTGTAATATAATTGATAAATTAAAAGACCGAAAATTGGAACGCCATTTTGTAATAAACTTGAATTTTAACAGAAAAATAAACAAATGAAAGGCATCTAACGCTCACTTACTTGGCCCACTCGGCGTAGTAATGACTGATGCCTAACTGTCATAAAACTTAAATTTAAAGATAGGGAAATGGATTCGGTCGATTCATTGGCGTGAAACACACATTAATCCTTCTCGAAGGAAACACTTTGTTCATAAAAATTAATATAATTACAGCAAAACAAATACATAATTGTTATGACTACAAATGCTCTCCTTGCAACATTTCCCCAAAAATAAGAATACAACATGCAATTGCTCACTAACACACATTACAAATCTTAAACTAACACTGAGTGTACACAATTGGTTCTTCATCAACATACAACGGAACAATGACCGTTCTAACATTTTGTACGAGCTGAAGGTTCATTGTACGTCATAACAGTTTACGAATAATAAAATTCGTCCAATCGGATAGCAGCACAGCCGCAACCAATGAGTTTACGTGTATTATTTACCAATTGTCTTTGCAATACAATTAGACAAGTCAATATGCGGTGAATTTAAGCACCATTGATAATTATCATCAGATGCCGAAATTATAACAGTCGAGTATCGACTTTGAAATAAACTCTATAAATGTCGATCGGATTTCTCTCCTCGCATTCTAAGAGGGCTTTCGCATCTATCGAGGAATATCGATAATTATCGTAATTACCATGATCACCGTCATAGTAAAAGTAGTCCGAGTGTCTCTCTAACTCTGATATATCTCATGTATGTGGTCCCACCACTCATAAAAACTTTATTTCACGTGATCTCACACGATTGGTTCTGGTCCTTTGACGTTGTCGTCTCAATCAATCTATCTCTGATCGTCCTCTAATTACGCGATGACTCGTCTCGTGATGTAGTATTTTCGCGTGAAGGTTATCTGCTTACCCTCAAAAATTGAGGTCACCAATTCTATACAAAAAGTCCTTCAGTGGGTAAGAAGGCCTTCCCCCTTGTCATCACTACTAACTTTCCAAAGTTGTACTTAAACCAGAAGCCGTAGACAGCTCTTGCACAACTCCCAGACGTACGCTTGGCGAAGGGTCACCCCTTCCCCCTTTTTTCACACTTGAAAGGACACAAGTCTCGCTTTTTCTTTTAAACTAGTTGAAACATGTATCGCTGTACAATGGTGTTTTTTGACGCGTAATGTTTTCGCGGTTCCGCGAATATTCATTCCTTTCAATTTATCATAAAACTTCGAAAAAATTGCTAAAAGGAATTATATATTACAGTATATTTATAGTAATGAATAATTAATTCATTACTTTTAATTATAATTTATTCTGAAAATTATTAAAAGATTAAGATCATGAATAAATTTCGCACGCGAGTAGGTAGGGTTTCGAAGGGGCGCAGCTGCAGGACAAAGGGGTGAGTGGAGTGGGAAAACTGGTACGCTTGGGGCGCAGACCCGGGGGTTTCTTTTGAATAAAGTCATAAAAATATTAGTAGTGTCTGGACATCCTGCGCAGCTATTTCGCGGGGACCAAAGGCAATGGAAAGAAAATTGAATAGCTGTGATAGATGATTGACCAGATACGTTATTGACATGTACTTTGAAAAGGCAAATGGAAAGTTCCTATAGAAATACGAGAGGAAGGTCAGGGTAATTTTGGAGATAGAGCCCAAAACCACGTGTAAGGTCCTACAAAAAAAAACAAAAAGGAAGATTCATTGTAGGGCGCTCTCGCCGGACGAGGAGTCCATTAGTAAGAATGTTGATTGACGCAGGATATAGTGGTAAACAAGTAAGTTTGACTGTCAAACAACGAGGCTCATGGGTTCACAATGAAAGATGATTGACGAAAGGCAGCATTAACGAGGGGCCAGAAATCTGCGTCAAGGAGATTTGGGTTTAGGATGGAAAGAAGTGTCAATGACGGGGGACAGATGCATTGAAATAAAGTGTCACCGGCAAGAACAAAGAGGGACGAGGGTAACTTTCAAGTATCGCCTTGCGAAAAGATGAGCGTTACAAGACAGCGTAGTGTCATAGAAAGGGGCTCGAGAGGAAAAACACTAAGATTTCGGAGACAACAAAGTATTGTGATAATCAAACCTTGCTATTCATCCAAAACGAATTGACGGCATTCTAAATTAACCAACCAAAAATACTCCACATGGAATGAGTAATATTATTGGCCGAAGAAAATAATGACGTCAGGAAAAGTGGAGCCCTACCGCTAAGTGGGGAGTAGGTTACTTAAGCAAGGGAGCAGAATCGCTCCAGATCGGTGAGTTCATCAGGAGAGATCATATTCAGAGATCATCATCAAAATTATATATTATTACATCATTATCATTTGTGTTACGAGACCTTAAGAGATCCTTATTTTCTGAGCTACGACATTCTGAGTTGTCTTCTGAGTTTGATAGACTATTCTGAGTTATTCTACCTGAGTTATTTTGAGAGAGGACTTGGCTACTTTTCGATATTATATGATGAGATGATATGATGAACTTTTTTTCAGGTGACTCGGTGATCATTAGTTGATCGGTTTTATTGTCAAGTGTCGTGCGATCGCTGACATATGTTTTCGGTTCGTGTGACATCAAACTTTATAGAGAAGGAAATGGCCATGAACTTTGATTAACGCCATTAACTTGTCGTCAAGTTGAGCTGATAACAACTGCAATGGTATCTCGTACCACTACGCTGAGGGCCGCCTGGTTCTGGCAGCGGTGAAGACGAATGGTACTTACGGAGAGGAGAATTGAATGGTCTGGTAGTATCGAGGAATCATTCATCTTTAAGGAACTCGCCACGTCCATGTCGTTTTGACAACTGGTGGTCCAGCTTCAATTCGAAACTGTAAGGTAATTAGCATGACTGGCTGCGCCCAGTGCATCTGCTATAGCGTCAACTGGCAGTGAACTGACATATGCGTGTGCAACGATGCCAAAGACTCTTGTGGCGCTCATCAATGTTTAATTAATAATAATCATCATCAAGGACAATCAGTTGTTGCTGATGATTATATTCTTAAGTATCATGGTTAAATTAAATCAAGGCTGGAGCAAATAATTAACCAGCACTAGGAGTAATTGAATGAAAAGGCAAACCAATTATTATGATTTACAACATGTGTGATTTTTGGGGAATATGTTGGTAAAGTGTGTGCATGAGTAGCATAGGGCATAATGTAAAAGTAATTTTCCATGTATTGAATAATTAAACCAATTTTGCCGAAGTTGCGTATCCTTTGAATAAGAAACAGTGTCTGAATTTCATGATAAAAGGTCGGGGTTCGGCCCATTTTATTAAATTTTAATTACCTAGTTCAAGATTGAATGTAGGTATTCCAGTCGAGTTTGTGAGTGGGTAGGTAAGTCCCCTCTTACTTGTCACAATTGGCCCTCCCAACCTGGGGGCAGATTGCCATAGCACCCATATTTAAAATTGTTACAGTTGGCTTTCCCAACGTGGGGCCAAATTACTATAGCACCTATTTAAAAATTGTTGCAATGGGCTTTCCCAACGCGTGGCCATTTATACCCTTACCACTATTAAAAATGTTACTATATATATTTCTGATTTTCGAGTCAATCCATCCACAAAATGAAGCACATGACACGGGAAATAACTTCATAATAAAACAGTTCAAAATTACGTCAAGTACAAAAAAGTTGCTGCATCATCCGCAAGCAACAAGAGTAATTTTTTATCGAGATTATCATTAAAAGGGGTGTCCTTAAAAACCAGGGAGGTAAATTGCGAAACTTTCCCTAGGGAAATACTTTCAGAAGAGTCGTCTTCAGGAAGGGATTGTCTTTAATACCAACTATTATTATTTTACTTTCTCATATACGTGGTATATATAAAGTATTGTAATCGTGAAAAAAATTCGAAAATGAGATTTTTGCGGAAATGTCCGTTTAGGAGACCCGTGATTCCGAAAAAGTGGGTTTTGGCTGGACGTCCGTCCCGTCCCGTCCCGTCTGTGCGCAGCACTCCTGACCGAATGGAAAAGTATTTTGTTTTCGTATATAGGGTACAATTTACTTCTGACTTATGCACGTGCTTTCAATTTTCTTTTTACTTGAAAACAAAGGGCACTTCACATGAATGTCAAAGTAAGTTTTTGAATATTTTTCAAAAACTGGTCCAACGATTTAGCTTTAATTTTCTGTACGTAAAGTAGAATTAGTATGGATTACATCTGCATTAGCGATATTTCGCTTGAGAGTTTGGTATTGACGCAGTAAAATAATTTATGTCTGCTGCACATACATATTAGTTTACAGTTTCAAGAAGATTGAATAATGTATTAGCATATATATGGCTAAATAAGAATGTACATGAAGTGTATTGATCTGTGTGAAATGTATTAAAATCTGTAAAATAAAGTAAATGAAAAAAAAAATGAAGGGGAGGCCAATCCCAGGTTGCGCGCCACGGCAGCTGACCGGAGCGGTGCGGTGAGGGAGCATGTGCCGACGCATTAGCTAGGTTACACCCGCACCGCAGGGTCACTAGCTCTGTGCCCTGTATGTTTGTATACTATTTAGCAGTGTAAATGAACCAAGCAGTCGTAGACTACACATTTCGTAATCTGAAATGAAAGATATGATAATGATAAAACACATAGGAGGACAGCAAACGCACTGCAGATGCGAAATTACATCAAGTTTTGTCTACAACAAAATTACTTGTACATAACACTTTTATGATATTTTTTGTCACTATGCTGCAGATGAAACGTATATGAGAAAGTGTGTGCAATGGTTTTGCACCACTAGTTTATTAATCAAATCGTGTTGTTTGTGATTTTAATAGTTACGATTGGTTATTAATATTTCAGGAATAATTAATATTATTTATATAACTATTGAACCAATCAATAGTTTGCAGATATTTGAGTAAGTAGTAGATTATTTTTCTTCCTTTTTTCAGGTGTGTAGGAGAGGGACGCTTGTGCCTTCCGAAGAGACAAGTTGCAATGATCCAACGCCTGCTTCGGCGCGTATCTGCAATCGCTGCTTCCAGCCCCTCCGCCCAGAGCGCTGCCATCTGTCATCGTGAGTCGTGATCTTGAACAGCGAAATCGCCTCCACCCATACTCCCGTTGTTCTTCGGCACCTTTCCAAGCATGCTCTACATTCATACGCCATCATTTACAGTGGAGTAGGAAGGGTCGTGAGGAATTCAATCGGCAGCGACGAGCAGTGGGGTTTTCCCATCCTGACCCGGGTATTTCTCCGGTTGTCCTCTTGGTAGAGGCGGATTTTCCATCGGCGGTAATATCATTAATACTTTTGTTTTATTAATCTTAAAATTGTAGTTGCACAAACATCGTTGATTCATTTTGGAACAATAAATGATAACGGTGGGTATTTATTAAATAATTTCTTTTTTAATTTTATATCCGTCACTGTCCTTGGATCCTTGATAGGAATTGATGGGATGGTCCCTTGCTTGTTTCCGGAGTGTTACTTGGCTTATTATCCCCAACGTGGACATACGTTGTTTGTACTTGCTTTTTTTGACAATAAAATTTAAGTGTTTTTTTACATCACAAAAGCGAACTCCGTAACTTCAACTTCAGAACTGTTAACATGAGGATTAATAAAGGATCAAAAATATTTCGATTCATCAGTTATTTTAGTGTTTCCTTTACCATTAATACGCATCGATTAATCGTTCTAAATTAATTCATCAATACCCTCATCGATTAATTTTTCAAAATATTTTTAATTAATTATAAAGTAATAAATTGATGTGTTGCGAGTATACATAGAAATAATATATACTAAAATAATTTTCATCTTTTAGTCCTTTTTGTTCGTTATCGAGATTATTTGTAATACGTTTTCTTCAAATAATAAGAGACTGCATATAAAATTATAGAAGTTATTTTGAACTATAGAAAACTATTTTTTCAATAACAAATAATTTAATCGGACCATATAATCGTCAAATTTAATCGTCCAAAAATAATCAGTCTAAATATAATCGATATCTACATATATTCCTTCCGTGTACCCTACACATGGAGATGATACGTGATGAGGGTGTTATCCACTACACCACCCGTTCACCTTCCACAACTGTACACTATTTCCACACGCCTAGACATACGTACATTATGAACCTTAACACGTAGGTACGTGAAACACCAGTAATGAAGTGCACACAGATTTGTGTGCCGCCTGGTTCACTAATCTCCTGTATGGGGATGTGTCTCAGGGCTTCTGGGGTTTAGGGCTGTGTGGAAACGGTGTACAGATGTGGAAGGCGAACGGATGGGGTAGTGGTTAACACCCCTGCGATCAATCAGGAGTCCCGGGTTCGCTTCCCGGCTCTTCGACATTTTCACCAGACCGAAAGTTATCATTTAATAGATATCTTTTTTGATTGATCTAAGGGAAGAACAAGTATGAGTCGATATCGAATCGCCCATCCCAATTCCTATTACGATAAATTTGTAATAAAAGAGAGGTGGTGACAGTCGGTTTGAGGTGGTCTCCCTTGAGGCCAGCGGTTCTGGGTTCGAGAAGTCAGCGTGTGTTGCCACTTTGAGATTATTCAAAATAGTCTTCGGACTGAAGAGGAGAGAGTACACACGAGTTGTCTTCCTGCTACGACGCCATGTGAACACTTGTAAGATCAAGAAATACGTCAGTGTCTCTCAGTCCCAAAGAAATATCAATTTTAAAAACACGAGAATTATTTTCGTAAAAATAGATTACTTCTTTCAAAATAAATTAGGAATAGTAGATTAACGTAATATTCATAATAAATGGTATTTCGTAAGTAGTACTGTATAAGATAGGGGAAACGTCAGATAAATCCAACAACTGGGAAGTACGTTTGGTTTCTTCTACAACTCTCAGAGTCGAAACATGACCGATATGTTCTTCTGTACGCCACGCTACGAGTCCGCAGAAGGTTCGGCTCAGCAATTTCCTGGTCACTACACAAGGAGGAGGAGATGTGGCCAACATTGATGTTACAATCGCCTTTTCGCACGACAGTCTCACCACTCATTTTACAGCAGGTCGAGTGGGCCTGAAAGTCAATAGGACGTTAAGGCACGAATTAAAAGTTCGTAATGAAAACCTGCCATCTATATCGGGCTGTTGAAATATTACGTCAATAAATTTCAGTAGATCTGTAATTTTATATTTCACCTACGTGTTTCATATTACGCCTCTAACTTGATATTCTAGGTTGACTTTCTATTGCGCAGACTTAAGAGCTGATGCTATCATGAAGTCTGCATAAATGAATAGCTAAATAATAAATAAACAGCAGCGTTTAAGGAACAACCCCAAGGTAAAGGACACAGAGAGGGAGACGGATGAGAGAATGTGGTGTGAAGGGAAAGTGGAGGATTCGGTCAGTAAGACGAGTCTCTTCACGAGTCATTCACTTTCTTCCCATCTTTCAACTCTTACCTCAATGACAGATTAAATTCTTTACACGAAATTACAGCTGGACAAAGTTGAACCCCTCTTATCCAGGTACCCGTTTTTTCGGTTAATCCTAGGTACCCGTGAAAATAGATTTTCTTTCATAAAGAGCCTACAATTTCTCAGGTAATCACAAATTATCAAGCGTCATTGTAACTCATTTTAAGCACTTCAGTCATTATAACTCTACTGTATGAACAGGGGCGGATTTACACATTGGCGCCCGTAGGCCACAACAATTTGGCGCCCCCCGAAACCTTTTTAAATTACATTTGATTATAATTTTCAATAATAATCATACTGTACTGTATTCTAGAAAACATTCGGAGAGATATGTCTGCCCCAAAGTCGGAAGGAAAACTAATGAAAATCTCAAAATAAACTTATATTTGTTGTTTTATTTTCTGCCAACGTTTCAAACTTTAAGTTTTCGACCTGAAGTCGAATTACTGGAATTTCAGGTATAATAATAATAAAATAATAAAGTAGTAAGTATTGACAAAGAAAACTAAATTATTGTACTTTCGAAGTGAAAATATATATTGTCCTATGTCTGAGCTGAAAGCAAAAAAAGAGGAACGTGAACCTTTTACCGCATTAAGATAATCTCTTAAATTACCTTGATGACTTTATAATATGTTTGGTCAAGTGTTATATTTGGTTAGATCCAAATGTATAAGATATTTCGTCAATCACTTTTTCAATTGAACTTTCGTTGAATGTTTTTTTATGCTAGGTCCAGAATTTGGCGCCCCCAAAAATTTGACTCCCTAAGCCGCGGCCTACTCGACCTATTGGGAAATCCGTCCCTGTGTATGTGTACATACATACATATATACATACATACACGAACACGAGAAAATTGATTCATAGAAGAATGGATATTTCCAGGAAAGACCCGTCACACAATCAATATTTGAGCCATCACCTGCTTGCTAGTATCTTAAATAGTAAATATAATGCTATTTAATTACCGGTGACGTGTGCTTTCAAAATTAAAGTAGATGTTAGCATATAAATCGCTGAAAAATGTCACGGGATAGGCCAGTTAATCCGAGGACGAATCGATCCAACGCCAGTTGAGAGGTGTTCTACTGCAGTCAGAGCAGTGATTCTCAACCTTCTTAGCTCCGCGACCCCCCAAATAGTAAATATAAATAAAATTAATATTTCGCGACCCCCCTCCACACCCAAAGGAATAATAACAGTAAGCCTATCTATTACTAATTGAATTTCAAAAGTAATTGTAAATGTAAAAAATTATTTAATACGATATCGTAAACACATTGCACTAATTTCAAATATTAAGAAAATACCTATTTCACTATTCCCCTTTAATATCACCCCCCCCCTTAAATATCAAGACCCCTTTGGGAGTCGCGACCCCCAGATTGAGAACTGCTGCATTACAGGAACTGTTGAGAACTGCTGCATTTGAGAGTTGTTTTTCTAAAAAACTATTTGTTTCACATTTTCAAATATGATTCGAACAAATTTAACAATCTAATGTTTATGTCTAATATTGTTTCGAGAGGAGTTTGAGAGTTCTGAATGTTTATGAAACAGAATCATTGCGATTTATACCCCAGACATTTCGGTTGGCAACCGTTCTCTAGAAGATCTTCATCACCAAGCGATCACCATGTGGAGTGTGAAGGTGGCTTTCCCCCTGTCGTTTAATTCTCTTCCATTCCACATCCCTGTACAAATGCTCGTTTAACACCCTTCTAAAAAATCCAGCTGTTTCCGGGTGAAGGGCGTTGAAGCAGTATCGATTGCGAAAGCGAAGTGGCGAAGAGGGGAGATTACATCCCACAATGCACTTCGCACTCTCTAGAGAGGAATGACAGTTTCAATTAACGGAGGGAGAGAAAGGCAACGAAGCTGCACGGAGATGGAGAGGAGACCAGCGTCTATTGCGCTTAAAGTAGACAGAGGTTAATTCATACAGAACACAAACTCACACCTTCTCCCGATTGGCTCGTTTACGTTCACCCTCAGCTGCCGCCAGTGTAAAAACCTCTTCTGTGGTCATCGAGAACAATCGTTTTCATAGACTCATTGTACAAAGAACTTAAAGAAATTAATAAATGGATTCAACAGTAAAATGGAGCAATGTCAAAGAGTTTTTATAAACAGAATACGACGAGGGTCGCGGATAAGTATGAAGAAGGAAGAGAGGAATACAAGAACAAAAAAAGACATGGCAAAAAATACAAAGGAAAATATCACAATGTAAAACAGTGTTTGAGCAAAAATTAGTTCAAATTTTCAAGTTAAATTAGTTGCAAAAGGGTGAACTACAACTTAAGTTTTTTGTTGTAAGTTTAACTTAACAAACCAACAAAGTGTTTTGCTGGTTCTTGGTTTTAAATTAAGTTCAAATTAAAAAGAAAAATTAGCTATTTGCCCAACTCTGGTGGAAGTAATAGTAAGACATCATGAAACGATGCAGAAAGTCAAAAGTTTCAAATATCTAGACCTTCATTCATAATAAAATGAAATATTTTTAAGCTGAGGAGGAGAATTTTGTTGAGATTGTTAGACTATTTCCCAGAAGAAATCAAAGTTGGGAAGGGACTTTTCTGTTTATAAGTCCTTCAATTATTTTACCCATTATTTCTTTTATATTGAACCATGCAAAAATAAGGTCCTCGATTGCGGATTTCGACGATAGTTTCCGGACAAATAATCGATCGGCAAAAATAAAAAACAACAACACAGGTACCATTATATATTTCTTCGATTAAATTTCGCTCATAAAACAACAGCGCTGGTCTTGAGGTAGTGTCTTCGTTTCCACGATCCCGCCGAGTGGTAGAGCGTGGGTTCAAAACCTGCACGACCGAACTAGGTGAGGTTTTCAGCTGAGGTTTCCTTCACCTACTCAGACAAATATCGGTTCGGTACCATAAGTTCCTCGGCAACTCAACATCTCTCCTTCCCAATTCCCTCTCCCAAGTCCAACGGTTAGATGACAGACCTCATGGTCTGAACCACTCCATAAGACGTAAAATAAATAAGTAACATATTGTACTTGGGAATGGATGAGAAGACAGAAGAAGGTCAATTAGAGTTTTGCATAAATCAACAACATCGAGTAGGAAGCTGAGTGCGAAGTAGGTCTGTCGTCGCGGAATCTTAGCGAGAACGCGGAAAGGCAAGCGATGGACAGCTGCTCATTAAGGCACTACGCAGCGACGGCGGCGGAGGCGCAATGCTAACAGTGATTCAGGGAAGAAGATTCTCTCTTGCTCTCTGCCAGGGCGCTTTCTTCACTAGAACATGCGACATATTACAAGCCTTTAATTAACTTCACTAGTTAGTTTGTATGTTTGGGCCAAATCTTGCAACTGAATTTTAAACCAGTTCCCCTCAACTGATAGAACTGAAATTTGGCACACATATACAAACTCTCTGAGTATGCAATATTATGATGCCTATTTCCAATAAAAACTTATATTTATTATCGTAAATAAAATTCATACTTCGGCTAGCACATACGTACCAACCCGTCACTGTCCAATGAAATTAATTTGTATCCACTTTTATGAACATTTCGCGCAACAAACTTTTTGAAAACAAATAATTCAACATAAAATATTAAATAATTTTCAACGATAAAGTTAGTAAGTACGTTTATTTTTACTAGGATTTGACATTGCATTACTTTAATAAAAACCGTAACTTATCTTATTCGTTTTAGTGTATCGCCTAAATAGAAGCTTGCTTTTTAAAAAGTTTTTTTATTCATTATTTTTAAGTTCACAAGCGCTTGTCCTTTCCTTCAGTTTTTTACTAGAATGTACACAATTTCATGTTTCACGCTCTTTGTAGAAGAGAACATTTATATTTATAAAAGCACTACGTTATAACCCAGATTTGGGTCATCGTTAGGAGCACATTTATTGTTATAAATATTGAATCGTCATAGCCACATTTTATTACATAAATATAGAGACGAATTTTTAATTTATTAGTTAGTGAAGCATTCTTTCCCAAAGATGAAGACATTGGAACAGACTCAGATTGTGCTATGGTTGATGCTTATTTTTTACTGCCTTTTTGTCAGGAGGTAAGAAACGTCCACTTTCGAGAATACCTTCTAACGTCTACAAGGTACAAATGCTGACTTCTTGGCAAATTGTCCATTAAGTATATATAGCCCAATGAGCGATTTTATTGCAAAAATATCTTGGGGGCATTGAAAGAAAAGGCCTCTCATTTTTAGTTTCATCAAACTTGCTCGCCCCGAAGTCTTATTTAAAAAAATCGGAAAAGTAGTGTTTCTTCTCCATGAATGTTGTGAAACATAGTTGCTTATTTTCGTGGAAGATGACAATTGANAGTAGTGTTTCTTCTCCATGAATGTTGTGAAACATAGTTGCTTATTTTCGTGGAAGATGACAATTGACTTCATCGTCCTTATGCATCAAGATGCTGTAGCTGAAAACTCCTTGCTGGAAAAAGTAAAATTGAATTATAGAATGGATAATGAGAAGAAGTTTATCCTAACAAACAGCGCAGCAAATCCGATTCTCCCCATGATGCAACACGTAAACCTAATTACACGTGCTTTACGCCAGGATGCACAGTTTTAAATACAATAGTAGAGGTGATTAAGATCATACAGAACTCACTAAAAAGTAACAAGTACCGTGCAGGAATAATCATACATTACACTTTTATTTTACATGGAAATGCAATGACTACAGCCTCAGCATTATTTATACAACTCCGCATATAATTTTTTTTTTTCTTTTTTTTTTTTTGGCGCTTTAGGGCTCGTCAACATCGAGGTCATTAGAGCCCATTATAATGATATCAATAAGTAACTGAAATATACTTTTAAAAACATTTTTAATATTTCTGTGGCTTTCAGGAATAACAATGTAACTTCAGTTATTGAAAAAAAAGAGATAATCTGTCAATTTGTTTTTTTTGTTTTTTTTGTTTTT
>NNCF01127398.1:403181-450238 GCA_002313205.1 Laupala kohalensis
TTTTGTCTTAATAAAGCGAGTTGCTTACATGAGTACAAACTTAAGAATTTAAATAAACAGGTAAAATACTTCAGACTCGTATGTCAGGTAATAGGTAACTATTTTTTCTACATTTTCCATGACAAAAAAATCATTATTTTTCCAGTTTAATGTAAAAACAGTTTTTTTAATCTGCTAAATGAAGTATTATAGTAGTACATTACGTCCAAGTTCAATGCCAAGGCTATTACAGAAAAAAGTTTTGGAAACTTGAAACAGCCGTAACTCGAAAAAATATTGTATTTATATTAGGCTACCCATTTATATTAATTTTTTTATATACCACTATCTTGGAAGTGAACTGACACACTATCTTGGAAGTTACGATATTTTGTGTGTGGGTGGGTGGGGGGAGAGGTACATTTGGAATAACCCCTCACTTGCTTATATCCCTCCATGTAACAATTCGCAGTGCTTTTAGACGAGAAATAAAAGTTGTATAAATTACAACAATTTAGAAGCACTTTCAGCTGTCACTACGATTGCAGAGTACAATTGAGAGTAATGGTTCAAAGCAGCGAATTATGCACTTCCTCGTCACGGAGTGTACACATTCCCAGCTGCTGCAGGTCCACAGCGAAGCCATGATTCTTATCAACGGAGCCGCTCCCTCCACCAGTGGAGCAGCGCTCGCAACGGATAACATCGGAAGTACGCCAGCTGCCGCTGCGGCTTATAACAATGAGGAACGCTCGCGTCGAGGTTTTGTTCTTTTGAATGTCTTTCGTAGAACTATTATTTATAAAAGAGGACTTATTAATCATGTTACGTCGAATGAAAATGGTAGACGGGACCGGGATTCGAACACGGGAGATTGAGCTTTACGCGCTCATGCGCTTACCGACTGCGCCATCCCGTTCGCTTCTCGGGTCCGCCTAAGAGATTTCTATGTTTGTGAACCAGAAATGGAAAATGCTACCCAAATAAAGTACTTCCTAAGGGAGTCGCCTCAGATGAGGAATCTAGTCTCTACGAGACCACCTCAGAGGTCTTTGGGTTTCACAAGTTGAATGAGAATGATAGACGGATCCGAGAAGCGAACGGGATGGCGCAGTCGGTAAGCGCATGAGCGCGTAAAGCTCAAGGTCCCGGGTTCGAATCCCGGTCCCGTCTACCATTTTCATTCGACGTAACATGATTAATCTGTTACCTGGCGGTGAGGTTCACCGCAATCTANACAATAAATTTATATATTAATGTGATCAAAAATAAGACCATGTTATGTACAAAAATTTTGTTTATATTTCAACTATGATCATATATCCATGATCGCATCTTGTCATTGACAGAATCTTTGTTCATATCTTTCATCATAGATATGACATAGAAATATGACCGTTCAATAGCCCATTACGTAATTATACCCGTTACGGTATTATATCCTTTTACTATTGGACTTGAATTATTTTATAATTTTGAAACTTGATAATATAGATTGTCCTTTGACAGTTTCTTTGACAGGGGTATCATTGTTTGTAGTCACGTGATGCGGCTGCCATATCCATTGGAACAGTTTTCCATAGTTTTCCAGAATTATTCTTGTAAATGCTGCGTATGGAATCAAAATCTTAACATTTCTACTTATATAAACGTTATTTTGGCAATCCTTATAACGACGGCTCGGATTTTGCATGTTTGCATTTTTTCCCTGACTTCCTATGACAGGAATTAATATCTTGCGTTTTTAGTCTCGAAGTCGTCATGACTTTAAAACTACCTAAAAAAATACTTACACGTGAATTAGTATAAAGCTAAATATAAAATATTCACGTCAACAGGAAAACAAGATAGAGCAGCGTAAGCAAAAAGGAAAAAAAACAGTTTTTCACCAGCATTAAGTCACAACAATGGAAAGGAAAACTTTGGACAAGTAAACGCGAAAAGAAGACAGCGTCAATTGCAATCCCCGACGCCAGAGATTTCAAAGAAGAGAAATATATTAATGCAAGTGACGTTGACGTGACGAACAAAAAAAGAGGAGCTGGTCGAACGTCTAAGACAAAAAAAGGAAAGTAAAATTAACAATGCGGCAACTTCTAGAGGAACAACAGAACATTCCTTGATATGTGACAATTGTCGCTGTGAGTTGCATCACAATTCTTCACGTGGACTTCACTACCCATCCCTGCGGACTGAATGTTAAAGAAAATGTTTGTATGATTAGTAGCATGTTTGTAGATGAAAGTGGGATGTATGCAGATGAAAAGGTGTTAAATTACGTATTTAAAAAAACAAAAATTTAAATTTAAGTAGTGCTCCGCAATTACTTGGCCTCGGCACTAGAACGGTTTGACTACAGGATATAACAAGTACTCACTTTACAGCAGGTTGAATAGGTCTGGGAGTTAGTGACGACGTTGAGATGTGATTAAAAATTCCCACACCACCGGGGATCAAACCCGGCGACTCAGCGCTCTACCTACTGATCCACGTTGATCCCTTGATTATTTAATGTTATTATATTCGACAACCCAACCTATATAATACATATTTGTCAGTAAATTATTAAGAAGAAATAAACTGCGATGGGTCACATTAATGATCAATTCAAGTACGTAAGTAATATATAAGAACAGACAAAACCAGTAATTTCTTGAATGGCACTACACAGATAGCACAGGAATGACGCAGAATAAAATAACACAATATTGTGCTAAGAATCATCTTGTCCACCTCGGTACACGGGCCGGTTAAAAACTTTTCTTTGAAAGAAATAAAAAATCTTTTTTTTGAAAGATATCTCAAAGTAGCATAATCTCATAGCTTGGACGGAACAAACACCATAGTCCTCGTGGCGAAAGAAAGGTAACGAGACGTAACCAATTGTGCGAAAGCACGGTGTTATCATTTGCCTGGTGCGAGGGGTGCTATAGCAAAGCTCCAACCATTCGAAAAGGCATACCGTGTCACCCACACGATCTGCGGAAAAGAAAACTTCAAACAGGTCAAAGGTTAGAGATCAAGCACTGACCGTTGCAGTTGGCATATCAATTACTGTCAGTTCTTAATCGGTCGGTGTAGGCGTTAGCATCTGAATGTAAACTCATAAAAATTCTGCTGGCACGGGTAAAACGCCCACGTATCTACTGCGAGAGGAAGAGTCTGCAATCTCGCAATACTGACATTGGATCCTCGACTTTCATAAGGTTGTTAGGTTCCTCCTTCAGGCCTTTCCTCTCGTTGCGACCAGTGTAGTCCTGGATTTCTGTCAAGAGGAATATTCCCAATGTTCTTCCACACTGTAAAACGCACCAAGCCCACACCTACAGCAACGCTTAATGAACCTCTCCTGTCATTCCAGCTGTCTCTTCTTTAGGATGGTGACAAATTACTGCGGATTCGTTTCGGTCGTGTGCGCGCGTCATTACAGGACTGATGTGCCATGACACGAACCCTGGAAAGAGTGATACGCTTTACAATATACTGCTGCGTGAGTTTAAACTTCACACAGAGGTGAATCCATACTGAATACGTTATTTGGTACAGAGATTAAAGACTTCTTGAAACCATTTCCAAATCTCTCTGGATTCTCCCTGTCATTGTCACGTCGTTTGAGATGTGCATACATATTAAAACCTCTTCAGTCGGACATACTATAATCCGGTATATTCGGCAATGACCAATAATTTAACAATCAATATTTTCAATTACATGTCACGTCTTTGACTTTTGTTGTGATTTACGACCGTTTCATCCATTGCAACAAAATTTACGAACATTATAGAGATGATAAAAGCATGTTACTCTGAATTTAAAGTAAAATACTTTTCAAAATAAGAAAAGAACAAGATCTCTTTTCTTTGTAATACATGTCTAGCGTCGCTTCACCCATTCCAAACGGCATGCTACGGCACCCACAAAAAGACTACTCTAAACCGTTGAAAAACTAATTTTAGGTACTATATTTTCAGCCAAAGGTTAAATATCAAGTCCTCTTTCCGTCACAGTTGGTACATCAATTACTGCCAGATCTACGAATTGGCTGATGCACGCGGCAGCATCCGAACGTAAACTCACCAAGATTCGGCTGCCACTAGAAAAATAACCGTGTCTCTTCAGCGGGAAGAAGAGTCGGCAACCTCGTAATGATGGCATTGGCTCCTCCCTCATTACTTTTCTCTCTTTCTTTCTTTCTTTCTTTTTTCTGAGTACTGAAGACGTTCCAAGACTACTATATGCTAATACTCGTACGAAAATAACTAAAACAATCCCAGAAAATAACATTTTTTAAACCCTCAGCAGAAGAAACAAAAGAACACGATGCGATGCAGCTCCATGCTCTGGTTTCGCCGAAGGCTCGTCTGCTCTGCAGTTAACGAGCGCAGAACGCCATCCCTTTTTGGAAACCCCCGTGCGTCCGACGGCAGCGGCGGCCCCGCCCACCTCAAGGCCCGCCTCCCAGAGGCAGTCGTTCGTCGGCCGGCGATCGCCCCGCCCCGAGCGGCGCCCAATTGAGGCTCATCAGCCTCAACAATCGCGCATCTCGAAAAACAACGGCGCAGCGACTTCAGGGGTTGAGGGGCAAAAGGCCTCTGCAAGGAGTCTGTAGAAGTCTTCTTCAAAAAATCCAATGAGTAAAGAATGCGAGGGATCGCAATGGAAAGGCGAAGTACGTATTCTAAAAAGTTTCATCTGGAGAAGTTATTTAAATAATGCTCCAGGCAATCATACTCTCTCCTTCTCCAGAGTACTTCTCAAGATTCATTGTTTATGATAATTACAATAATAATGATAATATATTTTCTGTCAAAATGCACAACCTACATATCACCACGTGGATGTCTCTTAAAGTGGATTCTGTATAAAGTGCTTTTTTCTGCTAGGATTTATAAATAATTCGTAACAACGAACATATTAACATATAATACTATATTTTTTTGCAAGGTTTCTTCGCGGAATTTAATTTAATAACACGAAAAAAAGGAAATATGGAGAGTGACAAATGAATTAGAATATTATGTAAGGACACCTGGTAGTGTTTTAACACCCACTATTGGGTAAAATATATCAATTCTCAGTAGTAAATTTCCTTTGAATGTTGATGCAATTTCTTTTATGTGCGCTCCGATTGGAAGGTGTCTTCGTAGAAATACTTGAATGAAGGAAGTAGTGATACGATAACCTTGGTCTTCTTGTCAACTCTTATCTTGGTCTTGCTCTGGAAATGTTAATCTTGTTCCTGGGTCTTGGTCTTGCGGTTCTTACTGCTCTTAGAACCGATCTTGTATGATCGGGTATAATTCTTATTTTTGGAATGCACGACACTACATGTATTTTTTGCATTTACACGAACGATCAAAAATCATGTCAATGGTTATTGTAAGTACACCAAAATTCCCAACTAATCAGAATTTATTATTAATGGGAACCATGAATGTATTGTTAACAATTAAGGTCTAATATAGTTTTTTGGGCAATTATTTAGTCAAAAAGTCTTATCTAGTTTTCATTTGGTTGTATTGCAGTGGTTTTGTCAGGTTGATGTACCTCATACGATAATTTTTGCTCTTTCTCGAAATCTTGCAAGGCACGGTCTTGTCCTCCAGAAAGCAAAACCATTTCGCGAAAGTCAAGTGCGAGAAGAAGACGTAAGTAAGAATAGAGCCCCATCCATCCATCCATCCATCCATCCATGGCAAGAGAGACGCAAGCGTCCTGGTTGTGCTCTGCCGCCTCTGGAACGCACAACAGGAAGACTGAGATTATAGCACTTCCGGTGGCCGTTGTTTGCCCGCTGGCGTCGCTTCCCTCCTTGCGCCATGCGTTTGGCTGGTGCACTGCGCCACTAGCGCGCCAACAACGATGAACGCGAAAAAGTTATTAAAAGTCATCAAACGTAACTCAGAGAAAAAGTAACCTATGAAAACAAAACAAATGGTAATACCATGTGTTTATTAGTTTATATCAAAGAAGTAGCAGAGAATTAGTTAACTATCCTCAACGTGATCATAGTTTGTAACTGTTGGCCCACATGGAGGGGTTAGTAGGAGTAGTTAGTAATAGGGTCGTTGATACTAGCAGGAGAGAAGAAGGGTTCGCTTTTCAGTAGTCACAGCTTCATAAACTGGGACATTAAAATGAAATTGTTTTACTGGCCCCGCCGGGAATTGAACTCGGGATGAATTGGTAGTAAGCAAGCACGTTAACACGTTAGCCACCGAAGTTCTAAGTTGGACAGCACAGATAAAGAAGATCGTGAACCCTACCGATACGGTATAAAACGGCTTACGACACAAACGCATCCGTCGATGTAGAGCGGAGTTCTTACAGCGTTGAAACTGGATCCTCGACGTCACTTTCATATTCTCGGACGTTAACTTTACTGTCCTCATAAGGCACCATTAAATCGTATTTGGAAGTTAACAATTATCCAATTACTCTTCCATCGCATCCTATTCAAGTGCACTAACCTTCGTTAGGAATAAATTATAAATTGAAATGACTCGTAATTAGAAGCAGGATGAGCCAAGAAAAGCAACGCAGAAGAATCGGTCGGTGTCTTCCATCACCGATGAACCATTCTTTTGTCGATGCTGTGATAGCGCACCTCCCCGTTGATATTTTGATTGTAATCGGTCGTAGATCTTTTTTCGAGATCTTTTCGGAACTTTACGACGGTTCCAAGACAGACTATTTTCAAATAATGGCGATGAGATCCAATGTAATCTGTGTGTGTGGGTACGTATTTATGTATGTTAAGAATTTTGTTCTCGTAATAACTCACGAACATGCTTTGAAACCAAACTTGAGATTTGACTCAATGTACTGTGAAAAGAATCATATTTCTGGAGAGCTCACCTTCATTTACACACCGCGCTCCACTTCCGGTTTCTTAATATTCAAAATTTTGAAAATAATTTAAACATTCCGGTCGTTGAGTTAATTTGTTCAGTTTTATCATAGAATAATTTGCTACGTTATGTAAATGTTTATGTTACAGAATAGTTTTTTAAAATCAGATAATGTAATTGAAAATTAAGTATTGCAAAGGAAATAAATATCTAAATTTCTCGAAGACATTTCGTAGTCCTCAAGAATTTGTTTGCGCATGAAGTGAGTTACGAAATAGTTGTGAATTGTGTAATGAAAATTATTTTGTACTTTTTGTTTCTCTATTATTACATTAAAAATTTTGAAAAATTCGAAAGTACAGAACGTGGTTCTCAAAAGCTTTAATGTAACTGTCGATATCCATGCAACATTGCAAAACTCATTTGCTATATAAAATGTTTATTTAGCGTAAATAAAGCAATCTTCAGTTGTTACGACGAGAGACGTGTAAGTGGATCCATTGGATCTGTTGAAATCAAATACATCACCCCAGGTAACAAAAAATAAAACTTTAATACACCAAAAAAACAACCGTATGAGGATAATCGTTCAAATTATTATAAATATATAGTAAAAAAAGCAGTACAACCTGCGTATGACCACGAGAAGGGCAATAAACTAATTTACTCTCCAGAATGAGCAAGCAAGGGACCATCCCATCAATTCGGATCAAGGGTCCTAAAGTCAGAGGAGGCAGCACAGTACTAAAATACGAACAAAAATTGTTCGATACATGTTATATAATATTAAAAGAATATCGACAAATTTGTATTTAATAAAATACAAAAAAGTTATTTCAAAAGAACGTATCAAACTTCAGATTATTCGGAAAGTATTGTTGATAAATCTTAACTATTAAATAATACTCAATTCGAGATTTATTATTTCAATAGATGCTGCCCGTAGGCAAGAGCCTACCGAGTCTGTATAAATTATCACCCTCTACCCGAAGGAAAATCGGAGAAGAACCCGGGCGAGAAGGGTTGTTGCGAAATAAACATTGGCAAAAGACATGCTCCGCAATATGTTGAATCTGTCTGTCTTCTGTCCGCTGCTTGCTTCCTCCGAGGAGCAAAAAGCCCCTTTAGCGTATTGGCTGCTGCCGCCGTCGTCGTATCCGCTTCTCTCTCTCTACCGCAATGTTAGCCTAGGTCCTGGAAGCACAGCGACGCTCCTGCTGGGGGACCTGCGTTCGTGGCCCGAGACGTCTGCCGACACACTAAAAAACCGGTTCCCACTGATTGCACCTAGCTTCTGCTCCGGCAGGGAAACACTTCTGCGCCGTGTTACTCTTCGGGTGAAGTTGAGATACGCGAGTCAAAAGAATCACTACAATAGAATGGTTCACCGAGAAATTATTACTTGCCTGAACAAGCAAAAATGTTTGCGCTATACATAGAACAATGATTATTTTAACAATAAATATTGTCGAAAGAAAATTTTCAATAACATTAACTAATAAAAAAACCTTGACTGTATTTTAAACATTTGCAATTACTTAAACGTACCTAATTATTCAACAATAAAGGTAAAAACGAATTTTAATATATTTTTAATGTTAACAATTATATTTAAAAATGCAAATTTTTATCGCAAAAAGAAACATTGCGAGGGTTAAAAAAATTTGTGGGTCCCCAAATGGACCAAAAGCCCTAGACCACCAAAAAAGTCAAAAAGGTTCCGCTATGCGTATATGAATAATTAAATTAAACTGTAATTCTCCGCTAACCAATTTCACACAGTTTTCTTCCCCATATCACCGACTGCTACCTGCAGAGACGCCCGCTCGCAGGCGTCTACGACACTTCACTCAACCGGAAGACAACGAACGACATGCAGCGGAAGAAACGATAATGAGATGTTGATGAAGAAGAACTACTCAGGCAGATAGCATCGATCCGACAAATATGAGCGATGGGAGGGCGACGGGAGAGTGTATCTATCGATACAGCGTGTTCCCAACAACGGGAGGAAATAGT
This sequence comes from Laupala kohalensis, assembly GCA_002313205.1. Taxonomy (NCBI): domain Eukaryota; kingdom Metazoa; phylum Arthropoda; class Insecta; order Orthoptera; family Trigonidiidae; genus Laupala; species Laupala kohalensis. The sequence goes on from NNCF01127398.1 coordinate 412,031, forward strand.
TGCCAGGGAATTTCTCGACTCAAGCCAAAGCACATGCGACACGCACACGACTTCACTCAAAAGAAAAAGTGATTTGTCACAAGTATTGAAAATATTGTGGTATAGTATCACCAATTATTATTATTATTATTATAAATATTATTATTATTATTATTATTATTATTATAAATTAAAGCGAAAGCTTTTTCGCTGACATAGTCAGCATCTTCAGGTTTCAATGTCTATATAATCGAAGTATGTAAGCTTAGACCGCCTGTAACGTGACCATTCACAATCGATCCTAGCTCCAAATATTGTGTATTTATAACACGAAAGGAGTTAATTTAATAGGAATAAAAATTTAGTGCAGGGAGTAAATGAGATTAGACATGAATGGAACGATCTCAAGGAAAGAAGAACCTAATATGATATTTATTTAGATATTTATTTATTTTATGTTCAAGCTACGAGGTCTGCTCTTCCACCTAATCGTGACTTGGGTGAGGGAATTGGGGAGAAAAGATGTTGGGTTGCCTGGGAACTTTTGGTACCGAACCGACATTCGTCTGAAGTAGGTGAGGAAAACCCCAGCTGAAAACCTCACCTAGTTCGGCCGAGAATGATTTGAACTCGCGCTTAACCACTTAGCGGAATTATGGAAGCGAAGATTCTACCACTAGACCACCGCTGTCGGTGATACAGGAAGAAAAAAGAAGGAAATAATATATCTGAGGTTTGTCAGTCAATCGACAGAAAAGAACTACTCGGATAGAAAACTTGTGGAAAGGTGTACAAGCACATTATAAATATTTGTTACAGTAACTCCAGAAACGGATCACTGTCTTACACCAACGGACTTCGAGTAATGAAAGGCTAAACAAGCGAAAAACGACTGTGGAACAAAGCAACGCCACTAACAGTGAAACGTAGCAGATTGCAATCGAATAAACGTTCAAACGACGCTTGAAGGACAAGTGTCGGAATTTACATGCATAGAAAACGGAATCCAAAAGTATAGTAGTTTCATGCTATGGTGCGCACTATACATTAAGATACAACTATATGTATATAATTACATCATACTATACCCCCCGCCCACAAAAAATAAAAAAAACAAGTATGATGGTCACTATAGTTTGTAAATTGTGTATTCAGAATTTTAATCTTCATATTAAATCGCATTCACTCATTTGATATACTTTAAATCCAACATTAGAATGTAAAAAGCTCAGAGTAATGAGAGAGAAAATGCAATCCCAAATTCGTACATGTATAATGAAAGCAATTTAATTTTTTGTGGCAGAATAAACTATACACTGGTACATATATAGAAAAGTACAGACTACTTAAAACATACTAAACTAATTCACATAGATCCCTGGAAATAGCACTTTTCCAGATAGTGAAATCTATTATTGTTTGCAGTCCACTAAATCCACGCGGGAGAAAAAGCTAAAATTTTAAACATTTCTTTCTCCATACGCTTGTTAACTAAAATGTGAAAATCAAAATATGTTCTTACTTACAAAAATCATATTGCAGAACTACACCATGACATAGGGCTCCACATACCTGTACAAACAAACAAAAGAACAGCGTTAGATAATTCGATGGAAGAGAAATGTTGGGATCTAAAATCAAACTGATTATAATTCTAATGTAACACCCAACGAAGTTCCATTTGTTTCAGTGATATTAAAGAATTCGTATACGTATTCAGCCCCAATAAAACAAGCACAATAAATAATTTGAATCAATACCAAGGGCAGTTCTTCGATCCATAACGTAAACCACTGAACACCAGTTTTAGATGATTAGGCAATCTACACGCAAAATATTTATATAGAGAAGGAGCAAACAATAAATAAAAATATGCCAACGATGAATAGAACAGTGGCACAATAGTAATTCATTAATCTAAATAAAATTAATCAGTAACGAGGGTATTACTTGCTCTACCGGTACTTAAAAATACACACAAAAAGTTAAAAGGCATGTATACACATTGTTAGCTGTAGTGTTAGTTATAAAAATTAAATTACTGAGCTAACAAAGTTTTCTCTGCATCCACAGGCCTCACTAAACCTAAACTGATATCAGTCGTTCAAAATATTTTTCCCCAATCCCAAAATGTTATTCCAGTTCTATCCCCAATATCCCTTGCATCAGTAGGGAAGGTGATTTTGTCTTACATTCACTCCATTTCAGATGCAGTTTTCCTCTCAATATTTCCTTTTTTTCTTTCAAATGAACACAGTTGTTAAATTCTCATAAATTCGGTAGGACATCGTCTATTCGGACTAAGATACGGACAAGCGAAATATACCGGGTTCTATCGGAAGGAAATTCCGGTATATTTCGCTTGAAAGAAATTCCGGTCTTCACAACTAAATCTTGTAGGATACACGTAATATTGAAGATGCGACGTAATATTTAATTCTCAAGTCAGTATTAATTAAATAAACTGAGGATTTTCTTTTTGCGATAATGGCCACAAACATTTGACTTGAAACTTTTCACGTGCATTACAGCAATATAATACTCGTATAAAAAAAAAATTATTTCGAAAAAAATATTATTTTGGAGAAAGCAAACCACGTTCTTCTATATTACAATGTCCATCAACCGCATCCAACTTGTCTGAAGTCTGACAGTTTATCACAGTTGCAACGCCGCCGCGTCACCTCCCCCTACCCCCAGCCCCCTGCTTTCCATGTCGCGTACGACGGACAAGGCCACCTCAATTGGCGACTCATTCGTCTGAGACCAAGGAGCCTTCACAGCTGTTGGTCGACTGGCCGCGCCCAAGGACCTCCGAAATGCCAGCCAGAATCCCCAACTGCTACAACGCACAAGTGACAATTGTATCTCGTGACTTTGTATCGAATCTACATTGTCAGTTCCACTCAATGTGCATCGGTTTATGGAATGTACTACCTAAGTTCTCAGGATTTTGAATTTTATACGTAAATAATCGTTCTCGAATTCCTGTAAATCTCTCTTGCAGATGTTTGTCACGCTCAACTGTCAAAACAATTGAAAATCAAACCAAGTGTGACAAACAAAACGAACTCTGACTTAAAAACAGGAAAAGGAAGAAACATAGTCTGTATTAAGTTTGACGAGAATAAACACAATGCTTATTTAAAGCTATTTTTGTAATAAAAAAATAATTTACCCAATATTTCGGTACCTTCTTTAGTTTCCGACAGTAGCAGCACTGTTCTCTGTGATCAAAGTTGGAGTTTAATATTCAAGTTTCTCTTCTAAATAGTACCACGATTTCTCTACATTATCTTCACTGATAAATTTTCTCATTTACCTAAACGTACTACAGGTGAAATGAAAAACTTAGATCCAACACACACTCAACTTTGAGATGTGAATAGAATTTTTTTTTCAAGTATTATTCGACTATGTAACGTAAAGGCATTGGGCCTACTGAGAACTTCATTTTCTCGTATTTATAAAACGTCGTAGTGAAACAAATAAATTAGATACTACTACATTCTATACTAGTATTATGATTTACTCAATATATGCATAAATTTTCATGATTAATCAATGAGACTTACTCGTGAATAGAAATTGTGCGGACAAAACTCATGAGACGTCTGACATACGTCATTATCACATTATACGTCAACGATACAAGTAATTTCTATTAAGACGTGTCTACCACGTGTCTGTGTGTCGAACAAGAGTAGTGTGTTTAACCCTTTAAAGGTCTGGTGGGAAGTCACAACACCCCACGTATTTTATTGTTGCATTTCTGAAATTGCTGGAATTGCTGAAGTCTACGCGCTGATGAACCCCCTTTGTTCGTGCTTCGGCTTGATTTCTTTTTTATGAAAATGTGGGACAAGTTTTGGGGAAAATGTTAATGACAATAGAATTTTATTGATTTTTTTGTTTTCATTCTTTTTACAAGCCAATTAAATAAAACAACACAAAAATTGAAGTTGTGAATACGCTGTTTAAACCTCTGCCACGTTAAAACCTCTATTATTACATTATTGAAACTATTGTTACTTTTATTACTAATAAATTTAACACAAAACAATGTGAAATAACAAAATATGTATCCCAGATGAAAGTTCTATCTAAATAGTTTTAAATATCTGTCCATGTACCACAAAAAAACAGTTTCGTTTGGGGTGTCTGTACACTCCAGTCGACCGTGTTACAGATTTCTACCCGCCCAATGAAGGAATAATCTACGGAACCAAGTTAAACAATGTCTTTGTCTCATGCTGCACTCTTATTGAAATGGTAAGCAAGCGCAAAAGCCTCCGCATGTGACCGACACAATCACTCCTTCCCCTTCCCTCTGCGTCTCGGCAGAGACCTGGTGGGTTGTACCGGATTCAGCGACGTGTTTGGGCATCACAGCCACTGTTCCAAAGCTCTCCCCCCGCTCCGTCTCCCATCCTCTTCTCTGTCGTCGTCGGCGTCCCCGCCCCCCCACTCACACACACACACACACACACCTCAATCCTCGCCAAATTCCACGCAACCGTCGACCTCGTTCTCTTCTCAATAAAACGCACAACGACCGACCTTTTTGAGGATAAACCACCCATCGTCGCGTTCATTTACCCGATTTTGAGAGAAACTGCTTCACACCAAAATATTAATTCGCAGCGGTCGGTGGCTGCGTCTACTTGCCACAGTTTGAGTTGTGAAGAACTGACGTAACACTTTCATTTATATTTCCTTTTTTAAAACGGTAATAATGAAGCAAAATTGGTTACTTGCTAAAATATGAAAATGGAAAAGTATTATCAATTTTGTATTGAATTATTTATTTCAAGAGAAGTATACAGAAAATTCCACGTGGGCCAGGGTTGTAAGGACTGATCTGAAAAACATTAAATAATTTTAATAATCGGATAGTTTGTTTGGAAGGAATCGCCCAAATTTTCAGCCATCAAGATCTGCAATTTCTCGAAGCCAACTTTTCTTTTTATCACCTTTAAAAAAATAGCTCAATATTTCCTTCATCTTTTCTAAAACACGAATTTCTCTTTTAAAAGATGTGTATCGTGATTATTCGATAAGATAAATGTTATTGAAAATCTTATTACAGTGCAGTCCATACAATCCTGGCCATCTTGATATAAAATTGCACACATAAAAGGTTAAAATTCAAGCGTGTTTTGATAAAAGAGGTGATATTGTTTTGTAATAAGAAATTAAGCATACAATGTTCGAGAAATTCAGGAAAATCTTTTTATCACGTGTTTTGAACGTGTAAGAACTGCTGCTGTTATCCACAGAATTACAAACTCAGGTTATTCAAAAAGTTTCTAACATTTCTTCTCCACGCTGATTATACCTGAAAAGTCTTTCATAATGAGACCTACTTGGGGCCCGCAACCGAAAATTCGTTGCTCTAGTGCGAACGTCATGAGTACTTTGTCCTTCAACCGTTGGCTGTCTGGCACTATTATAGTAGTCTGGTGTTCCCCCTCCCCTTGCAATGGGTACATGGAGACGCAAGCTATTCCCCGTCTTCCGAGGTCACAAACCCCCTCCATGATCTAAGGTGAAGTTTCCAAATATTGTAGACTTAATATCGACAGTAAATTAACATAATACATCTGTACTAATAATTGTGACACATTTGGAATGTCTTTTGCATTGAAATTGGAGAAAGTAACAAGAACACATACAGAGCAGATGAAATACTAGTCGATCAACTTCTACTGGGAGTCCAGTCGTTTTTAAAAGTAAAGCAGAGCAGTACATATTCCAAAATATCAATTGTCACTTTATAAAATATTGTCTTATTTCACTTCTTTTCATTTCTTTTCTTTCTTTCTTTTTTTTTCAATCGTCATCTTCTGTTGAACTTGAATCTTTGACTCCAATCAAATCTTTGACTCCAAATTAGTTTGTTGTCCTCCACGTGGTCATACGCAGTTTGTACTGTTTTTTGACAATAAATTTATTATTATTATTATCTGCCGAAGCTGTGCGCTATCTAACGACAAATCAGAGTTTAACTTGATTGCCACAGCCTTTACTCTCATCACCTCACGCACACATAGTGACCTCTAGAGAACACTTCAAGAGCATTTGATTATTCACATTATGTGCAGTACATGTAGAATCGACTTGTTAAATTTAAATAATGTACTTTGATGAGCTGCTATCTCAATACCAGGATATTGTAGAATGTGTTTGTAATCGTCACTCGTAAACGATAAGAAAAGGTGGTCACATAGAACTTCATGTAAGGTTAATGGATAATTTTGTCGTAATTTTATTTCTGTGAATTTCTGTGCAGTGAGATCACTTACAGCTTAGCACTGAACAATAGGAGAATATCTGTAAGGTGATACAAGCGTATGTAGAATTAAATCACTAAAATGTCTGAAATCGCCATAAATAGAGTTACATGTATTTATTCAGATTTCAACTAGAAAAAACGTACCTCACCGGCTATTTAAATGAAATAATTGCAATTATAATTCATGGTCTAATACATCGCGTCTTTTGGAGGAAACACTTATTTTCAAAAAACGACCACTATTAAATCACGAAAGTGATGGAATTTTACTTAGATTTGTACGAAATTTTTGTAGTGTTTTACATTAGTTTTGTCTATGGGTCACCGAATATTTAAGAAATATTTTACTTTATCCTATGTGAGGTGCATAAATCAGGAAACCGTTGCGCTCCGCCGCCATACTTCTTACTCTTATTTATTTCAAACGAGTCAAGAATTCCTGAATATTGTTTGTAGAATAACTGGTAGATACAAATTGAAACATGTCTTCATGAAAACAATAAGAATAAAAATAAAGAAAACAAATATATATCTCAGTTATTTGACCAACGTGGGGTGCTAGTCCTACCACAGACAGAACACCCGCGTGATAGTGAGAAATGACCGGAGGTCTTCGACATTATACGTGTTATCTCATGGTGCGTATCACCTCCCACACTGAGCTACAGCGATGCAGAAGCGACGGCTGCTGCGACTTGGACGATGACATTGACGACACGTTGTGTAATAATTTGGAACGTTTTCACCTCCTCCTCCTCCTCATCCTCCACTTCTTCTTCCTCCTCCTCGTCACCCCCTTCCCACGCGTAGCCCACCGTCTCCGCCACCACCGCCACCGCTGCCGCTGTTGGTTCAAGGGCAGCAGCATGTCGCATCGCAGACGGCAGTGGCGGCGGCAGCAGCTGTGGTAAAATCCGATTCACCAATCTCCTGTTACTTCACCTTCAAACCACAAGGCTACACAGACAGACGGATCCGATACCATACCTCCTCTATCACACAGTCATGTCGATTTTTATATACCGACAAACTCGAGAAGTACAGTCAGTTAGCTACACTATTCTAAGAAAATAGATGCTCAAACTCATAATGTATTTTAACTGTCATCGAATTCAAATATATGATGATGTAGGAGTAAAGGCACTCGCGCTGTTCTACACAATATAACAATTTCCTACAATTTGTTACATCAAAACCAAATTGCCAACAAGAGATGTTTTCAACAAATTATTTTCGTTTTTGGAAATGTCATGACTTTAGGGCAACAAATGAGAACAACATAGTTTAAGATATAAAGACTTATCTCTTCTTCCATTTTTAAAATATTTTAATTCAAATTATTCAATCTTATGGTAGATCACGTCAATTTATTACATGTTTCGTCCNTCTTATGGTAGATCACGTCAATTTATTACATGTTTCGTCCGAAATTGAAAAATCTTTAGGTTGTCACAAATCTTAATAATGACTAAATTTTATATACTATAATTTTATATACATTTATCTTATGCATTAAAAAGTACAGCTAAATAGGATGTATAAATCACTGCCATATTCATAGTTTTTAACAATTAAGGATATGATATAGGATGATTTACTTGTAACTGACGCGAAGGGGAAATTTTGGGAAAAAAGATTAATTTCAAAAGCTATATAAAAATATAGAATTCAAAGGGAATTCATTTGAAATGTTTTAAGCGAATGTAGAAATACTAGTGCAAGCAGTGCTGAATGAACATCTGGCCAAAGGGTGAAAGGCCTGAGATGCACTACTCAGAGGTGGGAACTTTCCATTAAAGCCGGCACGTGTAGCAATGATTTAGAAAAAGCAGAATGGTTCTTTGCTACGTGAAACTTAAAGAAAAAGGGGCTAGCGTAAGCTTAGGTGAGAGGGTAGTAGTCCAGAGTGGGGNGGGGGGGGGGGACGATCGTTGGGTTCGCGGTGATGCGTGGTGAAAAATGATCTGATGCGGCAATGAACGGACGTGATTGAGAGGACTTGTTCCCCCGGTGCGAGGGCGGACGGACGTCGAAGGAAGGACTTGATGATTGGAGGCGGCTGAGTGTGCACGTGTGGGAAGTACGGTCCGTCGCATTTCTGGAGACGAGCAGCGGCTGAGAAAACCCAATGATGAAGACATTCTGTTGGGTGAGTGGCTATTGTACCAGTCAGAGGTTGCTAATCCAATAGCTATCGAATTTGAAGGAGAGTGGGAATGCAAATCATTTACAGGTGTGCTAAGTTAGGGGTTGAGATTGGTGTATAAACTATGGCGGACTTAGAGCTGGGGGGTTAGTAGTATCTTTAGGGAACGTGACATAAGAATTGAATCGTAATGCATTGAGACGTTATTGAAGTTTCATTCGTTCGAGGTTTTGGACAGTTCAGGAGCGAAGCATGAGCAGCCCAACAACGGGCAAACGCGGGACCCCTACCATGACAAACGCAGGTGGATACGATGTATGACATTAAGAAACAATTAGTGTGATAAGCGATTCAAATGGGATTGACATGGTGTAAAAGCAACTATTTTCAGGAAAATGAAACACAAATGATATTATGCATATATTTCTTCCTTGTAGCTTCATGGGGAAGATGTGTGATACCTTTCAGTCAGGTGAAAATGGCCAGGAGCCGGGAAACGAATCCGGGACTCCTGCTTTGATCGCAGAAGTGTTCACCACTACATTACCCGTTCGCCTCCACAACTGTAAACTTCCACCGGGGATAGGTTTAGGTGGAAGTGGTGTATAGTTGTGGAAGACGAAGGGGTGGTATACTGGTTAACACCCCTGCGATCAAAGCAGGATTCGCAGGTTCGATTCCAGACTCGTCGCCATTTTCACCTGACTGAAATATATTACGAGTGATTTTTCCTAACACAAAAAACACATCTCATACATCCCATATTATGAGTTCACTATACAATTATACGCAGGGATTTTGTGATACACTGTTTATTACGAAGATCTAGCGAGTCTCAAGCCGGTACCATTTTTTTGCACCACTACAGAGTGTTAATACGCTTAGCAGTTCGTCTACGTTCGGTCACTGTATGAACTTTGATGAGCGAATTTCCCCTGGTATGACAATCATCGCAGCGCAGATTACATCCAACGCCGGTCGTAGTTAGTCACTTTTTCTGACACGTCATTTGCTGCGTGTCGCCGTACAGTCGCAGGCAGAAGGTCTCTTTGGAGAGATAGAAGAGCAACGTTTGGCGCACGATTAAGTGCAAGGAGACTATATACTTCAGTGGAAAATTCTTTAGTTGAACGTAGGGTTCGATATGTACGAAAAACGTCGTCAGTTGGGAAGTACGAACTCGTCATCAGCACCGTCAGACGGTGACATTGGAACTAATTCAACTGGCTTAAAAGATCCGATTCTCTCAATCCTACTCATGTATTGTAACCAAGGAGACTATACTGATTAAGAGACGTTGTAAATGCGCAATAAAGGGAACTCTAAATTTCATAAACTCCTCTTTCATCTCTTCTCTTTATCACACTTTCGTTTAGGGGTGTTACACACAGTTCGCCTTGAGATGGATAATAGTTCTTTATTTATTATTTATATTTATTTCATGCCTTTTGGCGAGGTTCAGGCCATGAGACCTGCTCTTCCACCTAACTGTTGGACTTGGGTAAGGGAATTGGGAAGGAGAGATGTTGGGTTGTTAGGGAACTTACGGTACCGAACCCACATTTGTCAGGAGTAGGTGAGGAAAACACCAACTGAAAACCTCACCTAGTTCGGCCGAGCAGGGTTTGAACCCACGCTCTACTTCTCAGCGGGATCGTGAAAGCGAATACGCTACCACTAGACCAGCGCTGTCGGTATTATTATTATTATTATTATTATTATAGTAGATGACAACCCGCAGTTTTGCTTGCTTGAATTCTGTACAATTATTATTTCTCAACAGCAGTTGATACGGAATGAACAAAATAAAACTGGCTTGGAAAAGAATTGTACTCCTGTTACAGAATTATAGAAAAACCCTTTGTAAAGAACTGCCCTATACAGAAAATGCAGGAAATGACCACGGGTGACTTCATAATTTCAAGATTGGCGTTCGGTCCGCATGATAACACGATTCTTTCGCCAAACTGTTTATGCTGTCCGTTATGTCCAGAATCTGTTGAATCAATTTGTGGATCAACTCACAGAAGATGAACGACTCTGGATTTTTCAGCAATATTAAGCAATAGCACACTCCGCCTTGACGACCTTGACGACCTTGTCACGAATGCATGAGGTGTTCGATGAGGAGAGGAGAGTCAGCAGAGGCAGTAAAATCTCCTAGCCACCTCGGTCGCCTGATTTCTCTCCCTTTGTGAGTTTTACCTTTGAGGTGAATTGAAGGGTCACGTGTACTCAAATAATCCTCACACACCGGAAGATCATTGAAAACGCCATTGCTGCTTATCCCTCGAGCATAGTTGCTACGCGTGTCTTACAGTTCGATGAATAGAGTCCAGCGCTGCATCGACGTCAACGGTGGCCCGTTTCCATCATTTTCTGTGATGGGTAGTTCTGTTTATTGACAAGGGTGAATTCCGTGTCAGGATTATAGCAATATATAGTGCAGAATAGTGAATAATCAGAACTTACTATTTACTAACTATCTCGGGTTCAAAGCGTTCCAACGTATACTCCAAGTCTAGTTTCTTTGCTTTGAGAATATCTAACTTAAGAAAAAAAACATAAATGGAAACACACTGTGATTATTAGTTTATAGTGTATTAGTCGCAGTTAATTACTTCATTGTCCTCAACGTGGTCATAGGTAGTTTGTAACAGCTCTATTAACAATAAATTATTTATATATTGACTTATTTATTGTTTGTCTAACTGGCGTGATGTTGGTACAGTATTTGTACTGAAAGTAGCCAACGTTTTTACTTCGCCATAAAGTAATGATATTCGTATCTCGCGATATGTTGGCAGGACATTCGAATTTCTGAAAACGTAAATCCATCGCCAACCTTGGACACCAGTTCAATACACGTTCTTGTTTTTTCAGCATCAAGAGTGTGGAAGGGATATTACCTTGTATCTTTGTTTGTTGTGTTATCAACTCGTATTTCTTTACAGCAAATGGTCGTTTTTGCCACTACTATTAATAATTATTTGGATATAACTTGAATTCGTAGAAGTTGGCAATTCGTGTTAGGCAGCCATATTGCATAATTTTCGGCGATGTTACATGATTTGGAGACATAAACGCAATAATTTGCTCTAGAATAAGCATATGCAAGAGGTTTGTGTGTTTCATAGGGCCATACTCCACCGTGACCAGGCTCTGTCGTCGTGTCTCCCTTCCATTGAATTCCTACGCGCATACGGAACTGTTGGAGCTGCTGGCAAGCATCGCGGTCGCCGGAGACGGCAAGCAGGCGTCGCGACGCGCCCTCTCGCACGGGGCGACGACCCAACGCGTCCTCTATCCACACACACGTCGCTTTTCATACAAAGCTCCCAATCACACGTCGTTATGCGAGTTTCTGACGCGATTCTCGCACTCCAACTCGGAATATCTATACCGATAAAAGTTTATATCTGTTGCATGAAAATCTGAAAAATAATAGATATTATTTGATATTTCAATATACTCCTCTTAAGGTTTATTGCAACTGTAATGCTATGGGTATGGTTAATATTGATGAACTATGAGAACAGAGAAACATTTAGAATTGGCTACCACGCAGTAGATGTGAATCTTCACTCTCACGACTCCAGACTATGAAGCTTTCTAATGTGTCCGATACATTTCGTTTGCGTTTCGCGAAGCGGACAATCCAATGAACGTCTAATCTACGTGACCAAATCGTTCAAGCAAAATTATATAAAGGAAGAACATTGTTTTCAAGAACATAACCTAAAAGTCAAATGAAAGACAAAGAATTCAGTAGTCTTAACTATGCCCTTCGTTTATTTCTGGGTAAAGTGTATTTTCCTTCCATCTGAATTTTAAAACAATTCGTAATTACGTACATATTAGCATACGATACTGAGAAATGTGTATATTTCCGGGATTTCTTCGTGGTATTAATTTTTGAAATAAAGAAAAGTGAAAATTTAATATCACGAAAGTAGAGAAATACGGAAACTAAGAAATCAATTTAGAATATTATACAAGAACCGCGGGCAAAATATGTTAAAAAATATCCAGGTGTCTTAAAACAATCATTACTGGACATTCTGGTATTAACTTTCTTTTCATATCCCGGGCAACGATGGGTTGTTCTGCTTTATAATCAATATAATTCTGCGTTATAAAACAATAAATAATCCACAGGAAAACATAAAATTATTTTAATTTACCCAAACTGTAACTTTGGAATTTCAACAATTGAATGGAAAATGAATTTTTAACAACACATTTTAGCGATATGTAGATGCATAATTTTAAATTCTCTTACCATTTCTTATCAAACTGTATCCCCATGTAGTTCAAGAAATCACATTTCGTATTATTCAGGATATACTTTGGTAACGAACGCTATGAGAATTTAATATTATGGGTTAAGTGGGTTGTTTTAAATATAGTCATTGTCTATAAAATGACGTTAAAATTGGAACCTTGACAGGATAATAATGATTATTCAAAACATATTCATCTAACCTTAGTGCCGAGCCAAACAGCACTTAAGCAATTAATACAATGTATTACAACATCTCATGACTCTTCCTGATAAACTATAAATAACATTTTTTAAGATATTACCTGTTATTTACGCCATTCATTGTACAAAATCAATTCCAATTTATTTTTAAGGAAACATTGTTTTGAATAAGGATAAAGTGTAAGACACAAACAGTGCTAGATCAAAGGGAAGGCACCAAACCAAAGGGACGTTTAGATTATATGAAAAAATAGCTAATAATTACGATCTTTCCTCCTTTCAATTCAGATCTCATTGTAGCAACTTTTCGTGTGATTTTTTTAGTCAAAAAGAAAGAATAAAAAAATATATTACAATTTATATTCCTCGTGTATGATAAAAAAGTAAAATACATAAATTAATACATACACTATGATTCTAATTATGACCTTCTAAAAATGAATCCCTCCCTCAAATTTAATATTATTAAAAACATTCAAGTCAATACCTTAAGACACTGTACGTAGTTGAACGTACGGTTGTCCTAAACAGATGATTTTTGTAGCTTCACACTCGTTGACAAACTTAATATATCGCATATTCATTGTACTTCAAATATAAACAAATTACTGTTACCCAACTTGCCAAAATTACTATTTGCACATGCAGAAAAAAAAAGAGTTAGATCCGGTTTTGGACGAAGAGGAAGCTGCAAATGACTCCTTTAAAAGAGTGTTCGTAAATGGAGAATGGATCTCTATTTAACTCATTCAAGACGTAATTGAAAATATAATAATAATAATAATAATAATAATAATAATAATAATAATAATAGAAGACGAGATGAGACAGGTGTCAGAGCACAAAGGGAAACTTAGTACTCGGCTCACATTGCGAAGGTCAGGAACTTAATATTTTATCTTGTTGACTTTGTCAGATAGAGATTTCGCGCCAAATATTGTCACACGCGTTGAGAAAGCGCAGTTCTTCTTTGTCCCTTTTGCACAAGTACACCGCTGGCGATTCATTGTAATCCAAAAATGTTCTTATCCACATCAAGGCATTGCTTACAAATATCAAATACATTGCTTACATATACCAAATGGATCGAATACTCATTGCAAAGGAAGGAGGACAATTAAATTGTCTCAATCGAAAGAATTTGATGAGAGTTCGATGCCATTTAGGTATTGAGACATTGATAATATAAAACTTGTCATAAGAGATCATTCATAAATTGCGTCATGCGATTTTCGATGAACCTCCTCCTTAACGTGACATCGCGAAACGAACTTCTCCCACCGTAAACAGTAATTATCCTCATCCCATCATAACATGAAAAACTGTAATTAAAAGAGAAAATATAATCATTGGTATATTATACTTAAGAGGATTATGAAGGTCGAAAGTGTCGCACAGAGAAAATGGTAAGGGACTATAACACTTTTGATTTCATTGCAGGAAAATTTGCCTCAATTGAGACAAATGTAAAATATTCCCGGTTCCCCTCATCACGAACCGTCACGTTTCGCCAAAATCCAAGAACGTGACGTAATGTACGATCGATCCCTAAATAATTTTCCTAAATACTCAAATATCTGAGAAAAGTAACAAAAATTGTTCGCGAATTTGTATTAATGTTCTTACAGCAAAATCTATGGAGCAAAAGGAAATATGAGTCATGCGACTATCAATGCTCTTCATCTTGTAGTTGGAAACCTAATTACACCAAAAAAAAAACAAACACGAAAACATTTTATGATCAACGCAATTTTCACTCATGGTAATAATAATAATAATAATAATAATCAGGACCGACCCCGTCGTTTTTCATACATTTGGAAAAATCATTCTGCGCGTATTCATAATATAAGACCTGTTACTGGGAATCATCTCGAAAATGATTCTTCTACATGCACTACACACTAGCCGATTGCGTTAATTTTTTATCGTTAAGCAAAATAGGGTCTATTTTATATAAATTTTCCGCATTTTAGGGAGAACCCGAAATTTAGGTAAAATATTTTCGTTATTAGATTTCATTACACAAAATTTGATTAACCGAGTTACAGTTCAGAAGAAACTCAACTTAGACACACAGGACCTTATATATTCTCGACGAATATAAACAGTGAAGAATAATAAATTGAAATTATTAAATAGTTCACCGATCTTTATTATTTATAATAATTAAAGGGAAAGTTTTTTCGCTGACATAGTCAGCATCATCTGAATAAAGAGATTTCTCTTTAATTATTAGAAATAATTAAGATTGGTGGAACTATAAAATGTTTTCATTTTATTTGATCTTCATATACCAATCAATATGTTGCCTACTATCCAATACCATGAAGAATTCACAGGAAATTATATTTTTAAGCGCACAGCATTTTCTGTAGACTAGAAGGGAATAATCGTAGTGATCATCTCTTCTGGCCAGGGTCACCATCGTCGCCAGCAGAGCCGTCGTGCCCGAACTGCGCAAACAGTAACAGTAAACAACAGACCCACCATTCTTCGTTCCACGCCAGCCACGGGCAGCCAACCACGATGCAGGTTGCGTGGGGTCTAGGAGAAACGTGTTCGTCAGACGAAATTTGCGGATGAAGAAAAGAGTAAAAACACAATCTGCACGTTTAGGTTGATGGTATTAAACTGGAGTGTACACTGAATCTGACTCAATACAGGAATAATAAAGGGTTGGGGATCCACGAAACTACTTTTTCTTTACAGTCCGCGAGTTATAGTACGTTTTACTTCTAATTTTTTATCAAACGTTGAAGGGGACAACTTTGGGTAATAAATCTACGTTATCAGAACTAATATTTGACGTGCCATGTGCGGCGAGGGAAAGGAAAATAAAGTTCCGAATTATCCCAGTATATACTACAATATGAAAGCATTTTAATATAATACTAACAATATAAAAATAATACTTTTTAAAATTAAAGAAATATTCTACTTACTTTTTCAGCTCGAAATAATATAAATTTGTAGATGAGAATCAAAATATTGCGTTACAAATAAATAAAACATTTATCGGGCAACATTTTGCCAAACCCTATCAGATATTGCCGGCACGATGGAGAGCGTACAGAAAATGGCCGACGAGGGAAGATAAAATAGACAGCGCTGATACAAGGAATTGAGACAAATATGTCATGAAAGAAGTAAAAGGCATGTACATACATTTTCCAATACTTCGTTTTTAAGGTAAATCAACATAAGTTAATGACAAACAAGGACTTCAAAGTTTATCGACTTTAGAGAGCCGAAAGTAACTTAAAGAGATGGAAGCTCAGAAAACAACCATTCAATATTCGTATTTTGAAACAAATTATTTAAAAAAATGTCACACGTAAAATCTAAGATTACGTCCAGATCCAGGTTCAGAAAACGTTTGTAACGATAGTTCATTCGAAGCTACTGTAAGTCAAAGACGGGGGGGAACAAGGGATACTCACAAAAAAGATCACCGTTTAGATAAAATAAGAAAAGAAACTGAATTATTGATTCTTGTATTGCACTTCAGTATTTAAGATTAAGAGTAATTTTGTTTATTAGGTGAGCTAATATAGGTTAATTGTTATAATAATTACCAGTAGACACATGACAAGTTTTTGGTTACACCCAGGAATTAACACAATCATCCGACCTTTTTTTAATTTCTGGTTCATCATAATTTTGTTATTTTCCTGTTAAGTTGCCAAGTATTGAATTGTAATAAGTATAAAGTAATAAATTGACGAATAAACATCAATTCTCTAATTATCATTTAGTGTCGCACTAAGAAGGAGAAGATGTAGTCTACAATCAGAAGCTCACTGGTGAACTGAATTTTACAAAACCTCGCAGAATCGGGCGATGACTTTTGCAAAAGCCACACTGCCAGCGCAGCTCACAGTCACATGCCATTTCTGGAAGCAAGTGATGACGGAAATGTGGTTTCCCGTGCCCTTGGCAACGTATATTGACCGTGGACCATATAGGAAGAGACATGCACCACAGCGTGTGCGGACGTAGTTTTCGCGGTCACATTCTGCACCACATAGCTACATTTGTACAATGTAGATTTCCTTCGAAATTAATCCTCGTGGGATTTCGGTTTGTTAGATAGTACATTGACATTCATACGGTTACTGTTCCGTAAAACTCTCTACGTGTAATATTGATTCATTCTGCTTTGAAGAAGTTATCACAAAAATTGAAGGAAACAGTATTTTTATAAAAATTCATCAGTATCTCTTAACAATATTTCAAGAGGTTACAAGATGTTTTAAAAACTTGGGTTTCCGGAAGCAACGGGATTTCTAATGTTTAATTGATTTAAAACTTGAAACAGAAATTTAGAGCCGAGCAATATTTACCTGTTTATAATTTATTTTTTCGTTAACAGAACCTGCCCTTTTTCGTAATTTTCCTCCGCGTTCGTGATGTATTCCAATGTCTCCTTTTCAATTATATATTTATTTCCGGATCAGTTACTTAATCACTTTACATGAATTTCAGTACAATAAATACAATACAATATAATGGTCACCTGATTAAGAGTATCTCCTCTGAGCTCCTCCAACCAATTAAACCTATCTTGAATTTCATTCCTAACCTCAACACTGTGAAGGTTTCGTTTGAATCCATTCAGTAGTTTATGTGTAAAGCAGTTTCAAATGTTTTGTAAAAGTCTCTGGGCAAAGAAGAGTTTGGGAGTTGCCGAAGGTATGCTGTCTCTATGGAGATATCGGTATGTTATTTTATTTGTGCATATAAGTTTTACTCAACCATAACTACGTGAATTAGTATGAAAAACCGGGAAGAGAACAAGTAAAACTCTATACTGAATCAAGAAAGAAATATCGTCAGCTCCTACGCACCGCTTTCGCGTGCCGGTAACTTGTAAAACATTTGGATGGAATCTTGAAATGTATCGTCGGAATGTCGCGTGCAGTGCACGAGTGCTCGGGGTTTGGAGCTACGAAATATTAATGGGAATTACAATTGCATGAGATACCGCAAGGTTGGCCACACTTAGAATGGGTGCCCGGTGCAACACGAGGGGTGATTATTAACCACTCATGGATTTACAGATATGGATTTCAAGGAAACCAACATTGATTTGTGTCGAGAGAGCTTGGGTGCGATAACACTGTCTGTTGCATCGGCTGTAGCTTTCACTAGTCGTGGGAGCGAGGTTCCTCTCCTAATAGCAGATCCTATCATTGTATTAATGAGAGACCTATCGCATTGGGTAGTTTGTACAAGTATGAAAAAAACAAGTAAATATTCGGTTTTAAACAGGATTTTTTTTAAATCCAAAAGATTAAATCTACCTAAATTAGAAGAAAATATAGCCTTACCATTGACGATCCTGCATTTAAAATTTTAGGAAGAACCCGGGACCTCCCCAGTCACCGCAACTGGCTGATAAGAGGAGGGGATTATTCCACACTAACAGCTTCTTTATGAGAACTCCCTCACTGCTAAATTTGACACTATAAAGTGAGACCAGGTGGTACAGGAGTACATTTTACCGCAATCTTGTACAAAAATGCACTTACGGAGAAGTAAACCTACTCGAGTGTGTACGCATCACAGCCCCACACACCAACCTAAATCGAATTTCATAGGTTTCACGAAACAAGAAGTGTTTGACAACAACAAAATCGATTTTCCGCATTAATTAGGCCTTCCTTTATTTGGACAGATACTATAAATGAGAAAACAAACCACCTTGTGATTTCCGAAACTCATTGATATGACAAGTGACACACGTTTAATCCACGGAACGCTCAGTCGCAAAGAGTGGAGGATCTAGACCATATACAAGGGGGGTATCTAAATTTTGTAAATATTATAATAATTATTATTATAAATATTATAGCGATTTAGTATTTTAATATAATACGTCAATTCATCAAATAGATAATTAACAATTCATTAAATGTATCAATTGTTCAAAATGGCAAATGCATATTAAAGGATAAAGATACATTTTATCAATTTCAATATTATCTGTTGAAAATTCAGGTCCAAATATCAAATATCACTAACCCGATTAAAAGATCTTTAGTTTTCATTTCTCCAGAGGTTAGAACAGTTTAACAAACTTTTCAAAATAAATATACATTATAGACATTTCAGTAAAAAAAACATGAATCGTATTTCAGTTTTAGATTTTAGAATTTTTTTTTATTTCTTTGATTTTCTCCGACTTGCTCAGCATCATAAGGTTGAGGAATCAAAGTAAGAATCAGATGAGGGTTGCAAATGATGCCGCACATACCGGCGAAAATCTTCCAAATGAAATACTGTAGCACTGGTAAAATGTTTCGAAAAAATTGATGGTAATCAAGCAAAGAATCTAATCGCAGAGGAAAGAATCAATGGATTTTACTGTCAGTGGCGGATCCAAGGGGGTGGGACACAAAGGGTACGTGCATTTCAATATTACTACTTTCGTCCTCATTTTTAATACCAATAAAGTAGTACAATTTTGTACGCTTTATAGTTATACATGGAATGCCGAAATGTTTTCGATTTAATGTGAACTACCTTTCAAACTATATTGACTAAATCTGAAGCAGTGAACAAGTTAGTTAACACGAACAACCAAAGTAAAAATTTGACTAAAAAACTAATTTCAAAAACGTAATTTTGTAAGGTTATTTATGATAATTGCAATTGAAGGGAATTCTTTTATAAAGAGGAATGTCTTAAATTCCGGTGGAGCGATCCGCACACCCTGGAACTTATCTTCTTGGGGCCCAAAATCAAACCCTAGATCCCAGTCCTGGCCACTGTCAGGGGCCTCCGGTGGAAGGTATATGTTGTAGATGCGGGGGCACTGGCAAAAGATTATGAAGAACAAGAAGAAGATCAAGACGTTCCGGCCGTCTACTTGCCCTGGAGGCTTGTTGGCTCGCTGCTCGGGAGGATTAGGTCACTGACCCGCAGAGTATTTCGAGCGGTGGACACGTGGCTTGCACGTGGAGGACTCACGCGGAAATGCCCGCGACGTGTGCGTGAGACACGTGGCAATGCGAGAGAGAGAGTGATTGGAGCTTCGCTGCTTCGCCGCCAATAGACACCTCCACAAGCTGGCGGAATGAAGCAGGAGACAGAATCAGCACATGCGGGTTAGGCTCAGTCTTCTATGATCGTATTTTCCGTCCGCATATACAATTAATACCGAATCAAACGACCCTATTTTTTATGAACAGACATATTTACACTAAAGACACAAATAAATAAAATAACATACACAACGTTTCAACCCTTTTTGTGGATTAACAATTTATTTTCCGTACTTGAAATGTTATCAGTCATAATAATTACTGGAGATTGGTTTCTTTGCATTTAATCCAGACAAACAGATAACAAAATCATGTCATTTTGCCAACGTTTAGACTATTCATTGTAATCATCATCTGGGCTCAATGAAAAAAAAAACTGTCTACCCAGCTACATGCTAACTTTACCATCTCCACGGCGAACATACACATTTTACACAAAATGACGCAACTAGCATATAACATCACCACGACTATATCACATAGCATCTGCTAGGTACGCCATTTGGTGAAAAATGTGTGGTCACCGTGAAGTTACTCTCCGAAAACAAGATAGGGACCATTCCATCAATTCCGATCAAGGGCCCAAGGGCAGTGACGGATTTAATACTTATAAAAAATATTCTTTTAATCAAATACGAATTGTTATCAATTCATTATACCAAAACAAATCGTAGAAATAATGTGCAGTCAAAATTCGAGATTAATAATTAGAAAAGTATTATATCACATTCCCGCCAACGGAAAATCCGCCACTACCCNATATATATAAATTCACAAGGGGCTCTTCAAACCAGAAATCTAAACTTCGTCTGGTGTCTTGTCGCCACTCCGTAATCTTCCCGAGTCACTTTTATCAGCCATTGCGCTTTATTTCATAATGACAATCTGCTTTATCATCAGCTACACAATGACGGCACATAGACCTGGAGACGGAGTCCGCATTTCATGTTTGCCTCAGATTGCGCACAGTCTTCTATAAAGATCATAGATGAACCAGGATCCAAAAGGCACGTGAGAACAAGTTAGAGACGCAAGGAGAGAGTCAAATCGTCAGACAAGATTGTGGTCGGCAGATCCATATGGTTAAGGTACATTCCCAAGATATCCAATGGATCCAATTGGACTGGACGAAGAATGTCCTACACATTCTCATCGACAAAATATCAAATCTAGGACAAGGAGACCGAAATCCCCGGATTTTAGAGATAATACCCGGACATTATTAAATAAAATAATTTCCGCCCTTCATAATAAAAAAATTATTTTTTAACTTGTCATTACGCGCCAGTAATTGAATAATGAATAAAGAAGTCCTTCAACAAGAAACATTAGCTTTGGAACAAAGCTGAATACATACTTCTCACAACTGGAAATGAAAATAAATTACTTGTACAATAAAAGAACAAAAATTCTAATTCTACTTTTTCACCGAAAATGTAATTGAAGTGTTAACACAGTACAACACAAGATCACTCCACACACACACACAAATTTTAAAATTAATGGAGTAATTCTAGCATACATAATGATACGCCACGCTTTCGCAATGATACGAACATACGATGAACATACTTCGTTGCATGGCTTATATTAAAAACTAGACGGTGTACAAAACTCCGCCAGGACGCACCTCCGAACACTGCAGCAAGACTCTCCACCGCGCAGGTAGACGAGTTTAAAATGTCCCTGAGTGCAAATGCGACAAACTCCTTCAACGTAGGCCAAATCCGGGGGAACCCACATGCTTTGCACAAACTGAAATTTAAGTTTCCTTAATTAATTTTGCAATAATAACCGGACAGAAGCTAGACAAGACTACAGTTTGAAAAACCATTAACTTTATTTATATTAATCCTACAATGTAATTAACTGCCCCTCAGTGGCTCAGGGGATATTTTGTAGCTTTCCACTTCAATGTCCCATTTCATGAAATTCATCAGTGACAGTTGAAAAGCGATCCCTCCTTTTATCACTAACTCTTATTATTACTAACTACTCCTACTAACACCTCCAAGTTGTTGGTAAATCCAGCTAAGCGACCCACCTTCTAATAATAGCCCTACCATCCACCTCCTACCTCCTATCACTCCACGTAGATAAGCTCCAATACCACGCTACATTTCTCATTTACAAATACTAGAATGAAAAAAAAATCGATAAAAGATAATTTAAAATATTTTCAAAAACCCCCATTCCCTACTCAAAACACTTTCCAATGTCTTCCGCAATGTTTCTACTATAAGCTATAAAGAAAGGGACAAGAGAGCTTCCTAAAGACTTCACAAAAGATTTTTACAAAGTGATCTAATGTTGCTGCTTAAAATTAACTAGGGAGCAATGGTAAGGGTAAAATTCGGATAATTGTAAGACTAAAATCTCAACCTCAACTTTATTTCCTCTTCAAATTGAAGTCATTGCGATGTCAACGAGCAACACGTATGCTACCAACCGCTTTATTGCTCAGCGTAAAAAACGTGTACGAGACGAGATAAAAACTTTACAACGAACACAGATAGCAGAGGTTTTTAAATGTGGGTTTTGTTAATTACTAACTTGCAAGTACATTTACACAGGATAAGTCATAAGACACAAACTGCATAACTACAAACACATTGAGACGAGAAAGGAATACATAAAGGATTTAAGTGAATTATGCTAATTTCTCATTTACTTCGATCGCTAAAAAGAAGGGGGAAATACATTATTAAATTGAACAATTATTGTCGTCATTGTAATGGATTTCATTCAAAAGCTTGAGTCCACCTAATCGTTGGTGACGGAAATGCTTAGAAGCTACGTCAAATAAAGAAAAACCTATGACTTCGTATAAAATAAAAATCCAGAGGTTTCTATTGGCGTGTATAAAAAAGATGTCTATTCTATTGGAATAGCGATCTCACTGCAACACACACAGCAATTTGTTGCTATTTTTCACTCGTGTGACTGTTACATGAATTTTGTGATAACAAGCATTTCAGAAATACAGGTAAATCTCTCATCTTTTAGAGTAGACGGGAAACACACCGCTAGAAAACAATTAAACATCAAATTATGATAACTTGCCCATTCGTTCACTTTATGGATGTAGTAAGTGATTAATTACAGGGACAAGAAGTTTTCACAAAAATAGGAAGCCATTTTGGGCAAACATTTTTTCCTTTCTTTATCAACGGCGATCTTTTCTTCAGCATACGTCATTACAAGACCTTCTTATATTCCTTCTCTCTATTCTTCTCTGTTGTCGTATGTCTTAACCGTTATAACTCATCTACTGTTCTTACTTTCCGTGTCACAATTGTCCATTTCATTTAAAGTCCCGTTTTTAATGTCGAAGTTGCGTTACATATTCTACGTATTTGTCAAAGCGTAAATTGTCTCGATTACTTTGTCCTTGTCTACCACATTAAGAATCACCTTCTTTCCGCAAGTAATTCAGATACTTCGCTCTCTCCTCCCTGTACAGTGGGCAATCCCATAATATATGACTTGGATTTTCTACGTCTTCATCACATAAACAAAATCCATTAGTCTAATATTTCAATAAATACGTAACGGAGGTGTTTTGTAATATTTTTTCAAAGCACTGGCCGTGTCATTGCAACGCCATCGACGACCACGAAGAAAAGAAAGCGTTAAGGTGGAACTCGTTGATGTAGGTTTCCAAGGACGTATTTCATAGTGTCGCTGCATTTTAGACTTCCGTGGAGTTTTGCTTAAGTTTCTACACAGAGTTTATCACTAGTACAGAACCAGAAGACGTCGGAACTCCAACTTACTCAAAAGAGTCTGACACAATGAAAAAGTAACTAGGAATAACCGTTTGGAATATGTGCATAAACAGTTTATAACTAGATAAGAACACTTATTTAATTTTCATGACGAGTTTAATGTTTCGCTCGCGATACTTTGACATTTGACAGCCAACCGCCGTCTTCTAATAACATTCGAGGATTGCTTCAATACTGCATGCTACCCTTCGGATATCGTAACGTGTATTTCAATCGAAGTATGAATGATGGCACACAATACGGAGCTCAACGTCGATTGACTGCAGCGATCCGTACGGATCGTAAGAGTTAGATGAATGAATCATTTTCCAAGTAATTATTCGTAATGGTCGTGACTATGAGGGTGACATTAGGCATCTTAATATTTATGGCGGGTTAGAAATGAACATGTGATAAAATAACGGTTCATGTAAACTCAAAAGAGGTATGTCGTAATGGTAACTTTAAATTCGGATCTATCATTTCTAGCGCCATTTTGGAACAATTCTGTTCATTGGTTAGCGTTAAGCAATGGTCAAAATTATTTTCTGTAAGCTTATCTTCTCCTTCCCCAACCTACACCAGACGAATGTCGTTTCGGTTCCTTAGTTTTTCCAGAACCCAACATCTATCTCCCCTTCCCAATTCTTCCGCCGAAATGAGATTAGATGGAAGTTGACTCACAACAGGCCCCGAAGGTGCCCAGGAAGTTCGCGGAGGGTAGAGCTCTGCAATATCTTGGTCTCGGCACTAGGAGGAGGAGTTGTGGCCAGGATCGCGTTCCGACTGGTTTAACCCCAAGAGAGACACGTTACTCACTTTACAGAAGGCTGAGTTTGCCTGGGATATCGAGATGTTGAGGCGCGATGAAAAATTTACCCCACCAGGGATCGAATCCCGGCCATCCACCGTTCAGCAACCCATTGATCCACACTGACCCCAAATACGAGTATAATACATAAAATAAAAGCACCGTGCAATATTAAGTAAAAAAGGGGATCTTTACTTGATCTCTTCTCGTTTTCTTTCGGCGAGATCACGTGAATTCTCTGCACTTACACTTACTATCTCTACGTCTGAGACACCAACGAAGAGAGAGAGCATCGGAGAGTGAGGAATCCCAACGATGACAACGGTACCAACAATGATGGCAAAATACCGTCCGAAGCGGACAGCGAATTACCTGTGTCGGTCACCGCGAATGCGATGAAGAGGGTTGGAGTGGGATTGTTGAAGGGGCAGAGTGGGGGGAGAGTGAAGGGGTCAAGGGCCGAGCAGGAGGCGGCGGCGACGGAGGCGGAAGGAGCTGGCCTTGGGCGGAGTGCCGTGAGCGCACGTGGCCAATACACCAAGGCCGCTGTCGCGAAGCAGCGCAGACGCAGTAGCAATAGGAACAGGGGAGGGAGAGACGGAGAAAAGAAAGATAAAGGAAGAAGAGGAGGAAGTGACAGAGGAAGAAAGGTCTGATTCACATTGAGCCACTCCCCAACCGACGCAATGGAGGAACTTCGCTTTAATCGCATACAAGGGGGAGAGAAAGTACAAATAGAAAAACGACCAAGTCCTAGGCTCCTCCCATTTTACGAGTGTCTATGGATCTTTCCGGTACATGGAGAGCGATGGAACGCGTAGGAGTCTAATACAATCAGCCATAATACGACACAACCTAATTTCATGAGGATTGAAACGAAATGCTTGAAAGCAGTTGTCCTCGACTTCGAGCAACCGAATCCATCATCGACTTCTTTCCATCTCCATTTCATCGCTTCCTACATCAGGACGAATTGATATCGAGACAAAAGTACGATTGCCAACGGGTCCTACTTTTCGAAAATTATCACGCGTCCTGTCACGATTCATGAAATTATTATTTTACGCTAATATATAGTAGTTACAGAAATAAAATATATTGTTATTAATAAAATATACATAATTATTTGTTTATGGTCTATCCTGATTAAGATATATACCCTTTCAAAACTGTAAAATTTATATTTTTGAATAATTATCTGACACGTAAGGTCAATAATGAATTTATTCACCAAGTATATTATTATTTGGGAGCGTAAGTCGTTGATGTGATATTGCTCACAGTTCCGTCTTTCAGTAATTATTATTCATTCTTTACTGCAACAACTGAGTTTCGAAAATCAAAAAAGTTTAGTAAGTTGAAGAATAATAGTAGTAGAGATGGCCACGCACAGTGTGGCATGCGGATAAATATGCATATACTATACGGCATGCCTATATTTATCTACAAAATTTGAATTCGTATTGGAGCCCTTATCCGCATATCGCTCTGCACAACTACATTTAACTTAATCACGAATGCATTCGTCCCGACTTTTTACTCGCTCGTGGCGGTAACCCTGGATTCAAGTTCCGCGAAAACGCAAAGATGGTATGCTAGTGTGAGATGGTAGGGGCAGGTGGAGAATGCCTTGACAGAGTGTCTATATCAATAAATGCATTCTCTTCTGGACACTCGCAAGATAGATTCAACAGACAATTTATGTCCCGAAAACGAATAATTAAATATGGACGATTAATGGTAAAGGAACGAATAGAGTCCATTGCAACAAAAAAAATCATTGCAAATAAAAAGCACTGAGAAACTACGATAAGAATTGAATCAAATATAAAGTTGAAGAATTGTTGAAGTGATAAGATGTTATTGAACCGTTGATGGGGGGGGGGAATTCATTTAGTACATCACGCATCTTCGGAGATACGATTTCTCTCACATGTAATTGTGAGTTCAAAACAGTCTATAGGAAATGGCTTTCTTTCCCGTTTTCAATATTTTAAAATTTCGTTTTTAAATTCTCTTATACACTACCATAAATCAATATTTTGTTAGGTACACTTAACATCACCTATCACGCCATGCTATTGGAGAAAGGAAATTTACGAATTGTGAAGACAAGCGACATTTGGGGACATGGAGGCATACGCAATATGCGTTACGCGTAACAAAACAAATTCAAGTATTCACTTCAAAAGACTGACACTCGTGATGATAATAATAATAAATTATTATTATTATTATTATTATTATTATTATTATTATTATTATATTTTCGTTTTGATGTGCTCGACGAAAAGATGTACTCATTTTAATTCATGTAGAATTCGCACGAGAGCCGTTTGGTTTACCCATCTTCCTTGAAGAGATCTGATAGCTATTAGTCAACGGTACAATCAATACCAGGTTTCTATCTTGGACAATTTTTCACAAAATGGTGGTAAAGCAAATTATTTATAATATTAGTGTACACCAAGCGATACGCAAGGTGAACAATTTACTCACAGAAAAGTACCTTTTTGTTACTTGCAACATCAAAGCTGTTACAAAGGAACTCATTGAATTTATGATCGTCCTACAGACAAAACCTTTTCCTATCCATGAATTGAAATCCCTTTTCTTAAATGTTTGTTTCACGGTATAGAAAACCAATGCTTGCTTGTTCTTTCATTACGTCCTGTTTTTGGCAAAAGGGAAGTCTAATTTCACTGTTTCGGCCACCGTTTGGAAAATGATAATATTTCACGGAACAATTTGTGCAACAACAGCAGGTACAGTGTCATACATTATTTTAGCCACATTTGTTCGTATTTATTTCAATTCAATTCCACAATTGTTTCAAACTGAATGTGATTGTCTTCACATAGTCTACTTCATAAAAATCGTTCAAAATATTGAGATTTATCTTGTTTTCAGTCATATTAATCCTCTCTCTTTTGTATTCTATTATGCACAGCCAATAACAATTAAAGTAAAAAACGGACCAGAAATTGTTAGGGGAGTATGGGTAGCCATTTCATTATTAATTTTATCTTCATCGGGACTTCATCAGCCCCAAATAAATGGTGGAAATAAACGTTGGAAGGCAGTTTATTCTCAGTATAAATAAAGCAACATTTAATAAATAAATAATAAATAAACTTTATTGTCAAAAAGCAATTGAAAACTGCGTATAACCACGTGGAGGACAATAAACTAATTTACTCACCGGAAACAAGCGAGGGACCATCCCATCAATTCCGATCAAGGGTCCTAGGACAGTGGAGGTTTTAATACTTATAAAAAATATATTTAATAAACCGGAAATAAAATTATTATTACATATTTATCGACCGGAAATTTTTTTTGCGAGCGTTAACAAAATGTGTAACTTATCACAAAATCAATAATTTGCAATGTATTTTAGAACATCAGTCACCCATATTTCGTTGCAAGAATAATAAGTTGCCACAAAAGACGTGTATTTATAAACAATAGTGTGATCAGTAGCGAATTCGCCGCCGCCGTCACCGCGTTTGTCGACTGTTCCGTGAGGGGCTGGCGTGTGGCAACATCGCACTTCGACGGTGACCTTAGCGCAGATTAAGAGCGGCGAAGGAGCGCCAGTCGGACGGTCGGTCGGTCGGTCGTACGGACGAACACTGATTTTGGGCGACCAGAGGACCGACAGGAGGCAGATACGAATAGGCGACTGCCATTCAGATATTACGTCTGTATATACTGAAGACAACTTTCCAGCTATTCACGAAAATCGAAAATATTGAACAAAAGGAATTTTAATTAATTAATAATTAATTCTACTTATTTTTACTATTGGACTAGAGCAATTATTTTGTGCTTTTAAAACCTAATAATAAATTTAGATTATCGTTTGACTCCCTTCTTTAACAAGGGTTGCATTATCTTCAGTCGCGTGATGCGTCTGCCATTTCCGTTAGAACAGTATTTTCCCCAGTTTTTAGTGAATTATTCTTGTAAATTTCCTTAAGGTTTGAAAATCTTAATTGATTTCCTATATACATTTGCTAAGTTTAAGTAGGTTTTTTCGCTATGTTAAACCGGTACTTTAGCCAGGATATCAAAAAGTCCACGAAAGTTTCTCAATACAAGCTGATAGTAATTTAAAGTCAAAAAATTCAAAATTTTGCAACGGAAGGGTATGAAAATTCATCGCCTCTGGATAGGGAATGGTTCAAGCTATCAATTGAAACTTGTTTTGGGGGTACTTATGTTGGACCACCACTCCAAGTTAGTCAAATCACTGAGATGTATAATTGTTTTCTTTATTTTTAATCTAATCATTTTAAAACACACCAATATGAATAATAATAATTTAATTTCTATCATATAACATAGTAAAAATAATATAACATAGTAAAAATAATATTCAAGAATTCGATCGACTCGTTTGAATTGCATTAGAGCATGTAAAAACATGGCTACCGAGCGCAACGGTTTTTTTATTCATGCACCTCACCTCGGAACAAGTAAAATATCTTTCCCAGATGTCTGGTGACCTATAGATGAAAGTGATGTAAAAATTTACAACAAATCAAAGTAAACTTCCATCACTTTCATGGTATAAAAGTTGGTCTTATTTTGTCAATAAAAGTTATCTCCATACGAGACAATGTATTTCACTATAATTGCAATTATTTCATTTAAATGGCCGGTCAGGTAAGTTTTTCAAATTGATATCACAATAAAGATATACCTCGGTTCATTTATGCCGATTTAAGATATTTTAGTGAGTTATTCTACCTACGCTAGTACTACCTTAACCTCTTCCCTCGTCTGGAGACAGTGCATGGTTCCCTGACTTTGAAGACTCGTTCCCGGCTCCTTTCAGCAGCAGATCATTTCCACCGGATGATCTAATTAAAACAATTTATTGGACAGTACAGAATAAATTTAAATATATGTCTAAGTATGCGTAATATTCATCGTAATCGAGTGTAAACTAATCTGTGTCAAAAAGGGTCATATTCAGGAATCGTTCTATGTAATTCTCTCCCTAAAGACGTAAAACATTATTAAATTAAATATCTTCAAATTCCTGGTTAGAAGCTACCTATTGCATCATTGTGTCTGCCAAGAAACCTTTAGACATTAGAAGCAAACCTAAGCAATTTTGGGTCATTCATGTGCTCGAAAAAAAAAGCTACAAGGCTCAGGGGTAGCATGCTTGCTCGCAACAGAGTAATTCCTGGTTCGATTCCCTACAGGGCCAGGAAAAATTTGTAGCTTCACATAAATGTCCCAGTTCATATAGGTGTGATAATTGAAAAGCAATCCCTCGTCCTTCAATCCACCTACTACTCCTATTAATATCATTAACTCTTACTATTACTAACTACTCCTACTGACTACCCTACTTGGGCTAAATTGTTGGTAAACCCAGCTAAGCGGCTAACCTGCTAATAATAGCCCTACCACCCACCTTCTACCTCCTATCGCCCCATGTAGACAAACTTCAATAGAACGCTACATTTCCCATTAACAAATACTACAATGAAAATATAAAAAAAATAGCGACTGTAGAGTGGTGGAAGACCTGACTTTAACCTGTCCAGTTGTTACGTAAGATACATCGGGGATGTATAGTTCGAGGTATTGCACCTCAAGCACAATGTAGAATAATTGCGATTTTATAAGAGAGACGTGACTTCTGCGCGCATCGATTTAATGATCATTAGAGAAAATAGAGGTCTGTATGCAGGTACATGTATTTAAGAGTCGCCGAATTTTATATGTACTGCCACTCCTGGAGTTTTACCTCTTGTCCACAATCTTTTTCTTTTGTTGTAGTATTTGTAAATGGGAAATGTAGCGTGGTATTGAAGCTTATCTACTTGAGGTGATAGGAGGTAGGAGGTGGGTGGTAGGCTATTATAAGTAGGTGGGCCGCTTAGCTGGGTTTACCAACAATTTGGCCCACGTGGAGATGTTAGTAGTAGTTAGAATTAGTAATAGTTAGTGATACTAGGTAGACAGGAGGAGGGGGTTTCACGTTTCAGTAGCGTACGATGAGACATTAATCTGAAAAGCTACAATTTTTTTTTTCTATTGAGAATTGAATACGGGATTGACTTGATGGTAAGCGAGCACGCTTACCCCTTAGCCACCGCAGGAGCTGGTCTACAGTCTTCTTGATCGTAACAAAAGAAAGCGTGCCTCCGTAGCGTACAGCTGCACATCTCACATGAGATGGAAGTCTCGGGGCTAATGTATCTGAAGACTTGGAAATCATAAGCGGAACTAAACGAGCGATTAAGTGCGTCCAGTGACTTCCAGCGCTCAATATGATGGCTATTCAACGGCGCAGTCAAGGTGGCTCCTGTCCCCCCCCCCCATCCACAATACTAAAAACAAAATGAAAATAAAAAATAATAAAAATTGACATAAATGCTTGTCAAAACTAGCGTACCTTTATCTAAGAAACTGAACAAGTTATTTATTAACTTATAACACGCTCATAACCTTACGTAAAAACCTAACAAATGTATTAATATTTACGTTTTATTAGTTTGTAATATCTATTGGAAAATCAAGCATGTGCAGCGATTTCACTGTACGTCTCTCGCGTTTTGTTAACTTGTATTCTGTAGTACACGTGCTTGAGAAATATATCACGAGCCCCAAGATCCTTATGAGGGGTTTATATCGCCTCCATGTACTTATTGCAGAGATGTAAAGAAGTGCGTATCTACTTCAACCAATCACAGGTTAAGGTGGGACGAACACTCCTAGTTAGTCAAATCAATAAGATGTATAATTGTTTTCTTTATTTTTATTCTAATTGTTTTAAGACAATATGAAAATAATGAAGAAAAAAACACTATTTAATTAGTGTCTATTAGTTTGTATTATAGTACAATCAATGTTCAGGAACTCACTTGCCTCGTTTAAAATGTTCGAAAGCATGTAAAAAATAGAAATGGTGAGCCCTAAAGCCGCATTTTAAAAAAGAAATATATTTTTTGAAATTTCAGATGACACACAAAATTAATGTAAAAAATACTATGGAAAATTTATCACAAACCACAGTAGAATTCCTTCACTTTGGTGATTTAAAAGTTTTTTTTGATTGTGCAGATTTCAGACATTTTAGGGATATAATTCAATCTACACTAGTACTATCATTAATCTTGCCCTATCTGCTCAAAAACAGTTGAAACTCTTTATCTGATTGTCGATTCAGAGAACAGCACAGTTTAATTGAAGAAAATTATAAAATATATTCATCTAAAAACGTATGTAAGAAAATGGGAGTAATTTTTGTTACGACTGCGATATTTCTAAACCGCATGGGGTTCGTCCAATATCTTTCCTATTACAAGGGATTTGCTATCTAACAAAATTTTTACACTATTAAAGTATTAAAAATTTGAAGCACTAGGCTTTATTAATCATTGATTTCCCAAGTTGACTTCCAAGTTTTTCAAGAGCAAGCATCGAAGTTATCCCATTAGACCTTTGACATTTTCCGCTTCTCCACGAAATAAATTTTCAGCCAAACGCGAGACGTACAAACGAAACCAGTGGGACAGTTATACGTTTACTCGTAACAAAATATTCCACAAGGTCATTACCAAGGAAACAGTACTTATACCTGAAATAGTATCGAAAACAGTTTACAGAGAACCTTTAGAATCCTGGTGAGTTCATCGAACTGTAAAAAGCAATCGATAAGTCGACCTCATTCGTCTTGAGACACACTGCTAGTCGCTATTGGCCGCAGTTACTATTGGCGGAAGCCAATCGGGTCAGTTCGAACACGATTCATGGCCCCATGGGTTTGGCTCTATTGCCAACAGCGCGGAAATAAACACGATCAGGTGATTTGGGGAGGAACTGAACCAACGCCACCTTAACAAGGTATTCTAGATAGTAGATAGATACGAAACGATGTAAAACTGAATTCTTTATTTATTGTATTATAACTAGAAAAAGGAAATTCAAAAGAATTTGTTTAGGTCCGTTAGAAATAACAATATAATTATTGTTATATTTATATTTATTTAATTATATATAGTGCATTATTTTTTAATTATAGAATAAAATGGATAGTGACTGAGGAAAAAATAAATTACCATAAGGATATACAGTACAACCTCCAACTACAATAATAATTCTTTAAGTTCTAAATAAAATACCAATTTATTGAAGTCGTCTTAGTCAGAATTGAAAAGTTTTAAGATGTATAATAAAGATTTTGTGGACAGTTCATATGAAATACCGCATCTCAAAAATCTATTCTAAGCGACATCTACTTATTGGAATAAAAAAACACTAATGAAAATAAATCTATCCATGCACAAGACTGACATAAGAGAGAAGTTGTTCATAAATTCATTTTTGATTCTCAAACCGTGATATAAAAATTTGTATCACACGGTGATTCTTAAAAAGAAACATTTTGGGCTTATTTTTAGATAAGGTGTTATTTTTCATATATATATATATATATATGAATTATTTTAATTAATAACTTGAAAGCAAAATTATTATAATAGAAAGAATGTTCCCAAGATACAGACTCATTTTCGGTGTCTCGGTTTTCGGTGGACGGATTTATCGACGATGGCTCCAGACATATACAAAATAGATTCTTTGATCTTGTCTTATGAAACTTCCATAGAAATTAGTTTCGTTTTGTAATACATAAGTAAGCGTTGTAACGTACCTATCTTTTTTTAAGATACTTACGTATCTTTTTTTTCTTTCAACATTTACTTTAAAAAAAATAATAGTGTAAAAAGTAAGAACGATAAATTAAACGTCGTTTGTATGTTGCTCATAGTTTAATTTATCATTCTTTGATAATGTTGCTAACGCTCCACAATTACCAAGTGTAAAAACTATATTTGACAATTACATATTCATAGAAATCAGATAGGCTTACAATAAAGTGTGATACGTTAAGAAATATAATTTTTTGGGTGGTTATAAAGAGTATGTTTTTCGGATCGTCGATTTTGGTTATCGGCGACCACCCTGTCGATAATTATCGCCGTAAATCGACAGCTTACTCTATTCTGTCGTTCACAGCGTAAATGATATTTTGTACAGTCTAGGTCACAAATCTTCAACGATTGAATTTTTTCAAACAATTTCAGTACGTTCCCTAATACGAGAAAGTGAAAAAGAAATGAAGAAAGATGAATTGGAACAAAGGCGTAGATCATTTATGACCCGATAGCTCGACTTTTGTTTCACGATTCGCCTGTTTTGATTTTATCCATAATACGGCCACGAAGCGTCATTTCAACGGACTCACTCAACCTTGTGCACCTCGTTTCAGCACTTTATTAGGGGCTCAATTTATTGCACTATTTCAGTGCAGTCAGAGCGCCATAAAGTGCAACCCTAAAAAAGCATATTTTCGTCTTGAATGGTGTGATAAAAAATCTACTCCGTCGCGAAACTCAGTCAAGTATCTCTCCGCTGTAGTTATAATTGCCCGGCTCCTTTCTGTCCCGTCTATTAAAACCACTGGTTTGGAAGCAGAGCTTGTAAAGTGGCGAACCCATTTTCTAAGCGTTCTACCGTCCCGCTATGCCAGCCCGCAGTCATTAATTCTAATAAGCAGAAAAATAAGCGGGGCTCACATGTTTATGCATGGAACCGCGAGGCGTGAAATGGTTACGATCTTGGATGAACAACCACACAAAACGGATAAGTTCATGGAATCAAGGATTTTTAACAGAATAAACACATATTAACAGATTAATTATTTTAATTTCAATAATAAAACAAATAATAAAAATAAACTTTCATAACAAGTTACAATGATAGGAGGAAAATATCCGGGTTAAGAGTGTTAGAGATGTTTCATTAAAAAACCGTTTTTTGGAACAATTTTTTTCATGCGGTGATCAAACTGTGCCGTTGGTTATGACGGACGTTATAGATTCACAATCACACCCTAAAAACAAAATATTTAAAAAATTCGTCGTTTTTCGTCTCTCCACTTTATTATGGACGAAAAACGTAGTAAGGTCGTTAAGTCGTAAATTATTTATTTATTCTGATTATGTATTGGAGTTTAAGAGTAGTAGAACAAAAGTAAACATTTTAATAAATGTTGGTGATGTAAGTAAGAAACAAACAAGAATTGAGCCTCTGTACCATTTTTAATTCAAAGCATTACAGCATGAAATGACTCTGCTGATTATTATGTCACATTTGACGGGTTTCTGAGCGGAACACTGATTAGGAGAGTTAACTTTGACAACTAAAGAGCGACCTTACCTTGCAGATTTGTAATATTAATATTTGTAATATAAAATGGTAGAAGAAATTAATTTAATCGAAAAGCGAGTTCGCTCAAACACTCGCTGTATAAAACGGAAGATTAGTCACATGGATATATTGTTTTCTTCGGAGAAATATTGCTTTCTCACATCACTCATTAATTCTCAATAATTCAGTTTGCTAATAGCGTTTTCCATATGCTGCTCTGAGTGCCCAATAGCACTCGATAAATTCGTCCTTTCTTCGCGCGCGAGAGTGTAGCAAGTAAAAGGAACATCTTTGCTGCACGCAGGATGCAGGGTTCGAGTAAGGGCATTCTTAGCCGCAAATGTTGACGAAACAATAATAATTGAATACAAACAATTACTAATATATCAACAAACAGTATTTTAGTATTCATCTAAAAGATATTTAATATATTACCAGTTCGTCAATATTTACTCGGGTTAACGAAACGAAATTCATCATCCTATTAATTCTTTCTCTTTTGGAAAGGACTTATTCGACGTACAACTCTTGCTGAGGAGCTAGACGAAGATATTTGCTATAAACTCATATCATCCACCATTATCCATAGATAAACCTAACCTCAACGGCGCCCAGTGCAGTCCCTCTACTGAGAAAATTGTCAGAGCTCGATAGCTCGTAGAGCGTAGAGCGCGGAGAGCGTGGTGCACACTCAGAGCAACAAATTGAAAACGTCATTAGACATCCTATTTTTCCAACTTCACACAAAAATAATGGGAACAAAAAAATACTATTTTAAGAATTTGCTACTACGATACAGAAACTACGGAAATAGATCAAACAGAATGTTAATTTTTAACTGTCGTATTTTATTATAAATATAGTTGGAGTTAATATAGTGTCCACACAACATGTACTATTACATTTCTTGTGTTAAATTCTGAAACACGTGAAATCATATTTGGCAAATCGACTCAACATGATTCAATTTTCATGGTTATCTTTTTAGGGACTTTATACTTATCGATTTTCATCTCAAAAACACTGACATTTTCATTGAAATCTAATGCCTCTCTCTTTCAAAAAACAAACAAACCAGGTACTGTGCATACACTTTTGTCAATGTACTAAGATGTAAAATGATTTCTTTGCAGCTCGTATTCTCCAGAAGAGGATTAAATTTCACGAAAAATAAGTCAAAGGACCCTGTAAGTGTTAAAAGCGTTGAATGGGAGGCCCGTGGAAGCAAATGGTTTCGAGTGGTTACGCTGCAAACGACAGTCGAGTCGTTTCAACTGCCGCCAGATGTGAGGGACGGGAATCTCTCAGGAACAAGGAAACAGTTGCGCATCGACAAGCGCGCTGCAGATGTTTCCCAACAAGAGAAGCATGTATTTCGCACCACGCCAGATGGAGTATGTACGTACATTTAAAAAAAGAGGAATGTTCTCATGTTGCCAGAGTTTAAGTACTTGTGGCGAAATATTTAGTATTCTCCGTTCTATCAAGACAAAAAGAGCGAGTGTTTGAAGAAAATATATATTTTCTAGTCGAAGCTAGTCTATGGCAGAAAATTTAACAGCGATAATCTTAATAACTTCGTTTGAGACAATATTTTTCATTACAATTTTTCTGGGCATTATATCATGCTATATTACTGAATATATTTTAATGATACAAATGCACAGGGCACGATCGTCGAAAATTGTGAAATGTGCCATTTTGACATGCATTATAAGTTATTTTATACTATGCGCGTGATAGAGTATACGATCACCAGGATCAACGTTTTAAAATTAATAAAATAAATATGTTTAATAATTCATTGTGAAGTGAAATGAGATCATTTATAGATGTACTGATTTATTTAATGACTTATAATGTACGGCGAGGTTCAGGCTTGTTATTCCATCACATGAGTTGAGCGAAAGATTTGGGAAGGAGAAATGTAGGATTGCCAGGCAATCTAATGCTTATTGGAGTCGTGAAAACACAGCAAGCCAGCAATTCGCTTGCAATGAATGTAAACTAACAACTGGCCTTGATCTGTCCACAAAATTCTGCGCATTGGCGCGGCCAGTGCGGCACTAGTAGCTGACACGACGTCAGTTATCAAGTAACGCTGTTTGAAAGAAAGGAAAGGCAGGGAGAGGGGAAGTTATTTTAAGTAGTTGGCTTTTTTTATTTAATAATAGTAATAATAATATATATTTAGTTGTGGGAAAGTTTTAAATTTGTTCGTGTACCACTTTTTTGAAATACGTTTTGTCCTATTTCAAAACAGCAAACATAGTTATCCTCTCTTTACACCTAAGGATTGCGAATGATTCAGGATGGTTTCTACAACTTATACCTAGGAACACTATTCCATATTAATCTGTCTGCTTGGGAGTGGTTTTATAATGTAATTACGTCATAGATATATTGAAATGTCTCAACTTATGTCAATAGTTGGTGTATTCCACAGGACACCTCATTGTCACGCCAATTGTGAAAGCCATTTGCTTCTAAAATCAAGCCAAAGGTATTCACATGACGCCAACTATTGCCTTTCAATAATTGGAGGCCAACTATTGGTTTTCTTAGTGGCATCATGAACACGCGACATAAGGTACGGAGCCCATATTGGTCTGGAATAGGTGAGGGAAACCCCAGCTGAAGACCTCACCCAGTTCGGCTTGAACCTTTGCTCTTCATCTCAACAAAGCGTTGAGAGTGCAGACAGTATCACGCTGCCTCGGTTGTTGGTTCACATAAGTTTCTCGATCTTTTAGAACTTTTTGATTCCTTTTCCCAATCTCCTCGCCGTACATCCCACCTTTAGAGTTCGAGATCGTCCACGCTTAATGACCGCTGTCTTTTCGAAATGTCAAGGTCTCCGGCCTCTCAATAACTTTATCGTTAATTATACCAGTTAACAGAAGATGTGGTATAATGAAGGATATTTGTTCAGAAAATCATCACTCGAATAAGAAAATTCCCATCACAATTTTGTTTAATTTTTCTTTCATTTTAACACTCGGCAATAATATGGCCTAAATAAACACTACTTATTTAATTCCAAATTTATAACATCTAGTATAATACAATAATATGTATGTAATACTAGCAATCCCTACAGAGAAATGGGAATACCTGTGAGCAAGATTGGAAAACTCAATACTAATAACTTACATGACATTAAAAATCACATTTACTTATCGTAAACCATCCAAAATCATTACAGATAAAAAATTAACTAATTTAGCGTATTTACTATACTTTAAATGATTTAACATATTTTCTAGAAATACAATAATGAATAATTAATAGTTAATAATAATTAATTTACATATTTCATTAATTTAAATCATATTTTTAATGGGGCTTTAGGGATCGCCAACGTCAAGGTCATTAGAGCCCTTAAAATCATAAATACCAAACTATGTGTGTTCGTGTGCTTAGCTTATTCATATAT
>NNCF01127398.1:450829-464045 GCA_002313205.1 Laupala kohalensis
AGATGTGTGCTGGATTTTTTTTTTGTGTGGGGGGGGGGTGCTACTTCAATTCCCTTGTTATTCCTTCATTCTCACCGCCTTCGGTTACGAGAAACTCCCAAATGATACGGAATCGTCCGTTGAACATGAGATTGTGCATTCCTCCGCAGAACGATACATAAGAAAATCATGTATTGTATGTAAAGGAGAAATTGAATAAGAGGGAATGAGCTAACCACAAGTCTGATAATGACGACGCTAGGTTGCCAAGCTCACAATCTAATTCTTCGTTTTGGTCTGTAGAAACACTCGGGCTGAGTTACGCAAAATCAATGATAGCAATTATTCTCATACAAACATTTCCCAGTATATCATAAAGAAGTGTTTCATCCGTTTGGTCGCTTTAGTCGTACCACCTTCTATAACACAAAAATGGTAGCGGACAAATACTTTACGAGTACATTTCATCGAAGCTAAATCGAGCAAATCGGTTTGCACAGCGCTGTCCAACAGGCGGTCCGCAAAACTTACTTTTTTACGATCCGCGAGTTATAGTACATTTTCCATCGAATTTTTCTTCTAACGTTGGGGGACACAACTTCGTGTTACAAATCTATGCATCCAAAAATTAATATTTCACGTGGCATATCTAGTAAGAGAAAATTGTGTGAACTCGGAATTTCCGTGCCATAAAATATAATATGAACGCATTGTATTATAATTACTTTTTATTTTAAAAAATAAAGGAATATAATTAATATTTTCAAGCTCGAAATAATATAAATTTGTTTATGATAATCAAAATATCGCGTTACAAATAAATAAATTTGACCCATTAGTTTTTTTTCTAATAAACTTTGTCAAAAAAGCAGTCGCAAACTGCGTATGACCACAGGGGGGGGCAATAAGTTAAGTTACTCTCCGGAGACAAGCAAGGGACCATCCCATCAATTCCGATCAAGGGCCCATGGGCAGTGGCGGATTTAATATTTACAAAAGAAATTATTTAAAAAGTACCTACTGTTATTCATATATTATTCAAAATAAATTGTACATATTAGTGCACTAAAAATTTGAGATTAATAAACAAAAGTATTAATCACATTCCCGCCCAAGGAAAATTCGCCACTACCCGGAGGAAAACCCGAATAAAACCCGGGCCAGGATGGGGCTACAGAGATGATGTACACGACCGTGCCAGGGTTGCGTACAGTTAGAAATAAACTTAATAAACAAAGGGAGCGAAATCAACATGCATGAAAAAGGAATTTAATCAATATGTAGAGTACAATAACAATGGCGTAATAAAGTATAAGAGATATTAACATCATCTGAAGTCATGTGGAAAACAATATTTATTAGGAAATTGAAATTCCCATTAACTTCATTTATTAGAATCGGTAAATTCTTTCACATTATGGAAACAATGCACATTAAAAATCCTTGGATTTAAAGAGATTCAATTTATTTATATCTTTTATATTTTGGGGACGGAAATTTTACAAAATTATTCCTGAATGATAAGGGCCTCTTTGGCAAAGAGTTGTTGACACGCCAGGTCGATGAATGTTAGCCGTATTACGTGTTTTGTGTTCGTGAACTAGACTATTCCTTCTAAAATAGAGGCGGGATTTTAATAGCCCTGTCTTAACAAGCACGACTACTTCACAAACGTAGAGGGAAAATATTTAATTTTCTAAATAAAGTTTTACATGAATTTCGGGGATGAGATTTACATATAATCCTCATTATTCTCTTTTGAATTCTAATAGTTTGAATGCTCTGAGTGGATTGACCCCAGAAGATAATGCCATACCGTAGATGAGAATATACATTTACAAAATACACGCAGCGAGAAACGTGTTGACTAACAATGTTGGCTAAAATTCGGAATGCATAGCATATTTCGCTTAATTTGGATTCAAATTATCAATATGGCAATTCCATTTGGGGTTGTCCTGAATATTAAGTCCAGGAAAATTAGTTATCTTGACTGATTTTATTTGGGTTTCGTTTAGCGAAAGGGATGTAGGAGAAAGAGATATCGTTACACAATTGCGAAATGACATGGATACTATTTTACCAGTATTAACGATGAGACGATGTGAATGAAACAAAGACGAGAGGTTAGATAGAACTTTATGCGCAGTGACATGTTTACATAGTAGATTTGTGCCATCAGCAATGAGAACCATTTTGTAATCGGGCGTGGTGGTTGACATATCATTTATATAGAATAAAAAGAGGATAGGACCTAAAATTGAAATTTTAGGAACTTCGCAAGTAAGTGGCTTTGTTTCTGAGAGGTAATATTGACATACTTAATTTTCAACATGGGAAATTTCAACTTGCTGATGGCTATCTTTCAAGTAGGAAGTTAGCCATTGATAAGCTAATTTACGAATTCCGTATGAGTGCAGTTTTGAGAGAAGAATTTCGTGATCGATTACATCGAATGCTTTTGAAAAATCAAGAAAAATACCTTGTGGATTATATCCACGGTCAAGAGAATTGGTGACTTCCATTTAGAAAAGAAAATATGGCGCTCTTAGTTGCAAGGGATTTCCTGAAACCGTGCTGATTCTTTGAGTGAATATGATTATGCGATAAGAAGTCTAAATGTCTTATAGAAGAGTTTTTCCAGGATTTGTGAGAAAGTTGGCAATAGTGATATGAGTCGATAGTTTCCAACATCTCCTTTATTTCCTTTCTTATGTAATGGTTTCACTTTCGCTTTTTTAAATACGTCAGGAAACACATCTTCTGACAAGGAGCTATTGAAAATATGAGTGAGTGGATTTAATATAACGTAAGAGGAAAATTTTACTATAAATTCAGATATATCATCTATCTCTGCTGAATACTTATTTTCTAAAGAACTGATGACACTCATAACTTCCCTAGAGTTAGTCAGGAAGTAAACGTAGAATGCACTGCGTGTGTGGATGTATTTGGTAGACATTGGTTGTGAGTCAGTGATTTCGATAAATTTACCTATTTTTGAGAATAAAGAATTAAACAAATTTGCGATGTCCTTTGGATTCGATACAATTTTGCCATCGTCTAGTAAGGAAATGTTTTCTTGGTTATTTTCTGAAGGGTGTGTGTAATTCTTTATAATATTCCACATGGTTTTAGTCAGGTTGTTCGATTCTATTATGTCTGTCATTTTCCATTACTTCAGCTGCATAGACTATTTATCTTAGAATGGATTTATATTTACGGAAATAATCATGATTTTCGGGTGGTTTGTTATTGAGTTTTGAAAGACAATATAAATGACGTTTGTTTTTTAAAGAAATTCTAATCCCTTGAGTTATCCATCGATTGTTATTGTTTACTTTAACTAACTTGCGTTTTATAGGAAAGCAAGAGTTGTAATTCTTCAAGAATATTGAAAAAAATACATAAAATTTATCGTCAGTGCTTTCACATTTATACATGTCATCCCACGTTTCCTGATGTAAAACGTTTTTTTAATTTTCTTTCCTTAAACTGTCTAGTAATCTTGTGGAGGATATTTCGTGGTTTTAATTTGTCTTTAATAGTTAATATTTGGGCAAAGTGGTCGCTGTACCCCGGTTTAAATACTTGACAAGTTTCGACGGGCAATATTTTGCCAAACCCATCCCATGCTGGCCTGAAAGATAAAAAAGTAAAAAAAAAGTGTCCCGCTTGCTAAGACACGTTAGACAGAGCTGGGTTTGTACTGTTACATTAAGTAATTTAAATGAATAATAATATTAAAGTGTGGCATTCCACGCCTTCAATAATCAAGACAGCGATCTTCTAGCTCTCTGGTGGAACTGGAGTAAAAGGAACGTGAAGTGCGAACCGGTTGGACCTCTACGCTGCGAACACGAAAAGCTATCCTCGGTGCGATTTATGGGTGCGTGGGACGAAGCATAAAGCAAAGGCAGAAGAAGAAGAAGAGAAGAAAGAGAGAAGAGAGGAAGGTCGTAACAGTCCTACACAGACAGCAGCAAAGTAGTTAGGAAAGGATTCGAACCACAAGCGGATCGGAATGGCGGAAGACGAAACGGACATTCTACGAGTTTTATTTTGCGCGAACATAAGAGGTGAACTTTCCCCTGGAATTACTTTTCAAGGTTGGCGTTCCTTTTTTATCTTAGTATTTCCTTGCACAGCATGGATATGTGAATGATCACATGACCAGTACTCACCGCTTTATTTCAAGAGTACCTTATTCTCCCCCACTACTGCATTTCAGAATTTTGTTTTTAATTTCAAAACCCAGTCCAAGAGAAAATAAATAAACTTTGTCAAAAAAGCAGTTGCAAACTGCGTATGACCCCATGCGGGATAATAAACTAAGCTATTACCCGGAAACAAGCAAGTGACCATTCCATCGATTATGATCAAGGGACCAATGTCAGAGGCGTATTTAATATTTATGAAGTAAAGTATTTAATAAATACGTACTGTTATCCATTATTCCAAAACTAATGGTAA
Source organism: Laupala kohalensis (assembly GCA_002313205.1). NCBI lineage: Eukaryota > Metazoa > Arthropoda > Insecta > Orthoptera > Trigonidiidae > Laupala > Laupala kohalensis. The sequence goes on from NNCF01127398.1 coordinate 455,282, forward strand.
ATATTATGTGCAGTTAAAATTCGGGATTAACAATGACAAAAGTATTAGTGACATTCCCGACCACAGAAAATCCGCCACTATCCGAAGAGAAACAGGAGAAAACCCCGAGCCAGATGGGTGGGTATCTTGGCACATTGAAATCCACGAGAAAATTAATGACATCAGTAGTTTTACACTTCATAATTGGGAAAACAACTAACGGGCGTTAATCGCACTCTGGTATAATTTGTATTATAATAAACATAATCAAATAAAATAACTTTAATGCTTTTTAATGAGTTTACATATTTCTGATCACCCCTCGTTATTCTAATTATCATTTCTTTACAGTATTTCATTTTCATAGCCCCGCATTTATCACACACGCAATACGCGAGACATGTCTTGAGGTCGTATTGAGAACACGGCTGTGCTAGTTCCATCGTCGTGTGAGGTGCTCTCTCTCCGACCGTCGGAAATGCAAAGGGAGGTTATGGCGGCAGTGAGTTTGTTTATCCGAGCGGCAGCACACAGCCTATTTCCAGCCTTCGCAACCTTGAAGCAACGGTGGTGGCAGAGGCTGTACTAGCAGCGACGAGCGGCCAGGAGGCGTGTGGCAGGCAGTAATGGCAACAGGAGAACAGCAAAAGTAGAGATGGCGGTGTTGGAAGGAAAAAACCTTGAGGGAAAACATCGATAACGCCTTGGACGATTGTGGAGATAAAGTGACGCGGCATCGATGGCCCTTCTGACGAAGACATTCGTTCGAAGTGTCTCCACATTGAATGAATACACGACTGAATGAACAGCGGAAACACTCTTTCCATTTCACTTTCGTTCTTTCACAGGCCTCTCCTCTGTACTCACTAATACTCCACCTTAAAATAAATGGGAAATAAAAAATTGAAAAAATAGAAATACATGTTAATGTTAAATCCACCTCTGCCTTAAGGCCCTTGATCGGAATTGATGGGATGGTCCGGAGAGTAAATTAGTTTATCGTTGCAACTTTCGGTCAGGTGAAAATGGCGACGTGCCGGGAAACCTGCTTTGATCTCAGGGGTGTTAATCCCTGCACCACCCGGTTCCACTTCCACAACTGTACACCATTTCCACTCAGACCTAAACCCCGGATGACCTGAGACACATCCCCATATTGAAGATAAGTGAACTAGGCAGCACACAATGTTGTGTGCACTTAATTACCGGTTTCACACTTAATTACCGGTACCTACGTGTTAAGGTTCGTTATGCATATATTCCCAGCTTCGTTATGCATATATCTTCTCCCACAGTAGGGTACACGGAAGAAATATATGTAGAGTTTATTGTCCTCCGCATGGTCATATGTAGTTTGTAACTGCTTTTTTGACAATAAATTTATTACTAATAATATCATGAAAATGAAATTAATAATTCCATTAATATTGAAACCAATGCATTTTATTTATCTTAATTCACCTTAATAGAGAAAGGTCCGGATAATTTAAATAACTAAGTCATAAAACTTTACTTTTTTTACGCACCATTATACACTTAGTTTCCCACGGACGGTTTTGCAACCAAGCATTTTTCCATGACTTAAAATAGGTGTCTTCAAAAATTTCTGAAAACGCGTAAACATGTGCATGCGCATTATTGTGCAGTCCCATATACAGTTTGAACAGTTTTCTTATTTTGCTTCCAGTTGCGGTACATTTTGCAGAGGTGCGAGCATTAACCTTCATATTTGGAAATGGAGTGTCCAGAAGAATCATGTGAAGTAATGAGTGTTAGGAGAAAGAAATGTAAGATCTGAAGCAACACTTTCCGTCAGGCAGTCATTAAAAATTAGTGGTTAGAATGGTGACGAAGAAGACTACTTTTTAAACAATGTGTATGGAGGATTTATGGAGGGGACGTGCCATGAATGCGAAACCATTCGAAGTAATACCTGCGGTGGAGCGTGTTATAGTCATACACAGAGGACAAAAAAGATATTTAAACAAATCACTTCGCGTCAATTGCACCCAAAATTCGTAGGAATGGCATAAAATCTCTTGAAAAATATTATTTAGTGATCTATTACTCCCAATATGTAACAGATTTTGTATCCAGGTTTCCCAACGAAATCATCCGCGGTTGAACAATATGTATTACGCTTGAAATACTTCAATTAATTTTCCCCTAGAATTTGAAGAGAGCGCTGCAGTTACTGAATTAAGTGACCAGGATCCCACAGAAAAAAATTAAATTCCAATTCGAAATAGATCGAGGAATTGAATTATTTGCCTTATTTAGGATATTCCGTCATGTCATAATGGCATGAATTGAATGCCCTGGAGTCAAAATTCTAATGCAAAGTGTCTTTGATGAATGAGCGGCGTTAGGGATATGTGACCTTAATAGAAATAGATTTTTCTGCGTAGCGGGAGGATCATTTGATGGATAATTGTATTTGATGTTCAATCGCGTCATCGGCGGTTTCTTGATGCAATGTATTTTCTATACAATGAATCTTAAATGTCAAACGTGCCGCGTCAAGTTACGTTTGACATATAAATCCATCGTTCATGAGCCCTCAGATACGCTGTTTCCGATAATAGCATCGATCAGAACCATTCACACAAATTATCTATATTTTCTGAAAATTTCCGTTCGATTGTAACAATTATTGGTACGAAATATATAATAAATAAAATTTTTTTGTACAATACTATTTACAATTGGTATATGACTACGTGGAGGACAAGGAACTAATTTACTCGTCGAAAGCAAGGTAAGGGCCATCCCATCAATTCTGATAAAGAGCTCAAAGGAAGCGCGGATTATATACTTATAAAAAAATATTTAAAATTTCGTACTTTTATCAATTCAGAGACGAAAATTATAATTTACAAGATGAATGAAAGCGATATTTTGATGAAATTAATCAAAATCAGCACTGTCAAGCTGTCGGTCCGTGGAAAGTTTTTTTAACGGCCCGCAAGTTAATGTACATTTTACATCAAATTTTTCTTCACACATCGTGTGGCATAACTTTATGTCATAAATATGTGCTGTTGAAATTAATACGTCGGAATTAAAAGTTCGTATTTGACGTGGCATGTGCGGTGAGAGAAAATAGAAAATCGTGTTTGGAAGTATCCCGTCGCACACTACAATATGAATACATATTATTAAAATATTAAGTATTAAAAATATTTTCTAAAAATAAAGAAATATACAATTTCGGGGGCGAAGATAAGTTGGACAGCGCTCATCTGAATAATAATGAGAGTAATACACTACATTATATACAATGATACTGATGAATTTGAATGTTCACTTTAACTGACGTGTTGGAGAAAAGTTAAGAAGAGATGAAAGTGTGATTGTTGTAATCATCCAATCTACCGTGAAGCGAAAGGGCGGTGAGATGGCGGGTGATACGTCATCCGCCGTGACCTTGGGTGTCGCGGCAGCGGCGGCGCCGTTGCTGGTGCTGCTGCGTGTTGGTGGGTGGGTAGGGAGGGGGTGTCAGGCATGGCGCGAGCGATGCTGTTTCTCCACCCCCACAAGCGCCTGCGCGAATTCACTCCCTGGCGCTTAACGTGGGACGAACACTTTTATAGCTTCTGCTTTCCATATCGAAGGCGCCAGGAAAAACGTTTTAACTCTCCCAAAATACTTCTCTTTCGCGTTATACGTCAGTAGGAGAGGACAGTATCATCGTCTCCACGTCACAGAAAATGCAATACGGTATAATCCCTCTTAACAACGCCTCGGATTAACCGGCCTTCGGATTGACCGTCCTATCTCGAGGAGTATTTCTTATTTTCTGTTTCAGCGGGACTGAAACATAGATATTTCGACGGGCCTTTGCTGGTGTGCAAAGTGTTTTTGTGTTGTGGGTGGTAGAACGCGGGAGAGGGAAGGAGTTCACCAGTTCGATTCCCCTCTAGCTATCGAATCTATTTTTCTACGAATCAATTTTTTCGTTTTCGTTTATGTTTGTGCATACGGTACAATGAATTGAGCTGAAATTACACCTCATTTGCTTGTTTATTCAGATAGTCTGATGAATTTGTGCGAAAATCGATTTTTCATGGGAACTCTGGATTAACCGACCAAACGAGTAACTGGCCAGGGTCTCGGTCCCGGCCAGACCGGTTAATACGGGTTCTGCTGTAGAAAATTATCCAAAATGAAGTAGCAATTTTCATTAATGGAAGAAAAATATTCATAAAATTGTCCTTTGATATAACAATAGTTGTTCATGTGTCATAATTTTTTATTAAATTGCTAATTTTAACCATTTTTTCCCCACTAAAAACTATGTTTTATTCACAACGTTTCTTCACTGGTTTGAGACTTCGTCAGGTGATACATAAATAGTACAGTATCCAAGTTAAATATCGCGAATGAAATTTTCTAAACTGCGAGATTGAAATCTACTTTTTAGTCTGAAAAAGTTGTCAAAGATAATATTTTAGTAATCAACAACAGCTAAATATATTCCTTGAAACAAAATATTAATGTTTTTTGTTGGTTGGTTGTTTTGAGATCTAATAACGAAAAAAATGAAAAGGAGTCACCGACTTCAGTTTTTCTCCATATGAAGGATACAGAAAATCTTGGATAGAAAAATAAATGGATGTATTATCAAATACGTTTTTTTATTTGGTGTTTAAATACTGCAATCTGGCGAGAGGGAAGGGTAATACATTTTTTCTATTTATTAATTCCATATCTTTAACAGAGTCGTATGGTAAAAAATAACGGGGAAGTAGGTGCAAATCACTACCTCTTCCTATCGCCACATATTCTCCGCAAATTATCCCATCTCTTACGTCACAGGCCCTACAGAGGTATTCAGGAAACTTTTTAAAATACGCTTTAGTTTGAATTGACGTCGCATTTGCCGAAGGAATGATATAGAATCTAATGAGGTGTTGAATGCTTTGGTTACAGCGATGACGTCACAGTCCTTGTGTGACTCTTTAAACCAAACCACACTCTCCACTCGCAAGCTTTGAGGGTTGGTTGAAAACTGGGTGAGTGGGTCGCCTCTAAAGAAAAGGAACCTTACATTTCTCAATAATATCACGATACTATTAGTATTACTTGAAACCCAACACAATTGATCATTACTTTAATTTCTTATTAGCTCCTTTAAGGAGTACTGACAGTTATATAAAATCACATTTAAAGTTAATGCAAGACATAAGCTTATAGAGTTCTACATAACATTAATTTTGAAGATAGCATTAAACGTTAATGCAAGACATAAGCTTAGTTATATATGTATTCAACCTTGGCACGGTTGTGTATATTAATTCTGTAGCCCTATCCTGGCCCGGGATTTTCTCAAGTTTTCCTTTGAGTAGAGGCAGATTTTTTTTTATACAGAGTCGCTAGGTTCTTGCCCAGGGGTGAAATCTATTGAAATAATAAATCTCAAATTTAGTGTTATTTAATAGTTACGATTTATAAACAATACACTCTGAATAAACTATAGTTTGATAATAATACATACTTCTGAAATAACTTTTTTGTGTTTCATACAAATTTGTTGGTATTCTGTTATTATATATACGTACCGAACTATTTTTATTGTGCTGAAACGTTAAATCCACCCCTGCCTTAGGGCCCTTGATCGGAATTGATGGGATGGTACCTTAGTTGCTTCCGGAGAGTCAATTAGTTTATTGTCCTCCAAGTGGTCATACGAAGTTTGTACTGCTGGTTAACAATAAATTTATTTAGATTGAAACATTTCTTCAGTATTTCTCCTCTTCAAGTTTTTCTACCCTGTATTGAAATCGAAAATGTGGCAATGTTTCTGTAATATTGTTATAGTCTGTACACCAACTAATCAGACAAATTTGTAACCGACAAAATTTATCACAACTATCAAGAATAGAATTACTATCAAGAATTGTGTACCAATTACAATTAAATTGAAAATGATATATAAAACGCTAAATAATTATTTTTACTAAAAAAATTAATATTGAATAATTTTTGAAGACATACATTCAGTGACTTAAGATCCTAGCAAAGCCCAATTATTACACTCAATAAAAATTATTTTTTATTATAAATTGTATTTCGGCAGTTATAATATTGCGTTGGGGAAAAGACTTTGTGCGTTGATATTTAGGGATTAACAGATAATTTGTAATTTTCCTTACAAAGAAAGCAGAGGGAAAACGTTGAAATAACCCAGTCTTAACGTGAACGAGATTCAATTGACAAAGCAACATTCAAAGAAATCCGATTAGTTCAGTTCTCTGTAAATTTACGTCAAGCAGAGAACTAAGCTATGAAGATGAACCCTGTTCCAAAGCTCTTACATTTCCCGGTTACGCCATTGGAACCAGGAAAGAAAGCATGAATACCATGATTCTGAGCTCCACTTCTATCAGAGCTCTGTGTGATAAGAACACAACAAATGCATGCGTTATCTCACTGCCTAACCTCGTGCGTTCGCGGTTGTTGATATTGCAATCCGGATGCAAGCGTCGAATTTTTTCGTTCTGGTATCTGACAAATGCTTGGAAACCCTTCTCAGAACTACCAAAAAAATGTTCGAACATATGACAAATGATTCTCTTCATTAAATTAGTTTCAATTATGCACGTAATTATTGCTTCGACTTAAAAGTATAAATGTGTCATTTTAAATGTGAACATAGATTAATTGTATATTACTTTTTGCAAAATTATTCATGCTTGTGCTCGTGTTTGCAGAATTATTTGTTGCTAATTTCTGGCTTATATGTCACATGAGAACGACATTTGACGCTGCTCCCGTTTCTGAGAAGCAGGTGATAGTCCAGTATTCATACATCTGGAACAAACTGATTTATCGGAATTCTATTTGGTGAATTATTTGTTTCATATATATAACACATACAAAAGCTTTTCATGTTTTGAGCTATTAATGAGTAATGTTGCAATACCAAAAAATGATGAGCAAGAAAGCCTTTACTGTTATATTACAGTTTATATATGATAGAATAGTATAATGCGATGTAATTGTAAAGATATCTGACAAAGATACTGATATAATAATGCTTTTGGCGAGAGGTAGAATACATCTTGTGTAAGGCTAACATTTGAACTTATCCAGTATTTATTGAATTTAGTACAGAACCTGGAAACTCTTGAAAACTCTTAAAAAGAATTTTTATATTGATGAAGTAACGTGTTTGGTAAAAAAAATTGTTCTATCGAATTCTTGAGTGCGTCATGGGTCCATCAAACGGTCTAAAAACCGGAGAGTTTAGGGATTTAATAAAATAATAAAAAAGTTTAAGTACTTTTTAGAAAAGGGATGGGGGTAATATTTTTGGGAAGGTATGCAGGCATCTACATACCTTTTTAACATTTTAAGTTAAATCTTTCCTGAGTAAAGAATAACTTGGAAACCGATAGTATCGGGTGTCAATCTCATTGGCACATTTGCGAATCAGAGGAATGAAGCTTTGGCGAATGCGTAGTGGCAAGGGGGGGGGCGGTTGAGCAGCGACGATGTGGGGTGGGGACAGCACGTTGTTGATCATGAGGCGAGAACGCGACGCGGCGGGAGGCCATGGGGTCATGGTGATGTCTGTTGATAGAATCCTTGTCTATCTCCGCGAGGGCGTCGACCTTTATCAATCCCATTTGCCTACGCTCGTGCACGGATTCCACAAGAGAGAAATCAGCATAGAATGGAGGGTGTTCACACGAAATTGTTTAACGGGTCTGCTATGGATATTCTAGTACTACTAACGTCCATTATGTAATAGAGATAAATAAATAATTAAAACTATTCCTAACTGTTCTCTAGTCATGTTTACATTGTTAATGCTAAAATACGAAAGCAAGTGAAATTTGCCAACAACTACCAGATGGGAGAAAGTAGTGTGTGATATATTATTCAGATCAATGAAATAGTCTTGCTAAATACAATTAAACGTTCATATTTTCACATAAAATGTTAGTTATATTCAACTTTCAATAGGTAATTTTTATATATTAGGAAAAATCTGACCAATCCACAGTAGATAAATTCGACCTTATGATGGACGAATACCATTTACGTTGTGCTATTTTTAGAACAACGTTTCGTCTTTAAGTTGAAGTCGTCGTCAGGTGTAACAAACTATTACAAGAAACATGATATTAAAAGTAAAAAACTCAAAATATCTTCACAAAGCAGCAGAAAATGCACAAACACGTTAATTTAATACCATTGTGTTTCTAGTTATATTTTGTTATACCTGACGACGACTTCAACTTAAAGACGAAACGTTGTGTTCTTAAAAGCACAAAATAAATTGCATTCATCCATCATAAGATAGAAAGTCTTTAATTATATATCTGACGCGGATATGTAATAATTTACCGAAATATGTGAGAAAAATCCGAAGGTACTGCCAACATTGCGCACGGTAAACTTTTCATTGCCATTATCAACGATGGCGAAGTAAAAGCGTTGGCTACACTGTGTACAAGCCTTGTACAAACAAGCCAGTTAGACTGCCAATAAATACATAATTTATTGTAAAGAGTTGTTACGAACTGACTTTCAATGGTAATTTACATGTAACCGAAAACGTTTCGGCGTTTCATCTAAAACTATCACACGTATGAAATTATAAAAATTCAGTGGTATTTAATGTGAGGGTGAAAGTGGTAAATATTGAAATATAATGTTGCATATCGAAAATAAAGAACACTATGTTTTACCTAATGCACATGCAGACAAAGATAGTGAAGTATCGCAGCGCTATGTTTATGTTCCAATGTAGAAGAGGAAAACTATAAATGCAAAG
>NNCF01127398.1:464418-479124 GCA_002313205.1 Laupala kohalensis
GAACCAACACTTGGCCCTCCAGCACTACACTTCCAGGAGGTAAAGAGATGCAGATATCGTATCCAGAAGTGCACAAAGGCAATGCAAGATCAGATGTCGTCTGGACAATCGCATTCGTCTCAAGGTGGGTGTCATATCGCGATTAAAGATATTGAGGTATAGAAAAGTTAACACTATAGATACTAATCTTCTCCTAATATTTAAATCTCGAAAATGGTTCAGAATACAATAAAAATGCAAGAATAAAATTCGAATATTACAGTAAGATCATTAGGATTTTCTAGTTCTATTTTTGTAGATGTTGGCAACCGTTAATGTCGTTTGGAGCCCAACATATTACATAAATATGTAAATAATACTTATTTCTATGAATTAAGAAGTTTAATTATACAGATTTAAAAAAAAACACATCAAAGTCACTCACATTTGTTGAAATTGTTTCGTCAGTCATGAATGATTATCTACGTGACTGACGAAGGCGAAAGTCGAAACTGTTTCAACAAATATGCCAGTGACTGTTGTTTTATTTTCTATTTTTCATTATCTGTATAACATTTAAGAAATACCATTGTAATACAAAAAATGTACAAAAAATTAAAAACTGAGAATGATTGGTACTCCAATTTACTCTCGTCAATCATTCCGATCGAACTTTTCAAATGAACCTGCAATAGAAACTTGAGTTTTATGAAATATAAATTTTTAAATTCATAATTAAAGTGTTATTAGGTTACAAAGACAATACAAAGAGTATACAAAGAGACATCAATGGTATAATTTTAAAACAATTCCCAACATAATGTGCTATTGTATATCTGGTGATTATAATCATTTAGCGAAGCAAGTAAAAAAACAAATATTAAATGCAAATTGACTCTCGTTTCTTACAATAATTAATATGGGCGGTGTATCAAATGAAGTTGAAAAAAAATCAAAACATTAAATACGATCAATTATGTTTTGAATATCCCCGAGGTTCTTGGAGACAAACGAAGAACTCATCTACATAAACGTTCTGAGATGAAGTTTCGATGATGTCCACAGCTAAACAGGGAATGATTAATAACAGTTCGTATTTCGTGATGATGTCATGAGAATTGGCACCCACTATTTTAATTTTTTTCATATCAAACACAAACAAATATTTTGTTCATACTATTAATTTTGTATCAATACATTCGAATAATATCATTGACCCACTTTGGTTAAAAAGACATTTGCAGATAAATTTGGATTAATAAATAAAAATCCTTCAATTTTTTTTCCGGAAAAGATAAATAAATAATTTTTTTATTTATTATTTATTTTTTAATTCATTTTCTGGTTCCAGATGAAGATTGTTTTTCTCTACCTGTGACCTCTGGATGATCACAAAAATTCAATTTGATGCTTTCTATTACTTGTTCACTCATCAACTTTCAGCAGTGTGAAAGTATATGAGTAACAAGAGTACTTCACATACGATACCGAGGTAAGGGAACATAGATATAAAGTGAAATATTTACTTAAAAGTCAATTTAAACCAGGGGGGAAGGCAGAGAAAAACCAAAAATTAATCGATTCTATCTTGTAAGAAGTATACCCTATATTAAATGATAAAATATTTTAAGCGAGAAAAATACGAAGAAATATCCAACATTTCGGAGCAGGGAGTTAGTCCTCTAGTTTGGTGCACGTTTAATCATTAACACCCTTAAAATCATACACTGGTTTTAACAATTGTCTATTGGATTTACGGATCTTCGACTCGGCGTTACAACAGAAACTGTCTACTGGATTTATTGAACTGCGACCATCGGCTATTATATTGTGGAATTTATATGTGTATTGGCTACAGGAAAATAAAATTTGTTTTGTTACTAACGAGTGGCAGTTATTAACGACATAACAGAAACGTCATTTGATTCTCCACATTACACCTCTGTGACATGCAAAGTGTTCTAGGAAAATACCGTATGTACGTCAGTGACGTAACACGGCACAGCATACCAAAAAGATTCAATGACGTCAGCAAGGAACGAAGCACGCATTTCATTCAATGAAGGGAAGTGCTTAGCTGGAGACGAGTTAAGTATGATTCTGGTTCAATTATGTATCGCCATTCGCCAAAATGCTGTTCAACGTTGTCTGACCATGCGGAGGACAATTGGATTATTTACTCTCCGGAAGCAAGCGAGGAACCATCCCACCAATTTCGATTGAAGTGTAAAAAGTAATAACGGGAAAAAAACATTCGCAGATTGAATAGTTAAAAATATTACTCGGATAAATAACAACAAAGAATAAAAATACATTAATTGTATTGTTGTTTGTATTGAATGCACTATAACAATTGTGTGAAAAAATAACGAGGGAATTGTTTATGAATTTACATTAATACCCGCATATAATTAACGAAATTAATTAATAATTAACGAAATATTTTATAGTTTTCGTCAGTATAGTGCTGTTGCTATTACATTCTCTTGGGTCACATTTTGAAGAAATGACAAAGAATGCTCTTTCCAATTAGAGAACATGTAGGTTAAGAACGGTTAACGTTGAAAATATTAATATATTCAAGTGTTGCATTGACATCCGTTTAATTGTCCTGGAAAAATATTTCCTGCCATAATCTCCAATATTCAGATCGACAGAAGATTACACCTGTGCCACTACTTTTTTTTCTCGGGGTTTTAGGGCTCGCAAACATCAAGATCATTAGAACCGTTCCCGCTACTTCTGAACAGAAAACGCTTAATATATATTTGAATCAGCAGAATACTCGATCCAATCGTGAAGTGTAATATTGTTTAGAAAACCTTGCCTCGGGCAACAATAAACCAGTTAGATTTTTGCCTTGTAATGTTTCATTGGTTCAAAAAATCGATGTCTTACGTGTAAACCGGTAGTTGGGGATTCCACAGTGATCGGGTTGCTGCCCGCGCTTTTCGTTGCGTCACGCACGAGAGAGACTCACCTAAAACAAAAGAAAGTGGGAAATAATTAGAAAAGGATAAACGTTCACATTGGGATAAATAGAGCTTATATTATTAGAGCATAGCCAACATTTCTATTTGTAATGTGTATAGTATATTATGTTCGCCATGTGATGAGTACTTGTCAGTAGTAATAATATACTATCGTGTCTGAGTGAAGCGTTATGTCCGAGTTGAACTCTCAGTTAATACCAGAATATGCGACCGAAAGGTGGGTGGTATTAAGATACTGAGAACCCAATTTAAACAACCAATATCTCATTATTTCCTAAATCATTTACTTAAGAGATACATCATTACGAATTCAACATCATTATTCTTAAGTTGGGCGGAAGCTTGAACCTTACCAGAAAATGAAATACTAATTTTTGAAATATAAACCCTTATTTACTTTCAAAAGACGTGAAGATGAACAAAATCACAATACGTGGTCTCATGTGAAAATTTCCCCGGCTTATTAACCCAAGAGCACCAATAAGAGAACCCACTAATGAGAAAGCAGAAATTGACCTAAACAATAGAATGCAGTTTTCAAGGCAAATAAATATAATTAAATTATAAACGTGGACTTCGAAGTTTCTCAACCGATTGAACCAAGCACAAAGTGCTCATAACATAATTTTCTGATAATGATCTACATGTTCATATTATGAGCTCTAGTCAGTTATTTCGTATGTACGTTTGAAGTATAAGTAACTAGTATATGAGTATGAGATGTAAGTGCACCAGCCCTGTGCACATTGTTTACTTTTGCAGAAATGCAAATCGACAATTGTATTGTTGTGTGTAATTTTCTGGTTAATAAAATTAAAGAAGAAACTTAGTTATAAACAAAGCAATACGCAAATTTTTGAATTTGTGGAAGGATTGTATTGTATGAAAAAACTGGTTGTTCCGGGTCTCGCATACTTTAACGTCGACATCCGAAAAGTGCCAAAGAAAATTCAAATCGCGAACAAGAAAAACAAAGACATTCCACTCGAAGAGGATACACGCTAATAACAGAAACAGAGAGAGCAAAAAAAGATGAAAGCGAGAGGAGAGAAAGGTGGCGGTAGCTGTCAAGAGAAACAAGTGATGGCTGCAATTAATAGCAGCAACGTCAAGTTGCGCGGCTTCGGTGGCCGGGCAGGTCCCGAGCAGGGGTGCCACAAAGGACGGGGTGAAGGTAGTACTAGCGTACGTAGGACTAAATCACTAAAACATCTGAAATAGGCGTAAATAAACAGAGAAACATGTGCTTAACGTGATATCAATTTGAAAAACATACCTCACCGACCATTTCATTGAGATAATTCAAATTGTAATTGATGGTGTGATACATCGCATCTTATAGAGAAAACACTTATTTACAGAGCAGACCAACTTTTAAATCACGGAAGCTTAGTGTGATTTGTAGTAAATTTTCCATAGTATTTTTACATCACTTTTATCTATAGGTCATCGGACATATGAGAAAGCTGGTTTTTTATGCATAAATCAGAAAACCGTTGGGCACCGCCGCCATGTTGGTGATGCACTTATGCGTTTGAAACCAGTCAAGCGAGTTCGTGTATATTGTTTGTGCCGTAATATTAACTGATAGATACAAATTATGTTTATTATGTTTGTTGTGTTTTCAAACAATTGGAATTATAATAAAAAAGAAAGAATTATACATATCCGTGATTTGACTAACTTCGAGTGTTGGTCCCACCTTGCTTCGGGTCGCATGGGAGGTGGGAACATATGTTTGCAAATGACATATGGATACGACAGTTACAAAAACATTGGAAGCAATGTTCCCTCAGTTTTTTTAGCATCTCGAAATCATGCAGAAAGATTTCAAAAACAAAAATTTTTTGTACGTTTTCAAGATGAGAGTTATAGTCTCTAAAATATCGGAAGGCGGCTGCTACATCCCTCACTCTACTACAACTTCTTCAATCCTAAACGCCTTGACCCAGAGACATCACCTTTCGCTCATACGAACATCCTTACCCTTCGCGGTCGAAATGATTCACCTCCTGGATAATTAATGTTGTAAACTATTTTATACCATGCAAGAGAAAACATTTTGGAATCTGCACAAAATTTCAAGAAAAATGATACCTAACAACAAACATTTTCAAGCAATCACTGTCCTATTATTTTGTACGGAGAAGATTACACTGCTGTAACAACATCAATATACTTGACAATACAGACTATAGAACTGTACTCTGTACATGGACAAGAAAATGGCCGTGAAACAATGTCATAGCACTATTTTAAATTTAATGAAACAGGGAGAAAGACGACCAAATATTATATAGGAAAACACGAAGAGCACTCGACAGGACCGAGAGTTCTTAATTTATGTTTTCAAAATAAAATAAAAATTCTAAATAAAAATTAAATAATTTTCATTGTTAAATTATTTTGAAAATATTTTGAAATTTGAATGTCAATTTTAGCATATTGTTCATGTTAATTTTCAAAAAGAGACCAGAATTCTGTCCAAAGGTTTTTTTATCGGTCCCACGAAAAGGTAAAAATGGCTCTGAACACAAACAAAATTGATGAAATTATTTAATCTTTTGTATTTTATTGCAATTGACTGGTGCAGCTTTTCCAGATTTCTGGTCTCAATAAAGGAAAACGAGAATGTTCAACCACGAAATAATCAATATTCTCGTATAACAAATTTTCTACCACCAATAAATGTCGAGAAAATTTATTTTGAAATATGGTACCAAATAATGGCAGGAAAGAAGAGGCGAAGACATTCCTCAATTTTTTGTTCACCGACGAATTGGAAGACGCAAGGTGCTTAAACGAACCCAAGGAGACTGTTAAAAAGCCACTAAGATCGCTATCACTTGTCTCTCGAAATATGCGACCATCTCCTTCTCGAGGCACTGGACGGGACAGGCACCTCCAAGATCCTGCAGCTCTCTTCACTAACAAAGAAAGGGTTTTCCTCGAATCAGGGTTGCCAAGTCAAACATCGGCAAATATATTCGCTCTGCTGCTCGGTAGCGAATTTGTGTATTCAAATATTCGCGAAGCATTTGCAAACAAAATTTGGATGAAGGAAGAGCTACTCCTTCGACGCGTTGTGATATATCTCAAGGGAAGGGATAGGAACAAGGTGTTGCTGACAATTCAGCGAGAAATAAGTTCCATTTTTGGAAATAGATTAATCAACTGGACGGCAACATTTCTGTTAATGGATAAAATACTCATCAGGTACATCGAACGGCAGAACTGATACTTATTAACGCAATAGTCATCGCTTTAAAACTTTCAATATACGATTTTGAATTGAGTCTGGTGAAGTATCATATTATTGTGTTTCTCAATTACGTAAACTTTTTTAATTTATTTCTCCATTATTTTATCAAAAATCATGAATAACTTTCAGACAAGATGACAGCCCTTACTATTTCGGCTCAAAATTTTTCTAAATGTTTTATTTTGGCTATAAATATTCAACAAAAATCGTAGAATCAAAGAAGATCAGAAAGTACAATTCATAACTGTTGGTATCCTCTACAGAGGCATAGTTTGGAGAATTCCAGTAATCTGTATCTCAAGTTCCCTAATCCAATTTCCTTATATCCTGAATCTTAAAAAATGTTTTGGACTAATTGATGACATTCTAGTATTTGGCAGGAATGATTAAGCAATGGATAACTTTGCGAATAATTAATTCCACCTAATAAACGGTTCCCCAATCTTCATATATTGAAATTTAATACGCATTCCAAAGATAAAATCAACATCTAATTTCCAATTGAAGGTTCATCGTTTCTCTGGTTAAGTTGGAAGCACTGCCCAGATTCCCAGCACATGGTAATAAAAGTAAGGTCAGTGGCCGACTGGGAAAGTGAGGTAGGATGAAATATTTGTTGCAATATTAAGGACGCAGGAGTCCTTAATATTACAGCCCAATTTTCAACTAGAAGCCATTTTTCAAGGTCATACATGATAAACATTATGTCAGCTGAGAATCTATAATTCAGTTAAATTTATTCGTTTAGTAATTGAAGAGATAAGATTTAAAGGCGAAGAGTAGAGAATGGTAACTTACTTCATAAAGTGATAATGTGGAATTTAATAGAGTGACTTAAAACACTTCTCAAGATTTTGATTACGTTCTACCAAATCTATTCTTTGGTTATTTTCAAAGAAGCTTGCAAGAAAAAGAAAAATACCGCGAAAAGAATGTAGGTATATGAAGAATACCTGCTACTCCAGTTGGCGATAACAGTATTCATAACTACTCAGTGGAGACATGTAAAGAGAGTCTGTCAGCTCTAAGTGGTAAATATAACAAGAGACAAAAACATGACAGTATAAAAAAGGGGCAGCTGGTTAATTCATACAATACTTTAGTACATAAAACCAGTCAAATATCCCGAGACCCCAATTCTGCTGAAGGTCCGTGAGTGAGGCGTGGAGGAAAGAACTTGGGAAAACCAAATTTATCCACTCGGATGATAGCGTAGAACAACTCAACACAGAGTAAAGAATATGTATTATTAGTCAAGGAGATGATATAAATAGAATATCATACATTGAAATAACTTGGTTGTGGTGACAATTTATTCAATAAGTTGCAAAGAAATATTTCTCAAATTGCTGAGAAAATGAGATACCTCCATTTACCCAATAAATATATATCGTATTGGTTAGATCTGTCAAAAATAAATAAAAAATTCTGAGTGATCGCAAAGAATAATAAATATTATTTTTTATAATCCCGGGTTGTCTCCGGGTTTTCTTCGGGTAGAGGCGGACTTTTTATACAGACTCTTTTGGTTCTTGTCTATTCTCGGATTTTTTAATTATACACACCCACTTAAAAGTGCTGTGGATGCCACAAAAAATCGTAGAAAAAAGTAATTAACACCATTAAATTTGTCTTGTTCTTCTGCATATACTCACGTAAAAAATGAATCTAAGAATAAATAATACTGTTTTAATAACATAAATGTTTCAAAAAACGCGAAATTTTTTACCGTTTTTCCCGATAGGTCGAATTTATTAGTTTTTATAAACTACTATATAAAAGTTCCAAAAATAATTCTTATTCAGAAAATGTTAACTATTATGTTTGTAACAACATTTCAAAATTTCGAGCTTCTACATGCAAAATATGACCTTATTAACCTTTTTCAAAAAAATTGCTAAAAACGACCAGATACATTTTTTAGGAATAAAATGTATACTGTCGCCTTCAGCTAAATACCATGATCACATGATCAATGAATTTAAACGTATAAAACTTATGTTATCACAAATAAGTGATAAACAGAAGTATGTTTTCATTTGGCATCCAGCGGCAGACAATTTTCATCTACATGACATTTTCTGCATTTTTCCACTAAGTACGAATTAAATAATGAAGTAAATGAAAGGAAAGACAATTGCTGCTACCACATCAGGGATGGTGTATTTTTTTATATAAAACTGTTTTAGTCGATTAAAATGAAATTTTTATCTTTCCTTAAAAAATGGGGGAGCGGACTACCCCACCCCTAATCGCCACCACTGATTTGGGGATAGCAAAGAATATTTTATTCTGTTTAAGCAAGAGTTAAAATATTTATATCACTCATCGCTTATTAAGTTTATCAACATTTTTTGTTGGTATTGTAAGGAAAATGAATCAAATTTTCGATCCTTTTTTCCCTTATTGCGAATTCGGCAACGCTGTCGAAGAAGGAGGTTCATTGACCGACCGAGAGGTGGGTCATCTAGAATGGGTATGCGAAGGAAGGGTTCCTGCCCAAGCCGGTAATCAAGGCCTTCAGTGCGATAGGGTCCTTCTTGGAAGAAGGCGGCCGACGCAGACCGCAATCTATGTCTTCGAGGAGCAAAGCAGCCAAGCAGAGATTCGAAGGAGGAGAAAGCTCTCCCTAGCAGCAGACCCGGGGTCGATGCTCTGCGCGATCTATGCCTTCGGGTTCATCTCACACACTCACGTCACCTAAAAATAATGAAACATTTTGCAAATCCTTGTTTTATTTTTTGTAAAAAAATTCAATCATAATTTTCTTCTAAAACCCCTATGAAGTAGATGAGCAAAACCACCCCGAGGTGGGGTCAGTATAACCGGTGCAACATACCTCCCGTTCTGGCTGCCGAGGCGAAAGTGAGGGCGCGGGGTTGAAAGAGGAGAAAAATAAACGCTATTTTGAAAACGCTTGTCATTCAAAGCGAAGGGTCTACTAATCCGGCAAACGCCTTCCGTACTTCCCCATCAACCACCGAAGTACGTCGAAGGGCAGTGCACGTCGAAGAGGACGTGAAGTTTTCGAAGAAACTGCGATCCCATTAGCAGATTCAGTCGTAGTTTGAAGAGCGGCTAGTAGCTACCGAGCGAGAGCGGGACCACTAATCTGATACAACCAAGATATTCTAATACACAAGGAAACAGAAACGAGGAAGTAATAAGCAGACGGAGAATAATAAATAGAGAGAGAGTATTAAGCAAAAGGAAAAGAAAAAAAATTGAAAGATAAGAAATTAATGAAAGGATACTAATGAAGGACTCTGGTAGTGTCTAGATAGCTAAAGAACAGAGTTAATTGTGAAGAAAAAATAGTATAATACATTCTTTAATCCCATGGCAAGCTTCTCATTTTGTGGTACACTCTAATAGAGACTGAAATAAAAATTGTTTCACCATTTAACATGGACTCGATGTGTTTACCACTTTGGGCGATCCGTGGTATAGTAGCCTAGCTTACTCGCCTCCTACCTGGTGACGCTGGTTCAAACCCTGACTGATTCAAGTAGGATTCGCGGCAGGTTTTCTCGAGGTTTTCCCGGCCATTCATTCCATCACAACATTCACTCATCACAACATTCACCCACGAGAAATTATCAANATTCACCCAAGAGAAATTATCAAAAAGTTATCAAACACTGTTCACAATGCTTTGGGAGTCTATTGCCGTCCCCTCACCACCTCAACTGTGTATATAACTTTTAAAATAAAGAACCACAGTATTGCTTCATAAGAGATGTATTGGATTGGTAA
The DNA here is from genome assembly GCA_002313205.1 of Laupala kohalensis. Taxonomy (NCBI): domain Eukaryota; kingdom Metazoa; phylum Arthropoda; class Insecta; order Orthoptera; family Trigonidiidae; genus Laupala; species Laupala kohalensis. The sequence continues at coordinate 474,409 of NNCF01127398.1, forward strand.
TAAGAGACAACTCATTGTTCGTCGGTGCCTGGGAGATACTCGGGTTTGGAGCATGATTGGGGTGAAGTCCCAAAGAGTGTCTGGGGATGAAACCTAGTAGCGAGCTTAATGGAGCGAAGTGAATCATGTTAATTGAAAGAGACTTCTAGATTTAGAATAAACATTTTATAAATAAAATTGACTCGAATGTCAAGTTCTGGGACAATGGGAATACAAATTAAACAAAACCGACAGGACCTCGCATCCACTGTATTATAATCTAATAATTAAAACATAATTATCCGTAAATAATTCGTACTACAAAATAATTTAAAGAAGTGGGGTACTAAAATATTTAAAAAAATTATGTGACAAGTTAGTATTATAGTTTGGGGCAGAACGATGCAAATTAAAGGTATTTTCCTATTCCGAAGAAAAAGAATATTTGTTCGCTATACACAATGCGAAATGGTTTGTTTTAGTTACCAAACTTCATTTATTTATTATTTCGTATTACAAGAAAATTTCAATTTTTTTCTGGGAGTCCGGGCCCTCCCCCCCTCTCACAAAGCTGAGTAGGTGAAGCACTGAATTACTGATTGGAAGGACGGGATTCCCAAACCACTGAGATAAAGGGACTTTAATTATGTCTCAGCGTCCAGGTTGTTCCCCAGGCCTACTCAGCGTGTTGCAGAACGAGCATCGAGTGTATCCCGAGGGTCAACACTGGCAGAGAGTGATATTGGTCACATCATATCCTTTAGCTGAGGCTCAGAGATTTCGAAGCAAACCAATATGATACAAATCCTTTAGGAACTCGAGGGTGTATAAGGGTTTCTGGGTTCTTCTGCAGCATTTCAAGAATGCAGCGACAATTAATGATTTTCTAATAAATGGGAGTTAAGGATAGCGATTTATAAACGATTTGTATACTTCGAGAAGACATTTCTTTGATACAGAGCAATAATATTAAGCTGATAAAAAGAAATTTTAGTTTGTGCTCATGAGATTTGATCCTCATCCAAGGTACACCGTGTTGTGTTAGTCAACATGTTCCACGATATCATGTTGTGTGATATGACGCTCTGCGTATACAGACTGATAACGAATTCATGCTACAAACTTTAAGAGCAGTGGTACACAACAGTTTAACAATCATTTATTGTACAGGAATGCATAGGCGCAAATGACACACGAAATAGGAAATGAAAGAAAAGACAAGTGTTTGTTGACAAGTGCAATGTTTAAAATAACTGTCGAAAATTGCATACACCAACAGTGATAGAGGTTTGACCGCGTCGGTGGGGCGATTAGCGTTCACATTCAACGATGCCAGGTATTTCACGCACACGCGCAGCAGCTATGGGTATTCGAGCAACGAGATCATGTATTTCCTGTGTTTGTGCCTCATCGCGTCACTTACGTCCATACAGCCCAATACAATAAAGGATTGTTACAGTGTTCTGGATCGACCCTTTAAGTTTCTTCCATGAATTCGGGATCATTCTGTTTGTAAACAGTAGCAACGTGGTCGGGCCACGTGTGGCGAGGGAGGCGAGGAGGACACCCCTGCACGAAGCGACTGCTGTGGAATTCATTAACCAGATTACGTGAAGGAGAACAGGTACAAGTATGTGCGCCGATGGAGAGGGTGAAGACGGGGGGGGGGGGNGAACTGACGGTCGAAAGATACACCTCATCATGTGATGATATTGTTTTGCAGAGAAGCGCATGTTAATTTTAAAAAATGCATCGGTGGATAGAGGAAGCAGAGATCTTGTGGGATATTTGCACCGCGAATGAAATACGAGATCAGTCCACAATGGTCTTCTTCTATCAGCCAAATATCTTTCACCGCCTTCGCATAAAGACAGAAATGTTGTGGCATACATAAAGTAATAGAAGATCAATAAGTGCAATGCAATGTATGGGTATAAGTGCTTCCAACATAGGGATTCACTAGTTTCTTATCCCCTGTTTGGGGCGCGACATGACATTGTTGTATTTGTAAATGGGAAATGTAGCGTGCTATTGAAGCATATCTACATGGTGCGATAGAAGTTAGGAGTTAGGTCGTAGGCTATTGTTAGTAAGTGGGCCTTTTAGCCGAGTTTACCAACAACTTGCCGCACGTGGAGGAGTTAGTAGAAGTTGTCAGTAGTAGTGTTATTGATACTAGGAGGAGGTGGATAGAGGAAGGAGGATTCGCTTTCCAGTAGTCACAGCTATTTTAACTGGGATATTCATGTGAAAAGCTACGAATGTTATCTGGCCCCACCGGGAATTGAACCCGGGATGTGATGATCGAGAACACTAACACCTGGGTTATCCAAAGGGCTCACAGGTGGGAGGTGGACATGGTCTACAGGATCAGGCAAGGTGGATGTTGTGTACTGGCTTGTTGTGGAGACAAGGTGGATGTTGTGTCAAGGTGGGTGGTGCAGAGGGAGCAAACCTGTGGCCGACGCAGAGTTCCCGTGTTCGAGTCCAGTCTGTCGCAATTTTCACCTGGCCGTAGACGATACACAATGCATAACAATTAATCAGTTAAAACTAAATAACACACAATAATGTTAGCGACGTACATGTTTTTACGTTTGATTCTTCTGATGTTTGAAGCAAACCCAACACTTTTGGCCAAAATATTTAGAATACATTGTTTTTCTTTTCATCGTGATTTGATTCTCATCCAATTCGCCCTGTATAATAGTAATAAAAATACAAAAATAAATAAAGGCGACAGAATGCATTCATATTTGTGAACCCTTTCTAGAGATATATTTAACAGAATTTTCATGTGTGATCTGGTTGGGATGAGTACTATATAATAATCCAGTACAGTATTTTGCTGAAATCCTTTCCTGACTTTTCGAATGTTACTTGCCTTTTACCTGCTCTCTATCCTATAGAACACCGTGTTGTAAATTATAGAGCATGTGGCAACTATGGATGATGCCACTCCGCTCAGAACAATCCGCCTGACACGAGATCGACCGCACCGGAAATACCACTCGCTTCGGCGTTTCTCCCTTCCCAAGTATCATTGGTGGAAGAGTTCGCCCTCGCGAGTATGCACGAAAACTCATGACACAAAAAAAACGTTATTACAGTATTATTCGTTGCCCGTTTGTTGATTTCCAAGTGTTGCAGATGCCGTTCGCAAATTTCATGTCTTTATGATCCAAATGTAGACTCTTTGATCGAAATTGTTTGGTTGCTTAAAGAGTAAATTAGTTAATTTGTCTTCCACGTGGTAATGCACATTTTGTATTTGCGTTTCCGACAATCATTTATTTACTTACTAAGTATTAATATAGTTTCCCCTTTTTCTCATATCAGTTGTCTTTATTGAACTTTAACAATGTTTTCAGACTCTTTACTCAACTCACAATGCCTGTGTTTAACTGTCAGATTTTGCCTCGAAAGGTTTTCTTCGATGCTGCACACAATCTTTTACGGAACCATTCAATAATTTTAATTATTTTCAAATAAATTATTTCAATATTTCTATCCATTTTATTTTCAAACGGGAAGATTATACTGCAATCAATAACTTAGACAACACAATTTTATATACGTATCAGTATGGCGGGTTGCATACACGGGGTCGTTGCCTTTATGGATAAGAGTCTAGCGTAAACCATTTAACCATTTAACAGATGGGTACAATGTAAGTACGTAGCGGTAACTATTTATAAAAATTTCAGATCGCACCTCAAGAGGTAAAGTTGAGCAGTTTGAAAATTTGAGTATCCATAACAGAAAATTGGTAAGAAGAATCAAATGATTTATATCCGAAGACTGGAGTGCGACACCGGGAGAATCACGAGTTTTCCAAATATTTTTGAGAATACCATAGCAGGACGGAGACTCCAAGGGAGCAATAGAAAAAAAAGCGCACGGGAAGGAACGATGTTCAAAGAATGAGGTTAAGGTGGAGACTATACAAGTGTCGATGTTCAAAGAGGATAAGTATAATCTTATACAATGCTAACAAATTGGAGATTGTTAAAATTCTACACCTGATTAATATAGTGTAAGTTGCACAATATTAAATAATTAATACCACAATTAACATTACCTAAATACCATAAGGATTTTGGAAATCCCATGTCTTTCTCGTTATTAAGGTAGATATGAGCATTCCTACACTGAACTATTAGAACAACCACCCGGTCCAGCGACATGGAAGTCGTGCTGTCGTAATTTGTGAATTAGTTCCAACTCCATTGCAGCTCGTAGAGAACTAGTTTCGTGTTAAGTGATAAGTGACATTCTTTGGAATCTATAAAACCATTTACTAAAAACGGACAAAAATTCGGGGTTTGAATTTAAAATAATTTTATTGGCGCATTCTTAAGATTGAGACATGAATATGATAAGGTTTTAAACTCCTACATAAATTCATCATCATCATAATCCTCTCTTAAGGTAAAAAAATAAATTAAATGTATTGAATCTCAAAGAATTACTCAAAAAAATGTCCTATATCGAACACACGAGGTGCCATATTTATTTAAGACAAAACATGCAATCAAGGTCTGGTTAGTATAAAAAGCTAACATTGGAAGTAGAGTCGAATAAAAATTATCTATTAATCTCTCTTTGTAAGGATTCGACACCTTATACTGCGAGTAGTATTTTTCTCGTATAATTCGAATAAATCCAAAATGTTGTTACAAAATGGAGTTAGAGGGTTTTTTTTTTCTTATAGAGACCGTATTCAGTGGTGAATTT
>NNCF01127398.1:483636-527820 GCA_002313205.1 Laupala kohalensis
TTTTTTCCGAAAATAATGCAACATGACTATCAAACACGAATTGTCAACGTCTATGAAACAAACTAAATGAAATATCCGAATACGTATTAATGGTAGTCATAAATGGAACTATTAGCTGTTAAAAAATACAAGCTAATAACACAAACTAATACACAAGATAATATTCTTTTCACACGCTCGATGCCGAAAGAACGGAATTGCGCCACAAGAGCAAGTAAATTGAACTGATGACCGATGATGACGATAGATTTAAATTCAAAGAAATCCGAAAGAACTACCAACATAAGAGGTAAACTTATCATTACCCTTATGGAACACTGCGAAACAAAAGCATTGGCTACTTTGAGTACAAACCCAGTACCTACATCAAGTCAGTTAACAATGACCACGTCGAAGACAATTAATTCACTGCTAGTACTTTACAATGAACTAGTAAACTGTATGTTTACTATGAATTAATAGTTCCCGTAAATGTTCTTTTTTTTCTTAGGTTACAAGTTCAGATACATGATGTTAAGTTTAGTGTATAGAACGTTCTTACAAATGTACACTTGAATTTAAGTCCATCTCAATTCATTGGGTACGTAATAGGATGGCATCGTAGTAAGTCGTACATTTTCTCCTCCCCCACTTTACCCCAAAATACGCTGTGCGTCGAGGGCAGCGCTCTCTGCTCCCACCCCTCAGNAGCTCTCACTATATATATACTGTCTCTTATACACATCTAGATGTGTATAAGAGACAGCCCACCCAGTGCGCTGCGGCGGCTGAGAGAGGAGACGTGCCAGGTGAGAAGAAAGCTACGCGACTGCGTTCACAAAAACAAGACGCGGACGCACAGCGACCAACCTGCTGCTGCCAACACTCTCACTCCAATGGAGACCCACATGGTACAGAGAGAAGCCATTTGTTTAACACGTCTTTCATTTTGTATACATAAACACAGTTTTTGAAATTAGAACAAAATTAGTCATTTATTTAGCAACATATTTGCCATCAAACGCAGTTTTACTTGTTCATACTACATTTTATTGTTCATTTGCATTATTTGGTGTCTCATTAAAACAAATTAATTGATATTCTGTTAATATTATTACACGTACCGAACTACTTTTATTCTTATCTTAAGAGTGTGCTGTAATGTTAAAATCCGCCTCTGCCTTAGAACCGTTGGTCGGAATTGATGGGACGGTCCCTAGCTTTCTTCCGGAGAGTAAATTAGTTTATTATCCTCCACGCACTCATACAAAATTTGTATCAGCTATTTTGACGTATTTATTATTATATTATTATTATTATTATTATTCAATTTAATTGACTCACTTCGCTCCAGTAACATCCTCACAGGCTCTTTGGGATACTTACCGAAATATTAGCTGTGAATATAGCATTCAATTAGCACTGTGAAGACGCTGGGCAAACGTATTGTCAACTGTCTTTCCCCTTATTGCTGAACACGCCTTGTGATATATTGTTGGCCAGCCTGTTTCTTAGTTTTGTTTGACGTCCGCGGTTTGATTCGCAATTATTTAGACAATTCACTACGACCAACATTTTCAATAGATATCAACGCGGACTCAAGAAGCTCGTGTTGATTCGAAATACTTTTTGCATACTAGAGTCAAGGGTCTATACGCTCACAGACATGTAACTTTGCTTCAAAAAATTGTAACGTAAGAAAACGAAAATATGAACGGGAACGCAGTGTTTATTAGTTTATTGTAAAGTACAAGCATTAAATTAGTTTATTGTCCTCATCGTGGTCATATATTGTAACTGTTCTTTGCAATTATTTATTTATTTTTTGCCAGTCTACCCGTCTTGATGTTGGTGCAGGGTTTGAACGTAGTATAGCCAACGCTTTTACCTCGTCCATAAGGGTAATAATAAGAATACCTCGCGTCATGTTGGCACTACTTTCGGATACCTTTAAAGTTTAATCTATCGCCAACCTTGGCCATCTATTTAATTCATTTGTTCTTGTGGCACTATTCTTTCTGCAACGAGCAAGTGGAACCTTGTGTCTTAGTTTGTTGAGTTATTAACTTTTATATATTTTACTACAAATAGTCGCTTTTGTGAATAATGTTATTATTTATTTCGAATATTACTTAAATTCGTACAAGATGGCAATTCGTATTAGGCAGCCATATGGCATTATTTTCGTTAAAATTACATGGGTATACATTCCGCGTGAGGACCGAGTGATGATCGTCCATAGAGAACTAGATTTGCGATATGGAGAGATCCCGAGGCGGGTAGTCAGCCCACGCCAGGTCGTCGTCGCTTCTGCAGAATGTAATAACCGGTCGCGGAAGGAAGTCGACCACAAATCAGGCTTTTCTTAGAAGGACTGACAAAACCTTGTCGGGTCCGCAACACGAAACTCGCGGTCGGTCGCTGGCTTTTTCTCCTCCGCTCGCAGTGCGGCAGGTCCAGCAACGACAGACAGATCAGCGGAGGCGGCGTTGGACCCATTCACAGGACCAAGTGCGGTGACGGTCACGAATTACGTTAAAGAGTTTCACCTGCAATGAAGAAAGCACTTAAGAAACTATTTAAAACTCAAAAGAAAACGGGGTACAGAATTTAAAACCGTGCATCGCTGTAGGGAAGTCTCTTCCATACGACCACCAAAACCCTGACCTCAACAGCTTTATCACAACCAGTGGCGGATCTAAACCGTAATCAAGGGGGGGGGGCTAATCGGGGAGCACTTTTGTTTAAAAATTATGGTTTTACAACACAAATTTTATTAATGTTACCTTGCAATAAAAAGCATCAAATAAATAATGAACAACAAACTATCTGATACTCATTAAAGTTTATTTACAACAATTATTTTTATAAATGGTTTTAATAACCATAACAATTATATTAATAATAACAATTATAAATAATAACAATTAAGAATGTGGTTAATTATACCATTTAACAAAGTATACCATTTATCATCTTCAATTTTATCTGTTAAGAGTTCAGGTCCAATAGGGGGACCTATAGCCTCCTTTGTCCCTCCCCCATAGATCCACCACTGATCACAACATGATCAAGTTCATCTTATCATCAAATGCAGCAACGGGGTACAGAGATACGTATATATACTAATATTTAATAAGTATTTATTCCCGACAATGTGCAGTACTTTTTTATGTATGGTAATTGGTAGTACTATTTTGAGGTATACAATTATGGTGAGTAGTTTTCAAAATACAGGCCTAACTACTATTTCGTTGATTTTGGTTCCAACATATCCTTACTTGTTAAATATTGCAGTAATGTTTTCATCTAGCAAAGTAAAAGACAGAAATAGCAGTAGTGCAACCATGTCGTATTGGTGCGCGTGACAATCTAACTTAGGTTGACTGTGGCGTAGGCGCCAGATGACGAAGCTGCACTCAGGCCTTGTTTTCAGTGACCACGATACTGGATACTCATATTCGCCAAGACAAAGATTTCTTGGCAGTCGTGGAATTCGCTATGTGGCAATCAAATGTTTCCACCCACAAACGCCAATTTTAGCGAATCATTGACATTTCAACGTAATATACATCACCGCAACATGTTCGGAGAATTTCTAAACGCCCTAAGTAAATTGCTCGGCTTTCCTCAGCGCACTCATGGTCAGAAACAGATTTAGTATTGATAATCCGAAGACGTGTCACTGTCCTAAATATGAATAACAATAACAATAATAATAATATATTGATCTCCAAGTGAGCAGCGATCGGTAGTAGATTAAAAAAACTTAAGACAAGTGTACATAATATAATATGAACTTAAAACGCAGATCTGAATGCCTATAAAATCACACACACACACGGTATAAAAATAATTTGAAAATTATGACAGAAGGAAACAACGAGAAAAAAAATACAATTAAAGAAATAATTAATTACACATAATCCATATGTGTGTATTATCACATACATGAACACATTTTCCGTTACAAACAGATGAAGAGACATACTCATATAAACAAATATGCATAAATACACACACATTTCATTACTCCCCCTATTCAATTAACGTAAAACTAATTTCTATAATTAACAAAAAATTAAAAATGAGTGAAATAAAACCAAAGCAAAGTATCTTTGAACAATCAAGAGAAACATTTCCGATCTAGTTCTTTCGTATTAATATTTCTATATTAGCATAAACTGTCATTAAAATAACAGATAAACTAAACTGGTCGTAAAAAAGGTTAGTAAGCCCCATAATTTAATATACCATACGAGAAAAATTACGTAGAAAATATGATTATTTCGAAATAACTCGCATCACACTGAAAATATTAACGTAAACCTGAAGGTCGCAAATGATATAATGGCGTGCAAAAAATCACAGCGGCTATACGACCCACGCGAAAGCGGCAAAAGTAAGGTCATGATGGCGAGTTATCTTTTGATATGCAAACGCTTTTAATAGGCTACTACATTACTCTGGAACACGAATTTTATTTCGAAATCCACCAATGGGTTTCTAATAGTAGTTTTTTAAAATATAATTCTACCATCATAGAACTTGCTGTGAGTACTTTCGTATATTTGATCAGTGGGTGGCCCAAATTATTCAAAGGTTTATCATTATTCTAAAAATTTCTTATCTCTAATATTTTGAAAGATTTATGCTATTATATTTATGTGTATTTGATTGTAGGCCTCTGATGATAACTTTAGTGGTTGGAAATAGCTTCGGCACAATTAATAAAATATTTCGGTTTTGACAATAACTTTTAATTCAATTTTTTGTAAAGAACCCTGCTTTGCGTATCATACATAATCCAATTGCCAAATGGGTGGAATCAATACATGAATTATTCTTGGACGTTGGAGATAGTTTAAGCTCACATTTTACCTGTGCACTATTTCTATATGATTTGCTTTAAAATTTAAATTATATTAAAAAAAGTCAGCAGTTGTTACACAGCATTCCAAGGGTCGAGTGGCAGCACTGGAAAAGAGAATACATTATATAATCGAACACCTACCCTATAATTTAAATGTTCAACGAAGTCCCAATTCAAATCTCAGAACCGGCTTAAGAAAAAGTTTTAAGTAATTAACTGAGATAAGCAGATTTTCTCATGTACTGTACTGAAATATTGAAGTAAATTATAGGAAATAGTGTACTTGAAAATTGGAACATTAACCTCTATTAATATTTTTTCCTTCTTTAAATATGTGCGTAGAATAATTCACTCGAGTAGCATACCGTTAAATAATTTGGAATGTAGATCTACTCCCAAACATTCTGTTTCTTTCCAATAATTGGTTTGGGTCAAGTTCTCGACCTTAATATTATAAAAGTGGGAAGGTATCGAGGAGTTAGATGAAACTTTTTCACTCCTTGACATTTCAAGACAAATCCGGTAGACAGTAAATCCTTCGTAATACTTCCTTACATTAAAAAAATTGTACATCAATAGTAAAACGTCTGCTATCTAGTCCCATAACGACCCCAACACATGACAAGTTTTTAATATTTTGAAGCATTGCTGTATTATTATTTCACTTTGATTTCTTCGATGAAGTCCAAGAAACTCAACGTATGTATCGAAATATTTTGTTTCACGACTCCTCTTCGGGACAACGGGCCGAGTTCCTAGAATTTCTGGACCAGAGTCGACTCCAGTGGCAGCGGAATGTTCTCGAAATACCACTTCCACTCTATTGTCTTTGGGTTTTCTTATTTCATCAAGAAGTGTTGCAGGCAGAATAAATGTACGTCCAAATTCAGTATAAATAATGCAAGACATAAATAATTCTTCGATATAACACTAGCACCTTGAAAACCATTTGGGTAAAATGAAGGAATAGTATTTCTTTAACTTACGACATAGCACATCCGGTTGCTTAGGGGCTAGAATGCTTCCTCGCCACCCATGCACTCCTGGTTAAATTCCCGACTGGGTCAGAAAAAATTGTAGCTTTTTCACATCAATGTCCCAGTTCGTATAGCTCTCACTATATATATAAGTAAACCCTCCTCCTATCCACCTCCAACTAACCCTTATTACTACTAACTACTCCCACTTACACCTCCACGTGTGTTAGACTGTTGGAAAACCCAACTAACCGACCCATCTTCTTACAACAGCCCCCATCACCCCTTTCCTACCTCCTATGTAGCTTGAATAGCACGGTTCACTTCCCATTTACAATTACCACAATAAAAAACTAACCATATTTAAAATTTACTTCCGATAAACAAAACAAACTATAGTAAAAGTAATTTCTCATTTTATTTAACATAATTCATAAGATCTGTAGAGGACGTATACTGTAAAGTAGTTTTATTTCGTAAAAATCCATTTTTTGTTCAGAGGTTGAAATTTTCTGGAGTGACAAAACTTACAAGTCCCTCATCACATATCTCCTTCAATCGTCTTTCTTTCGTAACTCTTTAAATACTAGATGTTTAACTTTTGTCTATTAGAACTTTTGTATATTAGATAATATACGAGGTTTTTTGTTACGTCACTGCATTTGTGAAATAATATTTTCGAACTGAAACCTGGTATTAATTGTAATGACTGATCCTGATCTCGAGGTTTAACCTTTGGATGTTTACCATTCTTTTTCTTTAACGCAGCAATTAAGATGGTTCTGGCGTAGATAGAATTAAATTCAAATTTCTGAAAGCGGCATTATAATTGATGTTGAAATACATTGCTTCTTATGGAGAAAACATTTACAAAATCAGACCAACTTTTAAATCGCAAAACTGTTAAGTTTCATTTTTTTAATAAATTTTCCGTATTATCTTTTACATCACTTTTATCTATAGGTCACCGGACATTTGAGAAAGAAATTTAACTTTATCTGAGATGAGATGCATAAATGAGGAAACATTTGTGTTCGGTGTCCATGTTTGTACATGCTCCAGTGCATTTCACGAGTGAAGCGAGTTCATGAATATTGTTTGTACTATTAACTGATGGAAAGAAATTAAATTACGTTTTTTCTTCGTTATTATTCATATTGTTGTGATTTAAAACGATTAGAATAATGACAAAGAAAATAATTAAACATCTTCGTGACTTGACTAGCTTGGGGTGTTAGTCCCACCGTAAGTCATTGAGCACATCCCCACACCAGCCTAAACTCGTGAAATATTATTTTCCAACTTAAGTCAGGTATCAATAGTAAAGACTCATCCCGATCTCGTGGTTCAACCTTCGAATGTTTAATTAACTGTTTCACTTTCACGCCCCTCCGTACAAGCAAGTGGAGATGTGCGAGTGACTTCTCTTCCCAGAGATGTTCTTTGGGCGTGAGACACCGGCGTGTGATGCTTCCTACAGAGGCGGGCGCTTAGCACTGCGGCGTTCGGCGAACACTCGTTCACTCGCAGCCGTGCGCCTATTTTCATGACTCCCTCTCTCTCTCTCTCTCTCTCTCTCTTTGCGTCACCTTGACATTCGTCTCGCGAGACGAAGCGCGAGAGAGGCGACGAATGAGGGACAGGGGAAGGAGAGAAAGTGATGGAACATAGCCACATGGAACAGAATGTGTCATAGCGGCGCCAGCGGCGGCTGTTTCGGAAACTGTGGTACAGCGGTGAAATGCGACCCAACACCCATCACCCACCCTTGCCCCTCTGGCAGCTCACGGATAACATGCTTGCTTGCATTCGAGTCACTCCGGGTTCAATTCCCGGCGAGGTCAGAACATGTTTTCACTTCGCGTTCCAGTTCATACACCCTCCTACTACTCCAAGTATCAATAACTCTTACTATTACTAACTACTACTCCTAACACCTCCACATGTTGGTAAACCCATGTAGATAAGCTTCAATAGCACGCTACATTTCCCATTTACAAATACGACAAAGTAAAGAAAACACACCCCCACCTCCCTCACATATTTTAAGACCCTACTCGTTTCCTCTAATATTGAAATTGTTTTCTACTTTGGTTATTCACTTGAAATTATTCATTACTCGTTGCATTATTTTCAGACAATACGTGAGCTAAATTAAATACTGGTGTTAAGGTATTTCTTTAGTCTGTAAAAGTAAGGTCGTTTCACTTACTAATCTGATTCATATAGTCCAATACCCATAACAAATAAAACTTTCATTAATGGATGTGAAACCATATTAAGACCCTCTGTGTCCTATTCTAACCCAACCACTAGAGGAAAAATTGTGTGAGTAGAACGGAGTGGCGGGGGGGGGGGNGAAAGAGAATCGTGAGGGCGATGCTATCTGTTGCTATGACCACCGTAATAAATACAGAGGAGCGTGGAGTCAGCGCTGGGAGGAAGGCTCCGTAACGACTTGATGTATTAACAATGTCACAACCCGTCCGCGCAAAAAGCAGTTGCATTAGTTAGCGAAATGATTTCGGTGCAGAGATGCTGAGACGTTGATACGATGTTACGTTGTGACCTTCGAAATTGCCAAGTGCTCCAAAAACCATTGATGGGTTTGTATTATGCCCTCTTACAATTTCCGATCTGGACTGTAACGCGTGGCAACTCCGATCTCGTGAGGCGGTCGACCAAAGGAGAAGTATCTTAGCTAATATGTCAATTCATTAAAATTAACAATACGATTACTTTTAATGAAAGATGCAATAAAAAGTAATTTGGAATTAATCTAAACTATATTTATTAATATGACCAAATGTGTTTTTTACTACCTTCATTGGAAATATATTGCCTTAAAATTAAACAGAATAGGATGCACAAACATTCATTGTGTTATTTTCAACAATTAAATGTTACATTTTACATCCCTACCAAATATATATAAAAAATAGGCCAATATACCATAATGTTAAATATATATAAAAAATAGGCCAATATACCATAATGTTAAATTGGTCCCAAACATGAATTCATTATAGGTTATGTTTAAATAATATCTACTATTCATATATTTAGTTGTCAACATCACCCAAGATTAAAAAAATATCGCGTGACACCAGAGAGAATAAGTAGTTACGTTATGTTCAGAATGATTTGATGCAAGGAAATAAATATCTCTATAACACACTTCGTTACAATCTTTCAGCACTCCACTAGCTGAAATAAAGTAAACGTACATTTAACCAACCCGGCCAACGGCACACTGTTGCCACATAACGCATGATCCAGCCTGGTCATTGTAGGAAGCCATAATCCGTATTGTATAACATGCGTTGCAAAAATTGAATAGATCGATGGTAATATATCAAAAAACTATCTCAGATAATTAGTCAATGTCACGTTAAACAGTTCCACACCAGGCCCTGAAGGTACCTAAGGGGTTTACGAAAGGTAGAGATCCCAATTACTGGACCAGGAGGAGTAGATGTGGCCAGATTCCGGCCGGTCTGACCCCAGGATAGACGTGGTACTCATTTTCCTCAAGTTGAGTCAGTCTGGATGTGGAAGTCTGATGAAGCATGATGAAAAATTCCCGTCAAGTCTGCAACTCAGCGCTCTACACACTGAGCTATGTTGACTCCCATTTTTATGGCACAAAACAAAATACATTTGAGTCAACAAAACAACATCGAAGTCGTTAGGAGCTAGGATGAATTCTCTCGGGAGTCAATTTGGGAATCCCCTTGATATAAATAACAAGTCTGTGTTCGAGAACCACAGAAGAAAACACTAGTTAACTAAAATATTATCCTAATACTCCTGAGGACATAGATCTGCGTACACATGTGGACAAATAGAACGATAAATGTCACCCTAAAGAAAATACGCTTCGGAAAATAGGGTAGTTATAGTCATGTGAGTTAATTGTGCTGAGGTCGGTTATGGGTACATCATTCGAGAGTGTCTTAATCACGAGATATTTCTGGACGCCGTAATGAGGAAATGGAAAGTATTTGGCAACGGTTTCAGGCTGTGTAATGACCTCTCGGGAACATCAAGGGATTTGTAGATGTAACATTTGGTGGAAGGAAATACCATCGCGAAGGTACTGCAAGATCATAAAAAATATACGAATTATTCACAAACACGAAATTTAATAAATCTAAGTCAATCCATTGACTTGGTGGAAGAGGTCTTGAAGCCTAAAGATCCGACTTCGACTTCACGTAATGGAAGCTATCATGTGTTATCAGCGAAAGTCATCGGGCAACCAAACACATGAATGACAAATACAAAAAAAACGACCTACCGACTAGCAAAAATAAGCAAGTATATTTAAACGATACATTTGTGACAAGAAAGTGTCATTCTGTTTCAAATTCATTTGTCAGAGGGAGACAAGTATCTAAAAATGTGATTAAATAAATAAACGTTATTGCCAAAATAGCAGTTACAAACTGCGTATGACCAAGAGAGGGATAATAAACGTTTACTCTCCGGAAACGAGCAAGAGACCATCCCACCAATTCCGAAGAAGGACCCAAAGACAGTGGCGGATATATTACTTTTTTTTTATTAAATACGTACTCATATCAATTTATTATTCCAAAATGAATCGCAGATGTAACGTGCAGTCAAAATTCGAGGTTAATAATAAAGGTTTTAAATAACATTCGCGCCTATGGAAAATCCACCAGTATCCGGAGAAAAGCCCAGGCCATGATGGGGTTACAATGTATGCAACCAAGGTTGCGTACAGTTAGAAATAAACTATCATAAATAAAAAGGATAAAAAAGAACATGCATAAAAAAAAGAATGAAATCAGAATCTATATAACTGCGTGACAATAAGTAAATTTAAATACATTTATTGTAAAATAATGGCGTGACATTATGTTATGTTTACGCATCTTATCACATTTTACAAACCCCATGAACAAGAAGATTAAGAATCCTCAAGGAAAAGCGAAGAACACTATACTAAATCCCTTCATTGTCGAGCGCTTCTCTTGTTTATTCTTAGACATCGGTGAGTTTTGTTTTTCCCTCGGTCCCCTAGCGTTGAGGCAAAGCTGCATATTTGTCATCGGCTTGGAGAAGCTCCTTCTTTCTTCGTGTGGCGTTCCTCACCTCTCATTATTTGTCACATAAATTAAGCTTCCGCGAAGCCTCACCTATCTCGCTTCTCATTAAAATTTCCGCTATGGACGAAAACACATTCATTCAACCATGATCTCAAGTTGAAATAATTTTCAAATATTTTTTAACAAGAATTACGAACTGAAATAATTTATCTTAATCTTCCAAGCATTTTAGCACTTTATATAACTAAAGCTAGCTTTACACTATTCATTTAACAAACAATTTGCGTACAATTGCTGTACAAGAAATGGATGTAATGTGGGTGACGTCACACCTGACTTCATCTGCGAGTACAGAAAATGGACGTTCGAAAAAAAGCGTTGTACACAGTATTGGACGAGAAATGGATGAGTTGTATCTCAACGCCACGGCTCCACATGCAGATCCTATCTCACTACCGCCGAATTCGATTTATGCTGTTTCGTACTTGTTTTCCATGCATTCTGCATCCTGTCTGGTGTGTATTCCACGAAATAGTACGTAAAATGGAACGTGTAAGGCGATCTTAAGACAATTAATTGCTATACCTCCGAAGCACATAATTTCGAAAACTTTGAATGGTGGATTGTTGTTTTGCAATATTTAAGTACATGCAAAGAAATTGAAAACAAATAAAAGGGACAATGAAGCCAGAAGTGATTACAATTGCATCTGTTAATTATAGTCCACAACACTATTTTTCTTTCCAAACCCTTTTTTTTTTGTCCTTTTGTTTTTAGCCTCAGAATGATGCATAGAGAAAACAATCATTTTACAAGTTCTTTAAATATGTTTTACGGCACGTGGAATACTTCTGTTTCTTAGTTGAATTCGCTGTACACTGAAGTTAAGACAACTGCTTATTTATGTACACAAAATTCAAAAGATTTTTTCCCGGCTGAAAATTATCAGATTTGAATATTTATCAGAGAAATAATTAATAATAATAAAAAAATTATTGTCAGAAAAGCAGTAAAAAATTGTGTATGACTACATGGGGGGCAATAAACTAATTTACTCTCCGGAAGCAAGCAAGGGACCATCCCATAAATTCCGAACACGGGCCCCAAGGTAGAGGCGGATTTTTAAGGAGATGCTTGGTCAGTCAAAATATAACACTTCCTTACAAACGAGAGAAGCATCAACCAACATGAAATGTTTTGAAATATATTGTCTCTGTATCCTATTTAACGAAACCCTGGAGAGATTCCAGCCACTCAGAGGTGTCTGTGATGTTGAGACGTGGTACATCGGGGTATAAATCCAGCGGAGACTCAAAAGTCGGGAATAAATCGCTACACATTAGTTCTACAACGTGAGCCAGCGCGATTCAAAATCGGCCGGTGGTCTTGTCAGCTCCCGAACATTAGTCACCGCGTTTGATCCCGCATCAGAGATACCGCGGGGAAGTTATGTCGAGCGCTCCACACACCAAGGAGGAACCAACATCGAAAAAAAGAATACAAAACAATGAGAACGAAAAAAACGAGAAACTTCGTGAAAAAAGAACAGGCAGATGATTGGAATACATCAATAATGGGTGTGGTTTTGGAGGATTTGGTGTACAGTTTCGTAAAATGTAATGGAGAATTCATTATGTCAAAAAATTAGTATTGATAATACTAAGATTAGATATTGCATTTAGATCATAAATTATAACTCCTATTTTTCAACACGCCAACGTTTCACCCATCTTTAGTTTGGCCTTTATCAGGGCTACAAGAAGATTTGTGGTTTCAACGTGCTCTAATGAATTATTTAGTTACATGTATTTAGTAATAAGAACAGTTGTAACATCCACAAATTGTTGTAGCCCCGATGAAGACCAAAATAAAGATGACCGAAACGTTGGCGTTTTGACAAAAAATAGGAGTTATAATTTATGACCTAAACACAATATACAATCTTAGTATTTCAGGTCATCAGACCTCCTCTTCCATCTGATTTGAACAAAGGGATTTTTACGGGGAAATGTTGAGTTGCCAAGGAATTCAAGGTATCAAACTGACATTTATCTGAAGCGAAGGATACTCCAGCTGATAACCTCATCTACATCGACCAAGTTAAAATCGAAACAATGCTCTTTTGCTCATATGTATATAAGAGTACCACAACAGTTGTCGGTTATTCACACTAACAAAAAATAATATTTTGAAAAGTTTAATTTAAAAAAATTGCAATTTGGAATTTTGGGTGAAAAGTAAAGAGTAACAGAAAACTTTGCAACATAAAAACGTGAAAACTCTGGTAACTTGAGCTGAATGAACGTGGTGGTTAGGCGAAGTTAAAGGTGAGAGTTGAAGTAGAGGAGCTGGATAACAGAGGTGGAACGAGTCACGTGGAGGATTGGTGGGAGGAGAGGCACCTGCTGCCGTGTGGCGCTAAGTATAGTGACGGTGCCGCCAAGCCAAGCACAACAGTCGTCCATAGCAGACGAAGATTTTTATAGTTCCTGCGGTCCTCCCAGCCCAGCGCAAGCTCGCACGGACGTGGTCTAATATTCCCAACTCGCAACATTGTGGCTTTTCAGCTATGCTAGGAAAAATTGGAACTACAATTGTCATATTTGGAGTAAGAATGTTATGAAACAGAGTTGTCAAACTTATCTTAACCCACGGGTTACTTCCTATACACCTTTGATCGGTGGGGTCGATACTGGATGGTTTAGCAAAATGTTGCCAGACACATAAAACTAATAGGTCATATTTATTTTTTTGTAACGCGATATTTTGATTCTCAACAAATTTACATTGATTCAAGCTGGAAAAGTTAAATAGTCTATTTCTTTATATTGATCATGAAAACGGAGAAATATTGCAGATTAGTGTTAGTTACGATGGGGAATAAGTAGACTACTGTCCACAGAAATCAAATTAATTCGATATTAACGTAGATTTTTGTAGTATACATTTTATAGTTGCATTTAATGAGTATTTACGTATTTTATCATAGTATGAATCTATGATTAATTTTTAAATAACTGAACCAAACGGAATATGAGCTAATTATAGATCCATTCACTATACTCCAAGTCATGTAAGTTTACTCCCAGAGAATGTAACCTAAGAAAAAATACGGGAACGCACTGTCTTTATTACAAGTTTATTGTAAAGTTGTATGAGTAAATTAGTTTATTGTCGTAAAATGATCATAGGCAGATTGTTACTGCTCTCTTTACCATAAAATATTGACTTATTAATTTATTTATTGCCAGTCTAAGTGGCTGGATATTGATATAGGGTTTGTACACAGTGTAATCAACGCTTTTACATCACCATTGTCCGTTCGGGTAATGATGTGTGTGCCACAGGTTATGTTGGCAGTTCTTTCGGAATTCTTATATTTATGTCTACCGCCAATATCGATCATCAATTCAATTCACTTGTGACGCTATTCTGTTCTTTCTGCATCGAGCGTATGTAATGAATATTACATTGTGTCTTATTAACTTGTATTTTTTTACTGCAAACAGTCACTTTGTGACTATTATTAATATTTATTCAGATATTACTTAAATTCGTAGAAGTTGGCAGTTCGTGCTAGGCAGCCATAATGGAATATTTTTGGTTAAGTTACCCGACTTCGGGTACACGTACTACACGAGAACATTATCGAATGAAAGCATTTCGATAAAATAATAACAATATAAATAAATCATGTATAAAGACAATATTATTCAATTAATGCAGTAAACCATTATAGACTTCCTGTCTCCGATTCATTGAGTGGTTCCACGTGTAGCCCATTTCCATCATCCTCGTCGTACAGATTCCAGACACGTAAATACATCCGGCACTTCGCCGCCGCCATTACCACGTCACTTCTGTCCTGGAGGGAGGAGGTGTCATATTGGGCGGCCGCAAAGGTCAAGTTTACGCGCCTGACTCATGGGGCTGGTCTGGCAAGTCGACTGGCTGGCTCTACCAGAGGAGGAAGGAAGGAGAATACACGCAACGTGGTGGAGGGGATCGATGGTGGTCAGCACGCATTTGCAAAGGGATAAATATTTTGCATTTACATAAATGTGCATAATTCAGAAAGGGCTCGTTTAAAATTTTCATTAAAAACCATCGGCCGTTTCGGAAATTATTCTCGAAAATAGGATTTGCTAACAAACTCCTCAAATGGGATAGCAAATTTTAGTTTCAAAAACAATTTCCGAAAGGATGATTCAGAAACGTGAATAAGCCTCTATGTAATTGAATCCCAAGTAGATATTTAATCCAAACATCAAAGTCTGTCTCTTATACACATCTNATGTTTGTATCACTGAAGAACAACGTTCTCAGACTAACTTATCTACACAAGAGAATAATATTCTGGAGTCAGTGCTCTAGGAAAAAAACCCTGTAATACATGACCAAATCATTTTATGTCATGTACAATAAATGAACAATTCGAAAACGTTTGTTGTGATTCTATAAAATACATAATAGAATATTTACTCTGTCCAGAAACTACGATGGTTGAGCGAGAATATATTTGGTTAATTGTTGAAACGGTGACTTGGAACAGATGAAGCTCACGAGGGCGACTGAGATGGCGTTGCGTACACACGGCGATCGCTGCCAACAACTCCACGGAAAACGTACAAAAAACATCCACTACACTGAGGTTGGCATCAATGCGGCGTGATGCTCGACTGACTGTGGAGTTATAGCACTGGACAGGAGAAACGGTGCATCGCGAAATAGAGAATGAACGAATAATAATGATACATTCAGTTACAAAATTAAAATTCTCACTAGATTTATTCCCGATTATTCGTGCATCGTAATAGTTACCAGAGCAAAGCAAATATCAATAAAATTGCTATTTAAAGATATTAGGACATTTAAATCGTTACGTTAAAGTTACGAGCAATTAAATGGCCCGGAAAATAAATCTAACCTATATCATTATGAACAAATGAATGTTTACTTTTAAGAGTTCTGGCAGGTACTACTTATAATCTAGTTGTAGGTACGTTTCACTATTTCATATTTAAACATGAAAACAATTCTAATACTCAATCGACCATCACGTACAATTCTCTACGAATATTGTTTAGCACTTACACGACGCGTCAGTGATTTCATTTGTCTGGAATCAAGAAGTCAAGCTACTTTATTTTAAAATGAACGAGTCTAGTAGCGTCCTTTGTTGATTTATTTGCAAATGATGTTATTTCGGAAAGGAAAATGTGAAAGGTGTAATAATAGGAAATCGTAGACACTTTTTTCAATGTTCTAAAGTATCTAAAGTACGATAGTTCATTTGTAGATCCATCCACATAAGTAGAAAAGGAACGAAAAGATCTAGGGGACATTTGCGTATTAATGTACATATGATTATTATTTTTGTGTGAGTACATTGCAACTGAAAAACTGGACGATTTATCCTATTCTAAAATTAATGGTAGTTTAGAAAACCCATCATACAAAATGAAAGTTTGTCTGAAATGGACGTTTTTCGTGTTCATAATCAGACGAACTAATAATAATAATAATAATAATTGAAAACGTCTCCGCTAGGTCACTGTCTCTAAATAAACGACGAGATAATAGTTTCTTAGCCTCTTAAGACTTTTTTTCGTCGCTATGTAGAGTGACCTTCGTCGGGTTGAGCCAAAAAGCGCGCAAGAGTGCACGGGCGGGCAGGCGGGCGAACGACTATTCCAGCGCACTGACGACAGAACCAGCGCAAAGGAAAATCAGTCTGTGCACGCGAACTCGCCATCAGCGTTGAACCCATCCCCTCCGCCCACACCGCCTCCACGCGCCAACAACTTCCAACCGCCCCTCGCACTCCACACACAGCTCTTGAACGCGAGAACCCGGCTCTTTGCAAGGACGAACACTCTTGCAATAGTATCACCAATTTAAGAATTGGATACTTATCCTTTCTTCATGCATGTCGTTATTGATCCCTTTCACATATACTAGTTTATTTCTAACTGTACGCAACTTCGGCAGGGTTGTACACATTATCTCTGCAGTCCATCCTGGTTCGGGTTTTTCTCTGGTTTTCCATGGACAGGAATGTCATTAATACTTTTATTGTTATTATTCTCGAATTTTCACAGCATTTAATATCGACGATTCATTTGGGAATTATAAATTGATAACCACATATTTTATTAAATAATTTTTTATCGGTTTCAAATTCAGCACTGCCCTTGGACCCTTGATCGGAATTGATGGGATGGTCTCTTACTAGTTTCCGGTGAGTAACTTTGTTAACCCCACGTGGTCATACGCAGTTTGCAATTGCTTCCTTTTGACAAATTTTATTTATTCATCAGTAGTAAGTGACAAAATTTGAGAAATTCAGGTGCTGCGCTATAAAGGGGCAATTAGTCATGGTGAATTACATATCTTCAGGGCAAAGTCCACAAAATACCATGAAAAGTTCCCAACACCATCACAAAATAGCTGCAGTGCTCAATCTCAGGTCAATTTCATTTCATTTGCTTTTAATGGATTCGAAGTGAAAGAATCGTATAGTGAAACAGAGACGGACCGTAAAATTCCGTTACTGTAGAAAGGGAAGCGTGTGGAAGACTTAGTCTATAATGCTCAAAGTTGTCTCATTAGTTAAGTCATTTAAGACCGATAAGAAGAAAGATATACAGGCTATGATTCCTTATTTGTTTAAGAAAGAACATAAAGAGCATTACAGGCAGTTCTGAAAAGAATAAGTGAGACATATTATGAAAATGAAATCGGGCTCAGCACCTCTCACGATTCATTTGTTCTGTTCTCCGCTTTTACTTTATAAATATCATGAAACTTTCATTTTGTATGACAGAGTTACCATTTGTTCCTTTCTTTGAAGTGTGAAGAATACAGAAATAAAAATGTGTATTATAGTTTTTAAGAATAACTTCGCGTTTACAAACATCACTTTGCACATTTCTACTGAAAAGTATTTAATTACACTCAAAATAAGAATGATTAAAAGAAGTTGTCAAGTAGTCGTATGATTATTGGCACTACAAAGCTCTTGCAAAAAAATTATTCACAATACCCGATTCTGCTTATGGTTGCAGTGCAGTCGAACAAACCTGTATGACCTGGATGACCTGTAGCGAGTTTCTCTCGTCGATGGAGAACGCAGTGTTTCATTTTTTCTCATTAACCTTTTTGAAATGAATGACTGTCTTATTTTCCAGATCTGCATGCTAAATTCAATTTAATTCATAATTGAAGAGTTTCCGGGTTAGACATTTTCGGTCCTTCGAGCCCAATTTGAGTAGGCGACCTGTGGATTCAAATGTATATCATTACAGTTCCATTGCCTTGCATTCATCCACTTACCCGTACTCAGCACCATTTACCCAGTTTGTTTACAATTATTGAGAATAGCCTAATAGATCCCAAGGAACTCCACTCCAGACATCTTATTTATCTATATGTCAAGTGTGAGACAAAGTGGAACATTATTTTCTGCCTAAACTCTTTCAAATATTTCGATGACATCCTGCAAAAAACGGGAATTATGATGATAAATTGATCTACCGAAGTCTCAAAAATGCGGTAAGCAGATAAGGCAATCATACATCGTCATCTTGTTGTACAATATCAAGAATGAGAATCGTGTAACATTCGATGGCATCGAAAGTCTACGGAGATTTGCTAACATAATATAAGCGAGATTAGGAAGAAATATTTATTTAAATGTGTGTTTAATATTTATTTTACTAAAACAAAACACGCATTCTGACCTGAACAAAAAAATTTCAACCTAAGCTGTTCATTGGGCTAGGACCTTCACAGACTGAATAAAGAAAGAATCAAAATACACCAATAACATCGTTTGTTTGCTAGCCACGTGTTCATGCAACGAACTAATTTCTTGAACTAGTTCTCAGATAAATTTGTGGGTGATAAAACGTAATTGGCCATATTTGGACAGATTATGACACTACGTGTTTTGCGGGTTTTCGGACATTTCATTTATGGGCGACCATAGTGGAATAACACAAGGTGTGCTATTGTCCATCGAGGTGGAGGGGACGTTGGTCGGCCAATGAAACGCCAGACATTTTTAGGAGGGAAGTTAAAGGTGGTGTAGAGAATTATATAATATGTTTGTGTCATGGATACGATTGGCGTGAAATGATGTCCGAATACGCCCCCTCCCAAAAATGCCTTGAATATGATTGGCTCCCATTGCGCATGCTCGGAACGGGCACACCTGTTTTATTCCACTGTGACGGGCGACCGCTGAAACGATAATCATCGTCGTAATTCGAGTGTCTACTTCTGTAGAACCTTTTGAAGGGCAAAAGATGCGAAGTTGAAGGGACGGTTGCGGGAGGCCGCCCGCCCGCTCGCCCGCCCGCCTGCCTGCCTCGGTTCGTTGATCCGCCTGCCGTGCCGGTCCGCGCCCCCGCGCGCTCGTTTCCACTAATTGCCCCCTCCCCTCCCATCCTTCCTTCGCGTGCGCCGACATTGCGGCAGCAGAGTGCACACAGTCAGACAAGGTCGCCGTGCGTGAGTGTCACGAGTGACCACACGACCCTGACGCGCGTGATGGCATGGGTTTTAATGTTATCGTCATCACCTTACGAAAACATAATCACAAATGAATTACTCGTATGCTGATATTTAATTCTACTACAATAAACGTTAATTATATAATCTAATTAAATAAAATATGTTACAAAATATTAATGACGATGGATTGGGAAAAAAAATAATTTTGGACAAATAAGTAATTTATTACAAACGTACATCAGAAATGATATTTATAAAAAACACACAAAAGTTTGAATTTAAGCACAGACACTGAAAAACAATCTGGTGCATATAATAAAATATTACAACATGCTTGTCCAGTTTTAGTTTTTTTTGTAAACATATTTTGTCTTAACTGTGTAATATACTGTTCAATTGTTCTGTTATGTTTCTTGTTGTAATTTGTCATTTATTCCATCACTTGACGACGGCTTAAAACGAAGTCGAAACGTCGTGCGCTCTTTTCACATAAATATACATATTATTCGTCCACAAAAGTCGTAAGTCTTTTTTAAGCAGATATTTATTCAATCATAAATGAACAAACACAAAATTAGAAATTCCTGCCATCTCTAGGAAAAATGGCTATCTCATATCGCCAAACGGCCATTGGTAGCCACCTAAAATGAATGGTCGTTTGGCGTTAACAGATGGCCACTCAATGACCATTTTTACAAGAGATTCTTTCCACTGTGTAATAGCTAGCACAAGTACAAAATTGAACTTAAATTTACATATTAAACAGTTCATTCTTGACAAATGAACTAGGCGGAACACTGCAGCACGTGAGGTTTCCGTGGATCTGATGGGACTAAATAATTTATTTTAGCTTGAAATCTACACTTTTCTAAAAAATACAGAAGTATAATTAGAATATTTTGAAATGTATAAGCGATTTTATGTGGTCGTTTTTCTAACAGGATTGTTTAAATATAATATAATTTTGTACTCTTTTAATATAAATATACGTGTAACAAATAAATGGATTCCAATTCCTTGTCGGAAACGAAATGTTTGTTTGTATGTAGGAATATGATAGGAATGGTTTCTTTCGTACAATCGTGCATTACATTAGAAATACACAACAAATTCTTCCACGTTCCTGAAACAGTTTGGTAACGGAAAGCCGGAGAACATCCCACTATTTTGAATGTCTTAAGTACCTTATTTTGAGAGAAAAAACAATCAAAGTGAAAAAAAGTCATTTAAGATTTTCATTTTTTTCTAAAATTAATCCAAGGGTACCAGTTTTGCCCACTGTCGTTTTTGCAGGGATCGAGTGGAGTTTTATTTTCTCCATTTTTCATTGAATTGTTACCCAGTTCCTCGGCCTACCGGCCACTATGTGGGTATTAACTTAGGACTTCTGGTCTTAAAATCAATAAATATTCTATGCAATATTAGGTCAGAGTGGAAATGGTACAGTTGTGGAAAGCGAACGGGTGAAATAATGGTTAACACCCCTGCGATCAAAGCAGGAGTTCGATTCCCGGCTCGTCGCCAATTACATCTGACCGAAAGTTATTCAAGTTTGTAATTTTACAAATATATATCTTAAATTAAAAAAAACATCATACAACAAAACATTTCCAATATATAAAATACAAATTTTAACTGAAAATTAATTTCAATATTTTAAAATCAAATGAGTGGCAAGAACGAATATAACCACAATTGTTGCTGACGTTTAAGCCAATACTCCATTTTTTTTTAAATTAACGGTCTCTCTAAGGGTTAAAAGCCTGAAGTACTGTTGCCGTCTCCTCTGACAAGTGCTACTTGAAGGGTAAAGGGATAGGTTGGGCCCCATCGACGCGGTGTTCGCTCCTCCACAAGGTCATCGAGGAGGGGCGGTGCGCCAGAAGAAGATGGAGGAGCGATTTATCCCCGCCACATCACTTGAGGCAATGAGAGAGCGAGAGAGACAGAGAGAAACCATTACAATTGCATAGCCACAAAATGTAGACCTTGAACTCTTTATCAGCGAACCGTATCTCCACTTACCACTCACTCACAAACTGCATCGGATTTTAAACGGATCTACTTCACCTCTCGCCATGAGTTCACAATAGAACTTTGCCAA
This sequence comes from Laupala kohalensis, assembly GCA_002313205.1. NCBI lineage: Eukaryota > Metazoa > Arthropoda > Insecta > Orthoptera > Trigonidiidae > Laupala > Laupala kohalensis. The sequence goes on from NNCF01127398.1 coordinate 505,162, forward strand.
GAAAAAAAATCAAACAAATCAATTTGATGTACAACTTCACAAAAAAAGTTTCAAATGTGAAGATGTGCGACGTATATTGTCAATAAGACTGTGTATAAATTTTTATTTTAAATAAATTTGAACTTGAGATTATATATTTTAAGTAGATAAATATTTTGTGTACCCTAATGAGTTTTTAATTGCAAGGATCCCGAGAGCGAGTGATCCGAAGGTCCTCGGAAATTTACTTTGTACTAATTCACCACCAGAGAGTTAAATTTCCAATATCACTGTCATGTAATTATTTATGTAACTTCATCTTTTTATAGAATACATGCAAGTTTTCTTTTTTTGGGGGTGGAGGCTTTAGGGCTCATCAGCAAGTTTTCTCTCTACAGAACGGGGTTGTACTGTTTAATTACCTTTTTTGTATGTTGAAATTTTGTTTATTCTGTGTATTGTGTGTATTTTATGTATCTGTTTATATTGTGTGACCACCCAAGGTCGGCACCTACTCCTCGGAAAGGAGCTAGGGCGCAACTCTCAATGTCCTTGACCTCGCGGCGCAACTGTCAGTCATCCACGTTAGAAAGTGTTACAAAAGAATAGGATCAAGAAGAGTAGAAATACGGAAATTATGAAAATAAGGTTTCAGAAATACGAATATCCTGCCAACATAAAGTGAGGTTCAAATATTATTACTCTTATGGACGATGTCAAAGTACAAGCGTTGGCTACACTGAGCACAAGCTGTGTACCAACATCAAGTTAGTTCGATAAATAAATATACCAATAATTTATTGTCAAGAGAGCTGTTACGAACTACCTATGAGCACGTTGAGGACAATAATTTTCTGCTACTAATGTACAACAAACTAATAAACATAGTGCGTTTTGTTGTGTTTTTTTCTGAAATTAAATTTCTCGAAGCAAAGAAATATAACTTCGAGTATAGGAAGCGTAGTTAGAGGAAGATGATAATGAAGACTGATGAGAGCAGAAAGAGAGAAAGCGTGAAGTGGAAATGATGAGGGTCGAAGAGGAGTGTCTCCATGACACGCAACGAGGCGGGCGGGGCGGCGCCGGGCGCCGAACCGAGTTCAGTGGAAAAGCGAGCGCGCTCCGGGTGGCGATGTGGGTGGTGAAGGGACAACGGCCTTCCCCGAACCACCCCTTCCCCTCCCTGCACCGCCAAACAAAACCTCCCACGCTAATCGCTGTGCGCTGCCGTGCCCCTGGCCTTCAGACTCACGAACGAAGGAACCCACGAGAGACACACTAATAATTCACGCGCCAACCACCAGAGCGACTGCGAACGGTCGGGCCAAGCAAAGCACTCTCTCCCAACACGACCTTCACACAGACAAGAGTGGCATCACACACACAAGAGTGTTTGCCATTACCTAAGAGAACTACCATTGTACAGCGTTTCCTTTTCATGCAAAGTTTTATCTTGTGAGCGATTAACGACTTTCGAAGAGTTTGATGACACCCAGTGGCGGTGATTAGGGGGAGGGGCGTGCGGGGGGGGGGGGNGGGGAATCGTAAAAAATGACACCATCCTTTATGTGGTAATCACCATTGCCTTTTCTTTGATTTATTTCATTATTTAAAACATACTTAGTGGAAATATGAAGAAAATGTCACGTTAATGAAAATTGTCAATATTTTTTGCCCCACCCCCCACATACACACTTTTGATCCCTAATCGCCGCTACTGATGACACCTCAACCAAAATCTATTCCACACACCCTTTTACGTGCATTTGTATTTAACTCAAAACTAAGAAGTAGGGATGGGTAATTGAATTGATTAGTACAACAATGTGTTATTTCATATTATTAACCGAAAGACATATCGATTATATTTAAACATATTATTGAATTATGTTAAAATATTTATATTAAAAATGTTTTACGCTATTTTTACAAATAAATATAATATTTTTAGTACTTCTGAACTTTTATTAAACAAGTGTAATAATTTCTCGAACACGAATGAATAACATAAATTTTAATTAAACAAAAACTCGTTTTAAAAATATTATTCTATTTATACTATGTTCTTACACGTTAAATACGCAATAACCCAAAACAATCGTGAATAACCCAAAACAAAGATCGTGGTGAGTTAACCGTTCCTCTATTTGTAAGGCATCAATAGTACATAATAAATTAAAATTACTTCGAACAACAAATCGATTATTGCATGGATCGATTAATTGAGAAAGTATAATCGACGGATATATAAAGTAACTTATGAATAGTCGATAAATCGAAATTTTCGATAAGTGTCTTCCCCAATAGCAAGCCACATAAAAATGAAACCTGGCTCAGATAATATTCCCAGCCTTAAATAAGACTGTGAAAATAAGCATTCCAGTCAGTTCAGTGATTTTTGCGCGATGGAGTTACAAATTATTTTCTTAGTCCTCTGGTACAATACACTAGAAGGCCACATGTATTATGCGAAGCATGGAATATCATGTTTAATATTAAATGCATGTTGTTAAACTAATTGTCGGAGATAAGAGATCCTGAAGATAACAGACAAAAGACAGACGAGGAAGTAAGTTATTCTAGAAAATGCTTAATGAATTATTGGTTGATTTTGCTCGATATCAATGGCGATATTACGAAATTCATGCGAGCAAATATTGCCTTGAATCCTTCATCGAAACAATCACTTCGAAATGCCTGTATGATATCTGATACAAAAAATACGTGTCCCAACCAAATCCAGAATAGCAGAATTTAAAAAAATTAGCATTGAACACAGAATCGTCTTTTTGTTTTTGAACAATCTTCCGATTACCTCCAAGATAGTAACAAGTCAAGTAAGTTTCAGAGAGAAAAATTTCAACATTCGATTTTTAATAAATCTTTGTATTTTTTAACACATTTATCAACATTAAAATTAAAAAACCTTTATCGAAAGCTATTTTACATGATTTTTAACTTAATTAATTGGGTAACTGGAACTTAAAAACTGTTGGTTCTCTTTTTCCTATATTGAACTTTTGTTTTCCGTACTGCGAAGTTTTTTTATGCTAAATATTCAGTGAAAAGCAATCACGAATCATAATTGGTAAATCGTGCTTCCGAAACTTCATACATCTACATAGCACATTCAATCAAGAGAACCGCATGAATAAAGGAGACTCAGTGGAGAGAAACGCATTCAACAACATTTTCTGCACGTGACCTCAATTGAAATTATCATTACTCGTACGAGCTGAAGAGTGGGGAGAAATTGCAATAGCAGAGATCCATGGGACGTTCTCTTCATCACACGTTTACGTCTTGATATTCCCAACAATCGAAGCTGGTGTAAAGGGGAGAAAGGAAGATATTAATTGGAGAAAAGGAATAACAAGGGAAAGGGGGAAAACTTGCCGAACACCCAATTCACCCCTCACGACAAATTCTGTTTAGGAGCATTCTGGGCTTGAACAACTCTCTTACAGTTAGAAGATGATCCGGTCACCGGTTACGTCACAGAGCTCCATAACGTTTTACATCAAAATTAAAATAATGTGGATGAATATTTACTTTTCCCATTCCACCTGTAATACACTCAAGAAAAACAAAATATGTAGCATTAAAAATAAGATATTTCAAAAGTGCGAGCCAAGAAGATACTTGCCATATGTGACCTGGAGATTGCTCTGTATGTTCTGCTGTGGAGTCATGTGTTTTGCTAAGGTTTGTGTGAATTCCTTCCCTCCGTAACTTTCAAACGAGTTCTGTCCAGGCAAAGAGCCAACAATTCATTACAAAACGGGAGAAAAGGAAAGAGGGAAGAAGAAAAGAAAATAGAAAGAAAGAAGGAAAGAAAGAAGAAAAGAAAATAGAAAGAGGGAAAGAAAGAAAATAGAAAGAAAGAAGGAAAGAAAGAAGAAAAGAAAATAGAAAGAGGGAAAGAAAGAAGAAAAGAAAATAGAAAGAGGGAAAGAAAGAAGAAAAGAAAATAGAAAGAGGGAAAGAAAGAAGAAAAGAAAATAGAAAGAGGGAAAGAAAGAAGAAAAGAAAATAGAAAGAGGGAAAGAAAGAAGAAAAGAAAATAGAAAGAGGGAAAGAAAGAAGAAAAGAAAATAGAAAGAGGGAAAGAAAGAAGAAAAGAAAATAGAAAGAGGGAAAGAAAGAAGAAAAGAAAATAGAAAGAGGGAAAGAAAGAAGAAAAGAAAATAGAAAGAGGGAAAGAAAGAGGAAAAGAAAGAGGGAAAGAAAGAGGGAAAGAAAGAGGGAAAGAAAGAGGGAAAGAAAGAGGGAAAGAAAGAGGGAAAGAAAGAGGGAAAGAAAGAGGGAAAGAAAGAGGGAAAGAAAGAGGGAAAGAAAGAGGGAAAGAAAGAGGGAAAGAAAGAGGGAAAGAAAGAGGGAAAGAAAGAGGGAAAGAAAGAGGGAAAGAAAGAGGGAAAGAAAGAGGGAAAGAAAGAGGGAAAGAAAGAGGGAAAGAAAGAGGGAAAGAAAGAGGGAAAGAAAGAGGGAAAGAAAGAATGAAGGGAAGAATGAAGGGAAAAAAGAAGGGAAGAAAGAAAAACGAAAGAAACAAGAAAAGGAAAGAAAGGAAAAAGAAAGACGTAGTGGTCGTGTGGCGATCGTGAACCGGGCAACGCTGAACCGAAGAAGGCAGGCCCGGCAGCAGCGTGTTCCATCGCCTATTCCAAGCGATGACGCACGTGCGGATTCACTCTCTGCTTCTTGGGATCCGTTATGGGAACTGACTCTCGAGCCAAGCGACTCAGACGATTCACCAATGGGTGTTGTCCCTCCCACAATTTTTTAGGATTCTGAAATTGGTGGAGCTTTTCAGCGGAATATGACACATCACTGTTCCATTGAGAATAAATCATGTCGAATAGAGTTTTTATCATTTGATCGAAACACAGGCAAAGGCGGATGTGCGTGTGGGGGGAAGGGTCGGAGGAACCAAACCAACGATTTTATCCTCTTCCAATATGTTAAGAAAAAGTCTAAACATTTCATAATCTGAATCATTTATTCATTTCAAATTTAATCATGTTTATTATATATTTTGCACAAAATATCTTAAGTTTAAAAAAGGTGAAAATATTTCTACGAATACTTCTTACAATCGAATTTAATGCCATCCAACAATTTTTTAGTAATTTCAAATATGTCTTCGTACCATATTTCATATTATTTGTATTTTGTATTAATGTTATTGCTTTCTAAGAATTCTTATTTATCTCGATATGTCATTTCACAAACAAGTCCTTGTATTCAAAGCTCAGGTTTCAATTTCTTTGGTTTCAGTTTAGCATATTTTTTGTTCATTTTTCTTGATTATTATTAGTTTATAATGGCTGTCTCTCTTCGTACAATTTCTGTATTCTGCATCATTTGCATGGAAATTATTAATATCATTATCATCAGACACGCGAGTGGTTAAAAAATCATACCCTTCATAATAAGATGCGACTGCGATTTTCTCGAGAAACACTCACGTGTAACAGATACAAGTAAGTTTCGTGGTGAGAGCTTCTCCGAAAAACACCTTAGAGTTCAGGAAAATTTTACGGGAAAACCATGTATAAATACGTGAAGTCGCAGGTTTTGGTGGATGCCAGATGNCAGGAAAATTTTACGGGAAAACCATGTATAAATACGTGAAGTCGCAGGTTTTGGTGGATGCCAGATGTGGTCAATTATATTCAAAGGATGAATTAAAATTCCGAGTAAACGCAAACCGGTTCCTCAAAGAGGAAAGTATCACACGTGGATGTTGGAATGGAAGTTTATTCCAGGGCCATCCGCTGGAACCATCGAAATTCTTCAACATTTGAAATCATTTTTCTCAGTGCTTTTGAACATTGCGATCCAACATCGTATAAGTTTGAATTTAAATATACTTGTAATTAACTGTCCTTGATTTTTGTACATCTTTCTCCACTGCCCCACAAATGTTCTGAGCACAATGGAGTCATGTTAAAATTATTGATGTTTTCTTCGTAAAAAGTACCCGGAATTTAGCAAAAGAGAAAATTAGTGACATGTTACGAGTGTAGCCAAGGAATAAAATGAATTTAATTGAATGAAGAGAAATTAAAAAAGAAAAAGGAAAAGGAAAACGGACACAGATGATCCAATCTCTAAGAACTGATAAAACAAATCTGTATGAAACCTGATTCCATGAAACACAAGGGTTTAAAGAAAAGCTGTGGTTCGGTCGCTTGAAACAACTCACCTGTAAAACATTGCGAGAAAACAAGTGTTCATTTTCCACTAACGTTATTTTTCCATCAACGCAATCACAGTCCATGAGATCCGCCAGAGTGCGTACACTAATCAGTCAATGTTCAATGAAACCATTATTTTTGTCAATAATCTTTCCGAAAATCAATGCGAAATTACCAAAACACATTTTATACAGAATACATAGTGTTCCATCTATCCCAGGCCATCCTGACCCGAGTTTTTCTCCTGTTTTCCTAGGGGTAGACGCGGATTTTATGTACAGTTTGTCTAGGTTCTTGTCTAGGGGCGGCGTCTATTGAAATAATAAATCTCGAATTTAGAATCATATTAATAGTTACGATTTATTTACAATTTTTGTTTTGTTTTATTAAATACAATTGTTGGTATTATGTTAATATTACAACACGTAACGAACTATTTTTATTTCTAAGAGTGTGTTGAAATGTTAAATCCCCCTCTGTCTTCGGCGCTTGATCGGAATTGATGGGATGGTCCCTTGCTTGCTTCCGGAGAGTAAATTAGTTTATTGTCCTCCACGTGATCATAAGCAGTTTGTGACGGCTTTTTCGATAATAAAATTTATTTATTTATATACTAAAAACACGATATTAATATAAAAGATGAGTAAAATATAAATGAACATTTTAAAATTCCCCTCCATAAATATCTTGGGCACTACCTGGGTTCACTTCGCTTCTTGGGTCTTTTTGCACTACTTTGGCCTAAATAAATAGTAGGACCTGCTTTAGTCAGTGGACCCACATCAACGCACCGCGTGTCTCTGCGAGACATTATTATTCACAAAGTTTGAAAACAACAATGGCGGGATCACGTAGACACGTCGTCGAAATGCGAGGTAACTGACGAAAACTGCATTTTAATGAAAACTGCAACCATTGATAACAGAACGCGACGAAAACGATAGAATTACTGTATTTGTGACTTTCTTCTTCGTCTCGTAGTTCCTTACTGTTACTCACACCTCACAATGTCCATTGAAGATGGGAGCAGCTCTCCTAGTTAGTCAAATCACTGATGCATTATTGTTTCCTTTATTTTTATTCTAAAAAAAACCAATATGAATAATAACGAAAAAATACACGATTTAATTTGTATCTGAGTTAGTAGTATAGTACAAACAATATTTAGGAACTCACCTGACTAGTTTAAAATACATAAGAGCATATACAAACATGGCGCCAGAGCGCAACGTTATTTATACATCTCACCTCAGAAAAGGTGAAATGACTTTCTGAAATATCCGGTGATCAATGGATACAATTGATGTAAAAATACCGGGAAAATTTATCACAAATAAAAGTAAACTTCCATCACTTTCGATATTTAAAATTTGTTCTTTAAAAATTAGTATTTCTTCCATAGGACGCAATGTATTGCACCAATTGTAATTGCTATTATTTCATTTAAATGGCCGATGAGGTATGTTTTTCAAGTTGAATTCACAATAAGTACATGTTACTCTGTTAAGTTGGTAGAACGTAAATAGTAGTAGAATTATATGAATAATAAGACAATACAAGCATGCAGATTTTGACATTGTTATCAGTTATTATGAAAATACTGCAGCAATGGCGTGATAAAGTACAAGACGAATTTAACTTTTATTAAAATCAATAAATTATTTTACATTGTAGAAGCACTGTAGCGTCTAACCGCGGATTTGAAGAGCGGATTCAATTCAATTCTGTCTTTTATATTAGTTCGCACTCACAGTTTTGTTTTACTTCTTTGAGGTTAATTTCATAACCTGATGGTTCCGATTCGGTAATTACAGAACGCAACATCACCCCATGACGTCCTCCGCTGCAGTCCAAACGGAACCTGTCGTCTCCGCTCACAAATCATAAGCAGCAGGGAAACTCAATTTTCCAGACGCCTGGCTGTCCATGCAGCGTGGCTTCATCAAAACCTTCATCCCACGCTGCCCCATCGGCTTGATACCAAAATACTACAACTGAATTCTATTTTCACGAATAGGTCGTTACAGCGGTATTTCTTCTAGGCGTCGTCGGAACAGCTGTCTTCCGACGCATCGTGTGCCTTCAGACGAAGAAAGAGACGAGGAAGTGATGATGAAGACATAGCAATGCCCAACATACGGAGCAGAGAGAAGCAGATACTTAAGGTAGTACTAGTGTAGGTAGAATTAAATCATTAAAATATCAACAAAAAAAAAAGCGTAAATAAAAAGAGTAACATGTACTCATTGTGATTTCAACTTGAAAAAAATATCCAACCTAACATTTAAATAAAATAATTGCAATTACAATTGATGGTGTAATTGCAATTGCAATTATTTTATTTGCACATTATATTAATACATTGCACATTATATTAATACAATAAGATTAATACATTGCATCTTATGGAAGAAACACTTATTTTCAAAAATATACCAACCTTTAAATCACGAAAATGATGCGCTCAGCCTCTATGTTTCTACATGGTGTTATGCAGTTCAAACAAGTCAAGAGAGTTCCTGAATATTGTCTGAAATATATTATTAACTGATACATAGAAATTAAACGATTTTTCTAGATTATTATTCATATTGCTGAGTTTTAAAACAATTAGAACAACAACATATAGAAAACATTTATATATCTCCGTGATCTGACTAAATTAAGAGTGCTGGTGCCACCGTACGTGAGAATTAAAAAATTAATCATATTTTCTTCTTCATTTATTTCCTTTTTAAACCCTGCTCCAAACAATGTCGATACAGGGTAATTCAACATTTTATAACTTTTTCTCTGTTTCCAACTCTCATTTCATGTATTAAAATAATAAACAATAAATTAATAGAACGGGAGGTATAAATGAAAGAACACAAAATACAAGTGCGTAAGCCGAAGTCTGAGCTCAAGTTAACTCTTAAGTATTTTTCACAATATCCCTAATGTCGCAAATTGTATTGCTATAAATCTTGAATATGTTGTATTTCTCCTCTGTCACTATTAAGGTGTTACACAAATGAGTGTTCAAAATATTAATTTCCAAGTTCCCTCTCAAATACTCACTTCACTCTGGTCCATAAATTGGGCATTCCCATATGTTGTACATTTTCTGTTCCCATATCCGTAATTTTTCACATCAGCCTTGTCTCATTTTTTGTGGTGCGTTCTTCCAATCATCAGGAATTTTTTCTGTTCGCCAAATTTCCCTTAGTATGTTTGTCAGTTCCTGAATTACATGACTGCCTGCCTCTTTCCACAATTCTGAAACAATTAGATCTTCCCCTGCTGCTTTATTATTTTTCAAACTCTGAATTATGTTATCTATTTCTTTCTCATCTGGTGAGTCTGGAGGATTAATTTCTGTTTGTGGTAGATGGAATTCTAATCTTTCACCAAGTTCTTCACAGTTTAGTAACTTTTCAAAATAGCGTGCCAAAATGTTAGTTTTCTTTGTCGGTGAACCCAATTCTATTGGTATTGATTTCGAGTTTAATGGAATCAACAAGGGATTGGGATACTAGTCCTAGGGTAGATAGAATGATAGGTATTATGATTACTTCTTGAACATTCCAGAGATGTTTTTATTATTATGATGGTTGTTATTTTCTCTCAGATGTGTTCCTGGTATATTCGTCAGCTGCGGGAATGATATTGAAATCAGCAGTCCCTATCAATAGTTATTGTAAGAAATTTCTAACTAGGTTGCATATATAAAGAATAATGGATTTCTGCATGCCTATCACGATTGGTCTTTTAACTGAGATTTTGTCTAAGTTTCTCTGAAGTAGTTTTTGTACGAAATAATTATGGGAAGAATTTGAGCGTGAGTTTTCCGCTGCTGTGGAATTTAAAGTGCTAGGTTGCTGTATTTCGTGATTTTATCTGCATTGGTTTTTTGAATGTTGACATCATTGGGAACGGCCATATCAATGATGGTTATTTTATTTCTTCTGACTATGACAGTTGTCAGGTCTATTGTGTTCTGTTGCACTGGCGTTTAGTATGGTTCTGTGGTATCAACAAATAAATAAATAAATATATAAATAAAAAGGTTGAATCAAAAGGAAATTTTAAAAAATGGTTCTACCGTAATAAAGTTTGTAATTGTCGTTCTTCAACACCGGTTCGGGGGAATAGCGAAAGTAAAGTAGAGGATCAGTCTTCAAGAGCTTGGCTTGAAAAGCGAAAAATTGATGTAGTATTGAAGTTACTTCATTATGGTGGCGTATATTGTCTTGTTGAGCAAGAGTTGTGCAGCCACATATGATAATTGTATTGTTTCACTGTTGACATTACATCTTCTGCATTTGTCACTATTTGTGGTATGATCTCAAACTTTTACTACGCTTTACGTAGTTTCTTCTCGGTATGACCACGTTCTGAACCACCATCATCGTTATTATTACCCACAAACCTAATGATTTAACGATTAGTATGGTAAAAAATTCATGCAGAGGGCCGAGGTGAGCCAGGAAGATAAGTTTAAAAAATCGATACGACAGGACAGACGGGAGTTACTAGGAGACTATCAGTTGCGTTCATTATGAATCACTTCCAAGACCGCAGCATATTTGAAACAAAGAATATTGACTCCTATAGAACCCATAAAGTATTAGATCCAGTAAATTTGGTGAATTATGGCGAAAGATGCAACCAATGTTTTGTCCATTAGTCAAGTTAAGAAAATGTATATAGAACTTCTTTAAATTGTATATAAATTTGATGCATAACCTCTCAAATCAAAAAAATATTTAACTTAACATGACATTTGTTTATATACATATAAACAATAATTCGCCATAATCCTTCAAATTCACGGGATAAAATTCCTTTGTCCAGGTTTCGCCTCAATGTACTCCACTGTGCGTCAGGAAGCGGTGCTCATTAACCACGTGTAGATCCTCCTTTACGAGGCTAAATTTTGAATTATTTGATTTTCAATTACTAGGAGATTTTAAGGAAATATTTTCGCGGGCTTATTGTTTTTTTAATATTCTGACACAATTATCGGCTTCACGTGACGAAAAAACAACTAAAACAGCGAATGAAAATAGCAACGCAATGACGAGAAGATTTTCATACCTTACGCGACATTTAAGAGACTAAATGAACCAAACCTGCGGAAAATGCTGTTGCACCGGAAACGGCAGCCATATCATCTGACTGAAGATAATGTGATCCTCGTCAAAGAAAGAGTCAAACAAAAATCTAAATTTATTATGAAGTTTTAAAATTCGCAAAATAATTGTCCAAGTCCGACAGAGAAAGTCAGCAGTGCGAAATGTTGTATTAATTAGAACTCCTTGGGTGAATATCTCGTGTTTAGTTGACAATTTGACTTCAGTCAACACAGATACAGGACCTGAAGGTGAGGCCAGCACTCCAAGTTAGTCAAATCACTCAGATGTATAATTGTTATCTTTATTTTTTATTCTAATTGTTATAAAACACAACACTATGAAGAATAATGATGAAAAAATATTTAATTTCTTATTATCAGTTAATAATATAGGTCATTCATTGTATAATCGGTCAAAAGAAAGTCAACCATCGCGAACATCTACAAAAACATTTTTTTTCTAGTTAATTACGTCGAAAAATGAGGTTTAGGCCCAACAGAGTTCAAAAGACTAATAACCATGAATTCTGAAAAATTACATAAATCGTGAAATATAATACCTCGATATAATTGACTATATCTGTCAATTATGAAAAAAATGGATGAAATTTTTACTAATGAAAATTCAATGCATTTGGGTATTTTTCAAATAACAATCGCGAATATTCGTGATATTGTATTTTGGTAAAAAAAATTTAAAGAAGCGTTTTCCGTTTTTTAACTAAAAAATGGGCTTCGTTTGACAAAAATAAAATAATATGGTTGAAAACAATAGAATGGAGTTTAAACTTTCCGTATAAAACACTAATTATCTTTATGAGTACTTTTTAAGCATTTTGTATTTGCTGTTGATATAGGTTTGATTTATGTCAAAACAGACTTGGATTCACTCAATGGTAAAAAGTGACAAAAATATGGAATCAATGGGCATAAACATCATTTTTCGACGTAATGAACTACAAAAAAATGTTTTTGTTGACGAACGCGATGGTCGACTTTTTTTTTTTTTTTTGCCAATTATACAAAGAATGACCCATATAGTACAAATAATATTCAGGAACTCGCTTGACTCGTTTGAAATGCACAGGAGCATATAAAGACATGGCGGTCGAGCGCGACGGTTTTCGGTATTTATGCATCTCACCTCGGAAACAGTGAAGTATCTTTCTCAGATCTAAAGATAAAAGTGACGTAAAAATACTTCGGACAATTAACAACAAATAAAAGTAAACTTCCATCACTTTCATGACTTAAAAGTTGGTCTTATTTGTAAATAAATGACTTCTCCGTAAGACGCAATGTATTTCTACATCAATTATAATTGCAATTATTTCATTTAAATGGCCGGCGAGGTATGTTTCTCAAGTTGAAATCACAATAAGTACACGTTACTCTATTTATGCAGATTTCAGATATTTCAGTAATTTAATTCTACCTGGGCTAGTACTACCTCAAATGTTTCGGGAAAAGCCCCATGTCAAGCCTATCGCATCGACCAGCACGGCCTCCTGGATCGTGGAGGCGATCGGACAAAGAATGGAGGAATTCCACAAGGTTCCGTCGTCACTTACCCGTTGCGTCACGCCCGCTCCTCGCCGTTAAAAAGACACTGGGTAACTGGGTACGAACGGCGAAGGTGGGGAAAGGTTCAACGGCCCCCAGAAGGTTTATAGGCCAGGCCGCCTCCGTCTGCAACCGCCGCCGCCGCCGCCGCCGACTCCTCCGGCAGACCTCCTCACCCGACCGCCACTTCCGCCACGAAGCACTCCTGTCGCCATTGGCAATCCCATAGACATGGAGAAGACACCGAACGATCATGGGAATAAACGAGAACTGCACACGCATCAAAACGGTTTCAAAGTCTTCAGATAATATCTTGCTTCTCGAATTCAGAGTTATATTAATAGTTACCATTTATAAACAATATATTCCGAATAATACATAGTTTGATAGACACTGAGACATCGAGACGACACCAAACGTCCATGGGAATAAACGAGAATTCCGTACGAATTAAAATGATTTTAGAAGTCTTCACAAAAATTGTATTGTATTAGGCTCCTGCATAGGGGTGGCGGGATATAGTAATAATTAATCTTGAATTTAGAATTGTTTTAATCGTCACGATTTATAAACAATATATTCCAAAAAATCCACAGTTTGATAATAATACAAACTTATACTACGGGACATGGGAATATAAATTCTTAACTCCAAATGTTCGGAATGTGGAGTGATGGAATGAGTTTGTGTGGATAAGAAGAGAAGACTGTGGACTATGTACTGTGTACTTGTGATTTGTACGGTGCAGAAAGGGTAGAATTTATGCGAATGATGCGAAACATTGATGTAGTGGACCCGACAAATTAGAATAAATTGATAGAGAGCAGAGAAAAATGTAAGAGTTTTCAATAAATATGTGAATGGAATATGGGAGATAAAGAAAGGAATAAATGAATAAATTGCTAGGTTAGTGTAGTGTAAGATCTGTAAGATGCAAATGTAATTAATGCGAATGATAAATTTAATGATTAACGTCATGGAATGTCGCATGATCGAAACATTATAAGGTAACTGGTGTAATGAATTTTTGTCTTCCTCAGATAAGTTACACGTCTGGGCCTGTATCTCATACAGTAAAAATAGAACGTTGTAGCAATACTAAGAGTCAAATTACTTCATTAAGGTAGTACTCAAGGCGTCGGAAGAATTAAATCACTACAATGTCTTAAATAAATAAATAAATAAATAAAGTAACACGTTCTTACTAATATTTCAACTTGCAAAACATACCTCACAAGTCATTTAAAGGAAACAATTGCGTCTTATGAAGCAAACAATTACTTTCCAAAAATGACCAAATTTTAAATCACGAAAGTCATGGAAGTTGACTTTGATAGGTGGTAAATTTTCCGTAGTAATTTTTTACATCACTTCTACACATTACAAAGATATTTCACTTTTTCCGAGGTGAGATGCATAGATCACAAAACCGCTGTGCTCGGCCGCCATATATGATCTTATGTATTTCAAACGAATCAAGAGACCCTGAATTTGGTTTTTTACCATACTTCCAACTGATAGACAGAAATTAAATCATGTTTTCTCTTCATTGTAATTAATACTGTTGTTTTGTTAAACAATTACAATAAAAATAAAGAAAACAATATTACTTCACAGTGACATGACGAATTTGGGAGCGCTAGTCCCACCTGTGTTACATGATGTTCTCTAAATGGCATGCTCATTTCTTGTTTTGATAAGTCACTTGTATTTCAACCCCAAAAGTTGGCGGTTCTAAGGAAAAACCGCCTTTTGTCATAGGTAACGATCGAGACAAGAATGTTGTCGTAACGTCATCAATGCCTTTCTCGAATAGTCGTCGGCTTTAGGAGATTGTCTCATCGTAGACACAATGGTGGTTTTTCCAGTGCACTCATTATCTCCGCGAATGAGACCAATAACGTTATCACTGTCCCCCAAGTATTGGTTACTATTTCTAACAGGACACACTTAAATTTACCATCAACTCCTTCAAATGTATCTCCAAGAAATGAGCTTTATTCCAAAACACTAGTGAATAAAATAAATCTTTGTCGTTCAGATCAAAGATTAAAACTATTACTCGCGGTATTTTCTTAATGTTTAGAAGTTTTTCAATGACTTCCGACTTATGCATAACGCATAATTCAGGGCAAAAATTCAAACCAGTAATAATTGAAACAAATTTAAGGAAGTAAATTATTTATGAAGGAAAGAACCTTGCAGGTTCTGAGTATCAATTTGCTGATCCCATACAAAAATACCATTAATCAATTTTTTAAATTTAATTCTTTAAATTTGTTTCAATTATTGCCCTGTGTGATGTATTATGTTTTTTATCAATTAATTTTAATGTTAACTGTCCTACCAAGTTGTTTCTACGATATTGGTCAGTTGTTTTGTTGTTTCCTTGAGTCTTTGCCCAATATCTGGCCCTATGCCATTATGCGTTTGATGTGACCAGCGCTCACTCGATTTTTAATTTTCTGAAATTTTACACTTTTCACTCCTCCGGTGGCTAACGGGTCAGCATGCGAGCTTTCCACCTAGTCACTCCGGGTTCAACTCCCGACGGGGTCAGAAATTCACATGAATGTCTCAGTTCAAATAGCTGACTACTGAAAAACGAACCCCCCTCCTTCTATCCACCTCCTACTGCTGCTAATATAACTAATTCATACTAATACTAACTATTCCTACTAACACCTGCACGTGGGCCAAGTTGTTGGTAAACCCAACTAACCGGCCCACCTACTGACAATAGCCTACCACCCAACTCCTACCTCCTATCGCTCCATGTAGATAAGCTTCAATAGCACGCTACATTTCCCACTTACAAATACTACAATAAAAAATATATGTACTTGGTGATACCAAACTGTATCGAAACATTGTGTCATATTTTGAGTGTGTATTATAAACTGTTTCATTAAAGTGACGTTCAGAGAAGGCAATTGTCTGCTTAATTACATAATTGCTTAATAACGTAACATTGAAATATTCTTATTGAAAATGATAATGTATGTACTTCACTCTCACGTAAATTACGTTACTAACTGCCTCAGCTAATTAGAAGTAAATATTGTCCATGCTATTCCCTGATAATTATTCCGTCCGCGATGTCAAAGAGAGCTGAGGACTCGTTTCATTCTCATTCGTCCTAGTACTCTGTGGGAATCTATGTGTGTGNATATTGTTAATAGTTGATTATGTATTTGATGAATCGATGTATTTTATTTAAAAGATAATATTTAAAAAATTTATTTTCTAATGCCAGGAGTTTCAAACAGAAATGCTCCCCAAATCCCTGCCCGGTTGACTACGGGTACTCTAGATCCGCCACTGCTACCACTTGGTACAGAGAATGATACATGGATGTTTATATTATTGTTTTGCTTCTATCTTTCGGTCACGCTCCGTTGTGAAGAAGCAGATACAGCGACAGGTGAGCGGATTGTCTATTCGCAAACGAGGCAATTTCTGTTTGAAAGAGTAAGAAATAATTTTCCTACGAAAGGAAACCAAGCTAGGTTTTTCGTCTCGTACCTCTATCATTTTCATCTAAGTCTGAGTCGTTTATGAGAATACGATGATTATCTCTAGTTTAAAGTAATATAGGTTTTCAAGATTCTTAGCATTTTCGCGAAATTACATGTTCTGTATTTTGTCTCACAAATATTGTTCATAAATTCTCGGGTATTCGCATTGTATTCGTGATTCTCTGTCCTGCACGTACACAAGAAAAATATTTTTCCAGAATACAGCAATTTGATACATTAAAACTCTCTCAATAAATTTCATCTTCATCTGTTGGTATATTTGCATAAGTTCATCAAGTTTATTTGAAGATCTTGATGTTTGGAACGACGGTTGAGTAAGAATGTGAGTAAAAAGGATTAAATATTCACAAATACATCACGTATCATCGATATCTTAAAATTGCTCCTCGATTGCAATGTGTTTTTATAAACGTGGTGACGTGATCCAAAGCCAAGGACATAAACATCTCTCAAGAGTTGTCGAAATTATTCCAATGAAGTTACGTGATCGCGTCTCCTCTCATCATATCGTACTCATGTGCGTGAAGAAGAAGAAGAAGAAGAAGAAGAAGAAGAAGGGGTGGGGTGGAAGGGGAATGAGAGGAGAAGGCAGAAGGCGCTTTTTTTTGCGCATTTCGCAACCCGCGTCCTCGTCAGGGGCTTAAAGATGGAAGTGAGGGAGTGGGGGGGGGGACATGGAGGGGGGGGGGCAAGGCGGGCCACAGAAGGTCAAGAGCAAACTCTCCTTCTCCTCCTACTCCCCTCACTCCTCATCAGCCGTGAGCACCCTGCGTTCACCATGTCGCACACTGCAACGGAGGGGTAGAAAGATCGCACATACTAATGACCTTCTCAGTCCATCCAGGCGAACGCCTGGATCGTACCTTAAGAAGTGGACGTCAAGAGCCCACGTGAGAACAAGTTACATTATTAACAATTATAGTTGAAATAAGCTATTGATACACATGTGGTGGTCAAGTTAAATCATGTCCTAACTAGTAAGATCAATGTCAGTTTTATCATACAAAAATATGTTTTTTTATCAAATAACGCGTAGTAAAGAAACAGTACATTCATACAAAGTAAATATTTCTAATTTTATTACTGTAATGTTCATCGGTCTTTCTCATATTTAAGTATTTTTCAAAGAGTTTCATTTGTCGAAAGAAAGACACTTGTCATTGGTAAATACATGGAAAGTGAGAAATGTCCAATTAAATTTGAAGAACATAAGCATACGAAAATTCAAATAGGAAAATAAGAATTTCCAACAACTATTGTATTTGCCGACGGACATAAAAGCATTTTTTTTTCAATTATATCTTACAGAGATAAGTTCTGTAAAAATAATGGTGTAAAAACAAATTCATTTTAATCTAATTATTCTTCAACACAGTTACACAAATGCTTTATTCTAATTTATAAGGTTTGGCAGGATTTTGAACATGGAGCCATGCAATGCGCGTACTCATTTCTTCACTCCCATTGTTCTCTGAAAAATAAACTTCAAGTGAACCGGAGAGTAAGCGACGTAGCGAAATTGCAAGGCGGCGAAACGAGAATAGAAGAATGGCAAAAAAAAAAGTCATTACATACGTGAGTAATTAAGCTGTCCTCATTAGCGGTCAAAATTTGGCAGATTAACGAGGGGACACATGGAGATAATGACGGAGATGGTAGCCATGAGCAAGTGACGACGCTGGTGAAGGTGATCATAATGGCAGTGTGCGGTGGTTGAGTTGGCGACTTGGATGAGATAGTATGAACACAAATCGAAGCATCTAAGTCAGTGCTCTCCAACTGGTGACCGGCGAAACTTCTTTTACGGCCCGGGAGATATAGTATTTTACATCAAATGTTTCAACAAAAGTTGAAGGACACAANGAATTAATATTTGATGTGACGTATCCGGTGAGAGAAAATACAATATTGTGGTTGGGATTAACCTGTTATACATTACAAATGGAAATATTTTATATTAACACACTATTAAAATTACTTTTTTTAAAGAAATATATTATTTAATTTTTCTTGTTTGAAATAATATAAATTTGTCGATGAGCATCAAAATATCGCGTCACAAATAAACAAAGCAGATTCATTAGTTTTATTCGTCAGGCAACATTTTACCAAAATCCCATCCGGTGCCGACCTGATCGTTTGAAAGTGTATAGAAAATGGACCGCTGACAATAATAATTGACAGCAATGCGGTAAGCGAGGTTGATTAAGATGGTGATGCCGATGGAGGTTCAGTGGTTGGTGATGCCGATGGTGGTTCAGTGGTTGGTGATGCCGATGGTGGTTCAGTGGTTGGTGATGCCGATAGAGGTTCAGTGGTTGGTGATGCCGATAGAGGTTCAGTGGTTGGTGATGCCGATAGAGGTTCAGTGGTTGGTGATGCCGATAGAGGTTCAGTGGTTGGTGATGCCGATAGAGGTTCAGTGGTTGGTGATGCCGATAGAGGTTCAGTGGTTGGTGATGCCAATAGAGGTTCAGTGGTTGGTGATGCCGATAGAGGTTCAGTGGTTGGTGATGCCGATAGAGGTTCAGTGGTTGGTGATGCCAATAGAGGTTCAGTGGTTGGTGATGCCGATAGAGGTTCAGTGGNAGCGATGTTGAGAATCGTGTATCAGAATGATGGCAATGGTAACAGGCGATTCGCGCGTGCGTACGGATTGCGACACTCCCGCGTCCAGAAATAACCGCGAGCGCAGGACTACGCTCCTCGTGCTTCCTCCGACGGTATTCCACATCAACACCAAGCGCCCTGCCCTTACACTTGACGCCTAGGCGCTCACCTGTAGCTTCACACATTATTTGCTAACTGGTTGTCTCCATCGAGGCAGGACTCAGAATCGAACTCGGGTATTTGGGATAATATCACAATTCTCCCACCATCCATTTCGAGGGTGATTTCATACAACAGTGGATCCAACAGTAATGTACAAACCACGGTTGTGTACATCAATTCAATAGCCCCATCCTGGCCCGGGATTTTCAGGTAGAGGCAGATTATCATATATACAGACACTTACCTAGAGACGACGCTCTATTGTAGAATAATAAGTCTCGAATTTAGAGTTACTTTAATAGTTACGATTTATAAACAATAAATTCCTAATTATCTATAGTTCCATAATACTACGTACTTGTGTATTTTTTTTGTATTTTATTTATACAAATTTGTTACTATTCTGTTGACATCGTAACACTTAGCTAACTTTTTATTCTTATCTTTTCAATTCGTCCCTGCTTAGGGCCCTTGATCGAAATTGATGGGATGGTTCCTTGTTTGCTTCCGGAGAGTAAATTAGTTCATTGTTCTCCGCGTTGTCATATGCAGTTTGTAACTACTGTTTACAAAATGCTGCTTTAAAGTTATTTATTTAAAATACATGATTCGCTGCCAACTGAAGTTCCATTGTCAATAATATTTTTGTTCATATTTTTTATCTGACAGTTTAATTAATTAAAAATTTATTGTCTCATAAAACTCTTACAGCTTGCGAGTCATATAGCAATTGACAGACACATTTTGAAACAAATTTGCCAACAGTTTCATAAGGAAATCATTCTTAATAGAAATATTCAATCTTTTTAATGTGAAAACACTATGTTTTTCATGCATTCCTTAAGGAAAGGTTGAAGTGGTGATTCACCAGCACCAGCTCAGAGGGTTTCTCCCATTTGTCTCATCAGAGACACGTAGCCCTAACCCGAATTGTATGTGGTTCTACGACTTCCACTTTTTATTAATAGTACAGACAAAAAATTTAAACGTTTAGGACTAACAACCAACAAAATGTTCCGTAGACAATCGGTTACTAGCAAAACATTCACCTGGTTATGGTTGGAAAATCTAGTAGTTGGAAAACTACTATAACTATGAAAACTATATACACCATTGTAATATTAGGTGCCTTTTCCCAGCACTTTTAAAATCTTCACAACGCACGACAATTTCCACAGAATTCTCAAAGATTATATTGATTATAAACATGATGTTTCGTGGATGCAGTTAATTGATCTTTTATTAATTATATTTAGATAAATTTTACAGTCGCACGGAAATACTGAATTCCAGATATATTATTTCAAACTGAAATAGACGAGACATCTTACATTTCGAAGCATACACAAAACGAATTTGTCTATCCATACATTCATAATACATACATTTTTTTAATTTCATAAAAATAATTCCACATTGATGAAAACTCTTAATTAAATTCTATGTATTTACTTTAACGTTAATTTATTTTACATCAAAGTAACAGAATACGTTGGCAATCGTGGTGTTTGTAATGGGAGGCGGCGCCACGGTCGCAGACAAGAGGCACACGCCACGCGACCGTCACTTGTGTCGCAGTGGCCTCGACGCTGCTGTCCCGCCCTACCGCACCGCCAGCGGTTGTGTGGACGGACAGACGGACGGACCGAACGGCGTTCCCACGCGCACCGTCGCGACGCAACCGCACGTGCACAGAAAGACGCCAATTTCTATTACTTGCTGAAGAATCTCTCGTTTATAAGGAGGGTCACGATAATGTAGATCTTAGTCCGCGGGATATTTTCCATACACTGTTGATCGACCGGATGGGGATGGGGATCGCACGGGATAGGATGGGGTTTGGCAATGTGTTTCCTACGAATAAAACTAATAGATAATATTTACTTTTTTGTAACGCGTTATTGAGATCCTCAAAAACAAATCTATATTATTTCAAACTGTAAAAATTAAATCGTATATTTCTTTATATTTTAAATATTTAGTATTATAATGAAATTTATGACAAGGTAGTTCCGAACACAATTTTATATTTTGTCTTGCCGGATAAGTCACACCATATATTAAATCTGACAACTTAAATTTGTAGCACAAATTGTGTCCCCTCCCCCATCGTTTGATGAAAAATTTAATGTAAAATGTACTAGAACTCGCGGCTCATAAGAAACGTTTCGAGGGTCACCAGGTTGACAGTGCTGTTCTTAGGGAATCCCTGCAATTCGGACGTGAGAGACGAGTAACATTGTAACAAAACTAGTTAAAGCAGATAAGCCGAATAAATGTACTACGATGTTTTAGATTAATTATTATTTTAAATTAAAGACAAGCAGTTGGGATAGGGGGAATATTTCCAAAAAAAAATGAAGAAAAAGTTTCTCCCCTCGAAAAAAACTAAATACGTAAAATTGACGAGAGTTGAACAAAGAACCCCAGTTTTTTTCAGCAGTTAATTTGTAACGTTATTCCTATCTCGGCACTGTCAAAGCGACGTAGCCGAAGAGAAAATTTCTTTTGTAAGTTTTGTAGCCAAGTAAAGAAGGTGTGCAAATGAATGTAATGGACTATTTGTTTTCTAATATACGATGAAGAAGTGTCTTCCATTTGGTTCGCATCGATTTTTATGATTCTTTCCTCCAGGAACATAAAGACTATAAATATTTTATAGGTAAATAGTTTATCCACAAATAGCCGCGAAAACTCGCTAATAAGTTATATAAAACAAAACCATGGGTACCAACGTTTCACTACTTGAATTTCATGAATATAAACCTTGAAAGCACTCGATCATACGTCATTTGAGTCAATGTGAATTCTTTCAACTCGTTGAACGAGCGTTGCCAGTCATATGATAATTTCCTTCAGTCTTGGCTTGTCTATCATGTGGTGTGCTGCGGGCAACTTCATTAACAGGGAATATTCATAGCAATGAAACGACATGACAAGCATCCTACAACACGAGTTAACGTACAGCGTTTGTGCCATTACAATAATACGTCTACTATAATAACACGTATGACATTACTGACATGCTTGACATTTCACAAATATTTTATTGCCACGTAAATTTCGCAAGGTAATTATATTGTGGAAGATTATGTTATCGGAGTCAATTTTAAATTTACAAGTTATAAAAATCATACTGAATTGAAATTATGATGGAATAATCTCGAACTACAGATAAACTTTTAAATTTGTATCAATACAAAATAACTAGTAAGTCAAATGATTATTGTAAATAATTTAATATAGTACGAGATAAAAATCGTAAAAAAATAAATTAGAGAACAATGTTTCAAAATATTTACAGACAAAGTACGTGAAGTGTTCGAAGACCAAATTTTTAAATTTCAAAGAATTATTCTTTCGAATGGTTTTATGAGATTTTTGGGACTCTTGTAATCCGCCATTGGATAAGACAATGTCTAGTGGTAGCCAAGGTTAAGGAAGACCCATGTGGAAATGTCATCAGCGTGTCTCGATTGTCCCAAGGTTG
>NNCF01127398.1:531928-545705 GCA_002313205.1 Laupala kohalensis
TGTAGCGTACTGTCGAAGCTTATCTGCTTGGAGCGACCTTGATGTTGGCGAGCCCCAAAGCCCCAAGGAAAAAACAATACTCGGAGTGATAGGTGGGTGGAACTGGCGATTGTTAGTAGGTGGGTCGGTTAGCTGGATTTACCAACTACTTGGCCCACGTGGGGTAAGAGTTAGTTATACTACGAGCAGAAGGAGGTGGATGCTCTTCAGTAGTCACAGATGTATGAGCTGGGACATTCATGTGAAAAGCTACAATTTTTGTCTGGTCTCACCGCGAATCGAACCCAGAGCCACTTGGTGGTGAGCGAGCACGCTAACCCCTTAGCCGCTGGAAGGGCCGGTGACCGCTATAGTAGAAGAGTGAAATGTTAATTCACGAATCATTTAAGTGGGAGTGAGTGCGATATTCAGAGAGTGGGGGAAGAGGAGGGGATGGGAGACTTGCGTCTCGATGCTTCCGGTGTCGCTTTTAGCGGCGGGGAGCGACGCCGCTGGCGACTGGGCTATTTCTGTGTCCCGCGACGGGTGCGTGGCCCCAACGTCACGCGGAACAAGACTCAACCCCTTCCTTCCTCACTCACTCACTACAAAAGACTTACTTCACTCGCTTCCACCTGAGCAACTAAAGAAGGTGGCGTCACCGTGTCACTAAGGGTTCAATTTCCGACGGAGCCAGAATAAAATTTGTAGAGTTTCTCTTCAGTGTCCCAACTGAAAGGCGAATCAATAACTATATTACTAACTACTTCTACTAACCCTACCATGTTCGGCCAAGTTGTTGGTAAACCCACCTACTGACAATAGCCCACCACACAACTCCTACCTCCCATCGTCCCATGTGAATAAGCTTCAATAGCACTCTTACATTTCCCATTTACAAATACTATAATGTAAAAGAAATAAAAATAAACGAGGAATCCTCATCATGTACAAATTACGCAAATGTTCCAGAAAATATTTATTTCCTTTTCTACGAAACCGGGCGGAGCAAAACTGGTTGTGCACGGTTTGATCCCCGGTTCCGCTTCCCATTTTCATTCAATATTACATAAACAACTAAATTAAATTGTGAGAGAAGTCAATTAACTGGTTAAGGACTCGTCGAGATGCTCGTCGAGACAGAACACCTTACTCAAACAAAAGAAACCACTGTTACTTTGTATCAGGTTGTCTGAGAAAATTATTATTCAATCTTGTCATTTTCTGTGAGAATGTTTTTTTATTTTTTATTTTTATATAATCAAATTAAACTAAACTATTTTTTACATGACATGATAATTAATGACTACACACGTTTTGTATATGTATGTATATGTATGTATGTATATATATATATATATATATATATANCGGATCTAAAGCCAGACCCGAAACGTCAACAAAAAACCGCAAATGTAAATAAGTGAACAAACTTCGTATTTCGGCTTGTTTCACAATTTCTTAAAAGTATAGTATTTAGCGTCAAAGTTGTCTATAATAGTGAGTACAGAACTTGACAAGATTGAAGAAAACCAATATTGTAACACCCGCGTCCCCGCCATATCTGCGCCGTGAGTGAGTGCACTGTAGCGCGACTGAACCAGCTGAGCGACGTCGCCAATATCTCCAGATCAGAAGCGAGCGAATTATCGTCGTGGGTGCTTCCTCGCGTACGGATATGGCGGGGCTTATCGCCTTACTTGATTCATGGTCACGTCGCAACACCTCATGCGTTATGGAAATGAATCGACTTCATCTCAACTATCTATGTATACAGAATGATCCCGAAGTCATGGTATAAACATTAAGGGTTGTATAAACTTGATTTATTTTATAGGAATGTATGGGTAGAAGTGGCGCGGTTGGGGCTCAAACACAAGAATCAAAAAGAGATGAAAGGAAAGGCAAAGTGTTAGTTGAAAAGTGCAATGTTTACCGTAAATGTTCAAAATTGCGTCCACCAACGGTGATACATGCTTGACAGTGTCAGTGGAGCGATTGGTGTACACATTCAAAGATACCACGTATTTCACGTACACGTGCAGAAGTATACTCCATTTCTCTATCCTTTCATTTATTTCTCGTGTCTGTGCCTCACCGCATCACTTGAGTCCATACATCTACACATGAGTGTTACAGTGTCCGAAACCAACGCTTAAAGTTCGTACCATGAAGTCGGGTAAAGTCTGTATACTACTGGCTTGCGGTATCAGCCAGAGAGACAGAGCCGAAGACAGAGGTTGCGTATACAAGAGCTAAGCGGACAAAAGTCTGCTAAAGCTCTGTACGCGTTGCAACGTTATGGAGTGGTGCCCGCTTAGCCCCTGTACGCAATACCGTAAGCTACCCTTAATACGTAGCTTTATGAGTTCTGATATAACAATACACTGGCTTATGGGTATTCCAGTAGTATAGCTCGATGATCACACTATATTGAACCCTGCATCTCTAACCAAATAAGTAATTACCACAAAAAAAGTCCGTTTTTTTTCTAAAGAAAAAATTTCAAGTTTCCCAGGACAGAGTATGTTTTCACATAAAAAACTGATCTTGAGGCAAGTTTGATTAAAGTGTTCTTAGGCAAAGATTTGTGATCAAGACCCAGGCGAAGGCCAATCGGTTAAACATCACAAACTCTTAAATTTTGTTTGACAAAATTAGAAGTAACTCACGAGCTTCACTTAGATAATACCGAAGAGAGTTACTTCCTCCGGATTTATTGTTTAAGGTAGTACTAACGTACGTAGAATTAAATCACTAAAATACCTCAAATTGGCATAAGTAAACGGAGTAACATGAGCGTATTGTGATTTCAACTTGAAAAACATACCTCACACGCAATTTTAATTGATGGTGTAATACATTGCGTCTTACGGAGGAAACACTTATTAAAAAAAACAACTTTGAAACACGAAAGTGATGGAAATTTACTTTGATTTGTAATAAATTTTCCGAAGTTTTTAAAAAAATTCCTTTCATCTATACATCATCGGACATCACAAAAAGATATTCGTGGTGTGATGCATTAATCATGAAACCGTTGTGCTCGGCCGCCATGTTCTTCATGCTTCTATGCATGTCAAACGAGTCCTCACCATTGATTAAACTATTAACTGATGGATAAAAGTTAAACCATTTTTTATTATGATTTATTCTGTTGAGTTGTTAAACAATCGGAATAAAATTAAAGAAAAGAATTAACTAGAAGTTCTAGTCCTACATTAAACACCTCCCCCATGATTCGTCAAAGGACGAAGGGAGTAAAGAAAGGACGGAAGCAATCCGAAGCATTACACCCCCCTCTCTCCCTCTCCTCCCCGCTCCCACACCCCTTGAAAACATAGCTACTATGGGGCGTCGCGTAATGAGCTATAAAAACGCTATTTATAGACGTCCGGCGCGCAGTGGTGGAGGAGGCCACGTCACATTTCATTCGCAAGACACGGAAGGGGTGAGGAGAGGAAGGGGTGTAAGAGGCTTATGTAATTTCCAGATCACATCTCTCTGGCACCGAGAGTGACTATCTCTCTCTCTCTCTCTCTTCAGAGGAAGAGACAGAAACAGATTAGTTCACAAGAGGAAAGAGACTTTGCGGCATCATCATCGATCGCCGAGAAGAAGGGCACAACTATATTCCTCGCAGCGAAAGAAAAGCAATGAGATGTAACCAATAGAACGAAAGCGCGGTGTTGTCAAATGTCTGCTGCGGGGACTGACCTAGCGTAGCTCCATCTATTCTAGACGGCATGCCACAGCACCCACATTTCTGTTTAGCCTTCAGGCATTGTTCATTTAGACAAAAGTCTGTGATCAAGTCCACTGTCCGTCACCGTAGACATATCAATTACTGCCGGTTGTACGAATCAACTGTAGGCGGTTCGATTACTCAAACATAGATACCATTGACACGAGAAAAACATCCACGTGTTAACAGCGAGAGAAAAATCAACTACCTCACATTGACTCCACTATTTTCACGTGGCCTTTAGGCTCCTCCCTCATTACCTTTCTTTCCGTGCGTGCATTGTAAATTTTTCTTTTAATTTATCTACGCTTTGATACCACACACTTATTTCAACTTGTACCTGCAAAGCAAATGTATTTCAGAAAAGGGCACAACGTAATAAGTATGTATAAAATTATTTTTTAAGTAACTTATGGTGTGTCTAGCTACTACTGCAACCTTCAAGATAAACAACTTTCCACGTTTTTCTCAGTCAAAATTTTGTAACATATTGAAAAAATTCCTATAAAATGAGTGTAAGGAACAATAAGACTGTTCCTAAGATACAAAAGGTATTAATGAAAATTAACGTTTTCGAAAGAAATACTCCTAAATCTATTGTAATTACTGTTTTAATAAATTCTCCAAAGCTTAGGCAAGGTAAACATAACAGGTATAACAGTGTATTATTTACGTCTATTTTTTCTTTGTGAAATCTGATGACGGCCCCAACCAAGGGTAGAAACGTTCTGAAAATATAATAAATATTGTGGACAGTCCAATTAATATCGTATTACAAAATGACCCATAGTCTCTTCCATCGCAGAAGCAACTCATCTCTTACCTTAAACTTCGATCGAAAAGAAAATAAGGAAAAGATCAAGCGAAAAGGCACCAAACGCCACTAATGGTCACCAACCACTCTGTGATCACTTGACTCGAGTAGAAAACCTTTCATTCATATGATGTTATGCAACTAAAATTTGGAGATCAACCAATAGCTGTAGTGACTATAGCGAAGTCTCGTTTTCATACCGCCCATAGTATCCGGAACAAGAGCATTTTTCTCATGACATCATTCATAAATAAAATAATTAAACAGTTTATGTAGATTATATACTCCGCAGTTGGCAGCATTTCATTGCATTAATAAATTAACACAATTATAGAGTACAATCAATTGTTAATTGCTTTTAAGCGAAAGCTTTTTCGCCGACCTAGTGAGTATTGTAGGGCTACAAAGAAAAATAATTAATAAATGAGTTCATTACTAAAATATTATTCTAAAGAGAGAGCCCACACAGAAAAAAATTATTCAACCGCTACCTAATATTGAGCAGAGATTGTTTAAACAAATTTCTTTTCTTTAGGATAAACACAAAATTAAAAGGATCCCATTGGACGAAAGAGCACCATCACTAACTACATTTACGTCGAGGGACATTCAACATCCGCTGTACTCCAGAATACGCAAATATTCCATCAGCATAGCCTCGAACAAAAGTGACATTTCCTCAGCCCCGCCTACACTACATGGCATGTCAGTTATTAAATTATGTATATTACCACTCTAAATGGTTCAAGCAAATTGTAGCTATGCGTTAATACAAGTAAACCATTAAATTTGTAAAATTAAGGTTTTGTTGGAAAGAGTCAGGGTTAAGATAGTCAATGATACTTTTTCATAACACTTAGTGCACCGAAATGTACAATTATGTTCAAACAAACTCGCAGATAGCTTGGTCTTGTTGATAATCTGGAGGTCTCTTGGCCTCTTTTTTTCTGTAAATGTATAATAGAATGGTATATGATAATGTTGGAGCGACGATCAGCGATACGAGCAAAGAGAAGAGTGAAGCGGAGAAGCGAGTGGCGCGACTCCGAACGACTCCATTTATATTGGAGCGACGATAAGAGGAGTCATCAACACGTCTACGAGTCCCTCAATCGGTGTTCAGGTTCAATATAACCTTTAACTTACTTGTTGAATTAATTTCCATTGTCACATTAGGGCGACCCGTAGCGTAGTGCCTAGCAAACTCGCCTTCTACCTCTGGTGACGCTGGTTCAAACCCTGTCTCAACCAAGAGACGAAGCGATGTTCACGGCAGGTATTCTCGGGGTACTACCGTTTCCCCTGCCATTCATTCCACCACATCATTCACCCTCATGTCATTCATTCATTACCCGCCTCGGGGAGGTGCGTCAGGAAGGGCATCCGGTGCCCTTGTAATTTCCCCGCCTTATCAAACAAGAGGCATAATATCATCCATATCTCCGACCCCTAAAGACAAGGGAAAAGGAGTTAAGATTCATAAAGTCACATCGTCTGTTGTGGTTTTAATCCTTCTTTTGCCTCAACGCCACTCTTCAGTGGACTTTTATCAAAATCCATCGCGATGTAACTAAATATCGAAGCCGACACAACAATGACGACTAGCTTCAATAAGAGCGGAGAAAACGTACCAAAGGGTTTTCATTGCTTTTATCGTTGGTCACAGCACTAGTCGCAGTACCGACACAAATACCCCCATTTGTCATCACGTGAAGGTTAGCGTCACGTTATTCTTCTCTTTCCTCTTATCGCTGATCGCTGATCGTCCCTCCACCATAATCGTAACCCTTGTCGTATGATCGTTCCCGCGTGGCAGACTGCTCATAACCATAACCCGGTTTCCTGGATCTGCATGCAAATGCAAGAGTAAAGCTTAGCACGGGACTAATTTGTTTTTCATTACTTTTATTCATGTTGCGTCCCCATCTTCCGACATTCCGCGACTTTTCCTGTTTCTCTTCTTATTCTGTTTGCACTTCTCAACGGTGCTCGTCCTAAGTACGCGAGTAATTATACTTTCTCTCTTTAATTCCTTTATTAAATATTATATAGTAATCATGTCCTTATATTTCCGTCATTAAATCCATTGTCACATTAGGGCGACCCGTAGCGTAGTGCCAAGCAAACTCTTAAATATTCCATACTGCTACTATGTTGCAATGATGTCTAGTTCCATCTCAGTTTTTCCTATACTAGTCATCTTCTTGAGATAATAAACTTATTCTTGTCCATAGAAGACACAGTCCCAAAGATACGGTCTCTCGTCTCTGCTCCTTGTCCACAATCCTCACTCACCAATTTAAATCTGTGTAAATACTGTCTCTTATACACATCTAGATGTGTNTCCTGTCAACATTTCCACGATACCTGGATTCGGGCTAACCCATTTTTTATTATTATATTATTATATGGAGAAAGTTACGAAAGGCATAAGCACATACAATTATCTTCCTCTTGGTGATCTATCCCATTCTATTTGCCACGCTTTATTAATATCCGTGTTATCTGCCCCTTCCATCCTCTCTCGTCATATTACACTACTTTCTCATATATTACACTGCACTATATAATGTGTGAACTCTACGAATCTAAAACCCTACTCCTCTGTAGCACAGAAAAGACCGCAAAAAGCGTGTGCATGAACAGTGACGCCATTTCCAGAATAAAATATTTCGATCTCACATAGCTAGTGTCGGTGCTAGTATTTTCTTGAGATGTCCTGGGCAGCTAATGGGTGATTCATACGTTACGCTGTTGTAGGAGGGAAGGGTGAAAACTAGAGACAAAAAATGACATGAATTATTTGAACAACGCTCTAAAATTCTTGAAATTGGTTACGTCAAGACATTGTGACAAGTTTTAACAACGCCGGGGGTAAAAACTACGAAAATTGCTGATCATAGCGTAATACGTCAATGACCCCTGATATGCACTAAATCTGAAATATACCTGCTTTCCCATAATTTCACGGTACCTTGGAACCATTGGAATGCATTATGCAAATTTGAGTGCAAATGCAAGTAGGAACAATACGACGGTAATAGGATGAGTGATGGAGCAATAGCGATGGTATTTTCTCATTTATTTTTAATTATCGTCCGTTCCGCTTACAAAATTGTCAATAGATTCAAGATTATATAAAAAAAATTCGTTAACAAATTTCCAATCAAATTTTTCGTTATTTGTGCCAAAAAATTGTTACTTCCAAACATCTGCGTTAAAGAACAAAATTTTCGTTGCTTTAATCGAAAAAGGGGCTCTCCAGTTAACATTTTCGTTGGCAAACCTCAGATACGTGTAGACCCCTCTCCTCCAAAAAAAAAACAGGTTCCAAAAGGTATTTCTCCTTCAGAAATTTCCACCTATAACCCCAGATTCTTGAACTACGGTGTACATCATCATTGCTCGATTGTTAGTATGAGCTTAACGAAATGAAGTTGGAACCAGGACTCCAAGATAGTCAAATCACGGAAATATATTATTAAAATGCATAAGAGCATGTACAAACATGGCGTCTGAGCAAACCCTTCGTGATTTATGCATCTCACCTCGGAAAAAGTAAATTATCTTTTTCAACTGTCCGGTGACCCAAAGATAAAAGTGATGTAAAAGTACTAAGGAAAATTGACTACAAATTAAAGTAAACTTTCATCACTTTCGTTATTTAAGGGTTGGTCTTCTTCCGAAAATAACTGCTTCCTCCACGCAATGTATTACAGCATCAATTATAATTGTAATTATTTCACTTAAATGGCTGATGAGGTATGTTTTTTCAAGTTGAAATCACAAGAAGTAAATGTTATTTTTATTTTAAGATATTTTAGTAATTTAATTCTACCTACGCTAGAACTACCTTAAATGAGAGTTACGATTTCCTTCATCACCATATGTTTTCTTCTAGCCCTAACAAACGCACGTCTCAGAGCATTCTAATGATTCGTTCTCGTCGACAGGGAATCGCTTCGTATTCTACGCACGCGAGGAGGAGAGTCACTGTATTCAACGCGGAGGCGAAGAGTCAGTCGTCCAGATAAAGTATCATCTATTGTTATCAGCCGTATTGTCATCTTCCCCACGAGTCGCCTTCCTCCAGAATCAGAGTCGGAAGAATAAACATGACGATGGAATTACATCAGGAACAGTCGGAGAAACAAAAGCGATAAATATTTGAACATCTAACATACAACGAAATGACAAATAAATAAATATCCAGAAAAAGATCGGCCCCACTTTTCTGGTTACGCAAATACAATGCACCTCAATTGTTTCAGCTTCAAACACATTTTTGTGTGTTAAAAGTAGATAATTTCATAATTTAACAGTTATAATAATAACAACAAATAATTTCCTGACTTTTTTATCGCTTTGAAGTCTGTTTACTACTACGATCTTTTTTGACGAAATATAATTGGAATATATATCTGGAATGGAGCATATTTCTGGAGTCAGAAATATATCTAGAGTGGGACACGCTCCAGATTTTGTTGGTATGCAGAAGATTCATAATATAATGGTAGTGTTGAATACGCCTTGGTTGTCCGTGGTGACGTCACTGAAACAATCGACGGACCTCGGGGCAATGACCGACCGCCGGCGTCGCAGTCCATTCAGGCGATTGGATGACGTCACGTGGGCCCAAGGGGGGCAGCGGGGTCACGCCGATGGCACGACAGAAGCTGCTGCCCCCGAGAAAAGGAATAGGACAATATCACGAGGCATTCCATTGCATCTACACTCACAACGAATTTATAAATATAATGTTTGTATTAAAAACACACACGACAACGCTGAGGAAAATAAACTTATTTAACGTCCATTATATAACCAAATTAAATAAATAAAGCAAGACTTACGACCATATACTCGTATGGACGAACAGAATATATTTTGTAATAGATAACTCACAGCATTTCGACTTTCGTTTGAATTATAACGTGTACCTATTATAATTTGAAGCACCTGACGACGACTTAAAACGAAACACGAAACGTCGTGAGTTATTTATTATATAATATATACTGTTGGTTCACATAAGTTCGTAAGTCTTGGATTATTTCTTAATTTACTCTCCGGAAGCAAGCCATCCCATTAATTTTAATGAAAAGACTCAAAGGCAGCACTGCACAATTTTTACTCCTCCGACCTCCAAAGTAAAAAATAATTTTTCTAGCATTTCTTTTTTCTGAACAAACATGGTTTAGTTGATATACATGAAAATCTTCAAGTCCCTTTCTTTTAGATAATGAGTTACAACTTTTTGAGATTGATGCGTAAAAAAATGGTGCATCATAAATGCACTGTCAGTCAAACCCTCCAGTTCTCAAGAATTATGAGAACGAAGAAAAAATTTAAGTGGGGACCTTGGTGTGGACAGTGCAAACACGAAATAATCGCCAAATCCCTGACAGAGGGTGACCAATCACTTTTGGGTCATTTGACATTGGGTGACCCAGTGGCGGATGTATTATATTGTGCCCCAAAGAAAACCATGACAAGACCCCTTACCACCACCACAAAAAAAATATCTCACAGACTTATATGCCATGGAATAAAACGAAAGGTTATACAACAAAAACATTATAATAAAATATTTAAACTATTCCAAAAATATTGCTAATATATCGTAACTATTAACATAACTGAAAATTCGACATTAATAATGACAATGCCGTCCCCAAGTACTGCCGCCTCTATGCCCGAGCTTTTACAAAACTATGATTTTCCGAGTGTTATATTAGACAAT
Source organism: Laupala kohalensis (assembly GCA_002313205.1). Classification (NCBI taxonomy): domain Eukaryota; kingdom Metazoa; phylum Arthropoda; class Insecta; order Orthoptera; family Trigonidiidae; genus Laupala; species Laupala kohalensis. Next base: position 542,210 of record NNCF01127398.1, read on the forward strand.
TTCCTAATTTAAATCAATACTTACAATGTTCTATACGAATCCTTAATTTCTTTTTTCAATTTTACAACTATTGATTGCTTCATTTGTGTTTGAATTTGGCACAGTCGAGCACATTTTAGCTGTTTGCAGAAGAATACTTCACAAATTGCTGTCACGAATGCGAGAATTTAAAACGGGGGCAACGGGGAGTATCAAATATTCGAACAAAAAGATGGAGGAGAACTGTCATTTAAAAGGGAGGCACGACGATTAAGACGACAGAGTCAAACGAACACGCGATTCCGCTATTCATAATTTTGTACAGATTTGCGCAAATATGGGATAGATGACAATAGGTACTCCATTAAAATGCCAATTTAATACACAAAATGAAAGAAAATAAGAGAAGTTAGAGTTCGGAATATTTTCAATACGTCAAATTTCTATAAATCGCAAGTTGAACAAAAAGAGTAAGTTGTAAATTTTGAAGGAATTTAATCCGTACTTTAAAAGTTTTACATGCAGCCAGGCACATAAAAAATAAATGACAGTATACTATTTTGAATACACAAAAATAATAGAAAGCATCATATTTAACAACCTCGTGACGAAAAAGTCAGAGCGCAATTTTTTGTGATTCCTCGCAAAACGTTCATTATCCGTATATTTCCCCACCCATTGAGTCGTGTCTGTTGAAGGTTTAGAGTATTACATCCGTCAAAGCGACTAGGTTTAAGTACTCCCAAATAATGTTTCAAATGATAGTGTGCTAATACGGAGAAACTTTCGCAGACTTGGTTTTTTTTATATCATGGCAAAAGTAACGGCTTGACATAGCAAAAATCTACTAAAACATACCAAATGTAAATAGGAATGCAATGACGTTATGATTTTCATACCTTACGGGATATTTATTAGAATAACTCACCAAAATCTGGAAAGTACTGTTGTAACGGAAATATCAGACGCATCACGGGACTGAAGACAACGCGACCCTTGTCAAAGAAAGAGTCAAACGACAATCTAAATATATTATCGAGTGTTAAAATCACAATATAACTGTCATCATCCAACATTAAAATTTATTAATTAGATCACCTATTGTTCAATATTCCCGAGTTTCGTGAATGGATGGCAACTTGACTTCAGTCAACACGGACCTAATAACTTAACAATAAAGCGGCTGTTAATGGAAAAGTGAGGGGCGTATTTCGACTTCCCGTGTGACTGACCTCCACAGGAGAGCGTCTTCATTTCCCATTCCCATTGTCTACCTCACGCTGCTTCATGACATTAGCTGCGCAACTACACCTAAATACGATAAATTCATACAAAAATTTCTCAAATAATAAGTTAAACACAGATCAGTCCGATTTTAAGCAATTCTCGTAAAATTTGCTGCAAGAAAAATGGAACTACCATTGCTTCGTACAATTTAAGAAGAATAAATTGAAAATATTTTTTGGTATAGTATCACCAATCTGTATTATTAATAGTTAAAGCGTAAGTTTTTTGCTGACATAGTAAGCATCTTCAGGTTAAGAATACAAAACAAAACAAAATGGTAGCAATAATAATAATAATAATAATAATAATAATAATAATAATAACAATAGAAAAAATCATTATACGAATAATAATTGAAATAAAAATAAATACAAAAACACACAGAAAAATTCAAAAATTCAATGTAAAAGAATTTTTTTTATATTTCTATTTCTATTATTATTACTACAAATTTTGTTGTGTTTTGCTTTCTTACAAAATACACTAATAAGATTATTTTCAAATCAAGTAATTTAATAAAGTGGAAATATAATAAAGATATTAAAAATGTTTTGGAAACGTGCAAGCTGACATTCAACCCAAACGAGAAAAAAATTCTGATTCCTGAGATCTAAGCGATGTACTAATAATACATTCCTGAACAGTGTAGCTCAGATGTTCTAAGATTGTTGGAGCTAAAACACACAGAAGTCGTTGAAATAGAACATAAAACGCCATTGAGCTTTGTTCTGAATAACAGAGGCTAGTAAAGTTAGAATGGCTCTGTAATTGTACGTTAAGACGGAAATGCATTCAGCTATTGTCTATGGAGGTAATATTCACCCCACGAGATGCACCATTTTACCAGGATTCATAAGAAGAAAAAATTAATGGCTTCCGTCTTTTCTTGACCTAAATAGTTCCTGACATACTTTTAGGGTAATAAACAAATTTCACAGAATTATTTTTTTTACTAGTTTATTACCAACTGTACGCAACCTTGGCACGGTTGTACACACAATCTCTGTAGCCCCATTCTGGCCCGGATTTTTCTCTGGTTTTCTTCCGGGTAGAGGCGCATTTTCCATAGATGGGATATCATTTGAAACTTTTGTTATTATTAATCTTGCATTTTCACTGCACATTACATCTACGATTCATTTTAGAATAATAGAAGTATTTTATTAGTATTCAATCTGCCACTATCCTTTGACCATTTACCGCAATGGATGGGACGGTCCCTTGCTTGACTTAGTTTATTATTCCCCACGTGGTCATGCGCAGTTTGCAACTGCGATTTTGCCAGTAAAGTTTATTTATTTATTAATTTTTATTACGTGAGAATACAGCGAGATCAAAATGGTGACGAGTCTGGAATCGAAGCAGGTTCTCCGGGCTCTGATCTCAGGGCCTGTCCCGGTTCTTATCATTTTCATCTGACAGTAGTTGTGTTTCTTGAAGTGTAGCTATGCAGAAGATATATTCTAAATTTACATTTTTTTATTCAGGATACCGTCACGCTGTGTCGACAAAAAATGAAATTCTCACGGCCAGTTTCGATTTTTTAAACTTTCAATACATACATCGAGGCGTGCGCTAGAAGAACTTTCAAGTTTGAGCAAATGTCAGGTTTTGTAATATACTTAAAAATCCTCTCTTAGGAAGTGCGCAAAAAAAACATTAGCAGATGTAGAAAAGTATTATGAGTAGAAGTAGCTTATACAGCATATTTGCATCCACATAATGTTTTCAAGTATATTGAATGTCTTTATTAGAAGTTTTAAAATAGAAGCAGATTGTTATATAAAAAAAATAGTGTGTAACACGCGATTGCTCCGGAGAAAGCTGTCTTAAAATATTGTCAAGTGGTAATAGCTAAATTGTTGCAGCATGAAACGTAGAAAAATGTTTCATTGTACCGTAAAGACTATAACCATATTCTAAATAAATTCACAAATGAAATATACAGATTTCATTCGTTAAATTACCCCTATTTGAGGACGCCGCGTTTTCACTGTATCTCGTGCGTTTTTATTTTATCAAGGCTACTCCTCAATAAATTTGTTTTAAATGAAACTCTTATGTTTTGCAGTATTTCGTACAAAAGAATTCAGTTATTTTTTTGAAATGGTTCTACAACCATTCAAATTAATCGGTGTACCTGAAGAGGGCCGTTCAAGATGGAAACTAATATATATATATATATTAGTTTCCATCTTGAACGGCCCTCTTCAGGTACACCGATTAATTT
>NNCF01127398.1:545740-560294 GCA_002313205.1 Laupala kohalensis
ATATGAGGTGTTTTATAATGTAAACCGAGTTCAATTTTATGAAGTTAAATGTGTTTCAATTGATATTAAATTGTTGTTCATAAACATTTCAGTTTGACAAACTGTGTAGGTACCATTTAACTAATTCATGAAAAATTATACGGACTTACCATAATCATGGACTTAAGCTACCCGACAATGTAGAATTAATGGACAACTCACCTTAAACAAAAAAGATTCAATTGAAGACTTAAAATATTGCCAAAAACCTTACCTATTATTTCCACAGTGGCGGGATTTTCCACCTTTAGAGATACATTGAGATGGTTCTTGCTAGTTTCCGGAGAGAAAAATAGTTTATTTCCTACTCGAGGTCATGTGCAGTTTGCAACTTATTATTATTATTATTATTATTAATATCAAAATCATCATCTGAGCGGAAGAGCGAGGGATCAAACTTGCGCGACCAAACTAGGAGATTTTTCCAGCTGGAGTTTCCCTCACTTCCAGTGTCGGTTCGGTGTCGTAAGTCCCAAAATCTCTCCTTCCCAATTCCCTCACTCAAATCACAATTAGGTGGAAGAGCAGGCCTCATGGCCTGAACCTCGCCATAAGACTAAAATATTTATATAAAAATAATGTGAGAGGGGTCCACCTCCTGAGATACTTTCAAATGGGATTTTAACATTTCTTGATGAATAGAATAATTTACTGAGATTTCTTTTAATTTTTTTGTAGTATATAGTTCTGTTGTTGAAAATATTTCTGGTGTACAGCATTGTTCGATTTATACTGTTTCGTAAGTGTGATTTTGTTTACTTCTTTTTACAAAAGGGAAAGAAGTAACTCATATTTTCCCCGCGAATCAAACGAAACCAGGAACTTGTAAGTTCTTAAAAACAAAGAAACCCAGAAACTTTGATTTAATATTTCGACTTCGATAATTTTCTGAGTTAGTGCGAATTATTACTAGTACATAGGAGGGGGTTTCGGGGTTGGTTTGCTCCTGACCTGCTCCCGAAAGGGACCTCCAAATGAGTCATCAAAGATATAAAAATGTAAAATTTATCTAAAATATACTTTAATTTTAGTATAACAGTGATAACTAATAGCTAATCTCATTGAATACGTACAACCTCAATATCATACTCTAACACGTAATCCGTAACAGAGCATGCAAACATGATGATGCTTCAAAAGTTGTAGGTATGCTTCTGAATAGTGTAAGTCTCATTGCAATATTTTATAGTATTTATCTCATTCTTCGTAGCTTTCATATCGTGAATAATTTGTAGTCAAGGCCTAAGGATGACCGATACTTAGACGAAAAAGCTGTCACCAACTAATAAAAATAAACTGAATCGAAAAGTGAAACCAAAGTATTAATTATAATACATCCTCCATTTAAGACTTACCAGAAATAGCTATATGTATATGGTACGAGTGTGTGGAATGTGATATACAAGATATTACACAAATAATCTCAAGTGGAAAGGAGTAATACTTGTTGTATTCGAAGAGTGACATATTCTGGCGAAGCCTTATGATACCGACACGGAAACTTGATCCAGTGAACCTCCAGAATTCTGGAGGGAAGCCAGAAGGCTTGGCGCAAGAGGACTCAGCCTTCGCGATGCCTCCCTCAAGGAAACCACTGAACGGATTCCAAACGAAAATACAGAGTATTAGTATTGCCTCTCCACATATGCAGAAACGTGAATTTTTGGAAACGAGGCTGATACTGTGGAGCATATACTGTATGAATGCAACGTTAATGGTGAAGAATGAGGAAGCTGGTCAGCAAAATTGAGACGCAGAGGTATATTCAACCCCAAAATTGGGGATGATATATAGACAAAGAGGAGAAATACCATGATTTCGAAGAATTTGCGACGGAGTCAATTTTTATCCGGGGATTAGCAAGAATAAATGTTTTGGGATAGTAGAAGCACTCGATCATTACGAGTTCTGGACGACTAATGCGTACGACCTCAAAAAAACAAAAGAAGCAAATGGGAAGAGGAAGCAAAAAAAAACAACCCTTGAACATACTACAAAAAGGCAAAATAAAAAGGGAAAAAAGAGAAATTATTATTAGTTACTTCCTCTGTCAGTAACCAATAAGACGTGTAAACCCTGGTAATGCTTATGTGCTGAAGAACAAGGTTAGAGAAATCTATAAATAAATTTTTAAACAATAGGTACATACATCAAAGAGAAATTTGAAATTTCACGTAAAACCTTGAGCACGCAGAAACACAGAGAAAGGTTTGTACTGAACTTTGCTACGGAAATATTAGCCAGATCACCGCTGTGCCACTTATTTTAGTCCGCGGGCCAGTTTCAATACACTAATAAATATAAATAAATATCCTTTTTTATCAAAAAAGCAGTTGCAAACTGCGTATGACCGCGTGGGGGTAGTAAACTAAGCAAGGGACTATCCCATCAATTCCGATCAAGGGTCCAAGGGCAGTGGCAGATTTAATGTAAAAAAATTAACCAAATACGTACTGATACCAATGTATTATTACAAAATGAATCGTAGATATGATGTGCAGTCAAAATTCGAGATTAATAATGACATGTATTAAATAACATTCCCGCCTATGGAAAAACTGCCACTACCCGGAGGAAAAGCGGAGAAAAACCCGAACTGGAGAAAAAAAAACATTTTCCATCGATCGAGACAGTACTGGATGGAGTTTGGAAAAATATTTCGCGACGAATAAAACTATTATTAACATATTGATTTAATCGTAACGCTATATTTTGATTCCCTTCAAACAAATGCGGATTATTTCAAGTCGAAAAAATTAAATAGTAAATTTCGTTATTTTTAGAAAGTATATTTCTAGATTTTTCATGTTGTAATTTATGAGGTAATGAGCATAGTTGCAATAATCTTTTTAAAAAAGTCCTTTAAAATGTCAAATAATGTCATCGATAACATCTTCCAATTTCCACACCACAGATATTCCAAATAAGTGACTTTTATTAGTGTATATTCCTTTTGTAACAAAAAAATAATAATAACACGATTGATTGAATAAGAACTCGTTTTTCTGATGGAGTGAATTGTAGAAGAGCACAGATGCGAAATCAGGTTTTCATTTTTGGGAAGGGTCCCATAAAGAAAAAAAAATACCAGTGTGTGTGGGTTCTTTCACGGGTAAGGTTTTTTGAAATATTTTTTTTGAATTTAGAATTTAAACATTCCTATAAATAACGCATTAACTTAAATTTCAGTTTTCACATATAACCCTTAAAATTGTTTTTGAAATAATTCGTGCTTAAGCTAAATTTTTACTTTGGGCGTGCTTGCCTTCAAATCAAGGGTCGAAATGTAATCAATATTTTTCCCGATCATTCATGAATCGTAAAATATTCTTATTTCACATTTCATGTTAATACCAACAAAACATTTTTATCATCAATTCATTATTAGAAAAAATATATATTTTCTTATATTCATGATTTACAGTTTTTCGATTATTCTTCTATTGTTAATTTTATTGAGGTAGTTTTCTATTGTGTAAGTTGCTTTGAATCTCGCTGGAGTGCGAGTATACCAGAAATGCAGAAATGTCGCAGCCCTATGCTCATGTTCCCATGTAGGAGTGGAAATCTATAAAAGCAAAGGAAGTCATATGTTTGCCCTAAGAGGTCGTCTCTTCATTCAGAATTTATTAGATCGTTTTTCAATGGGAGTACTGAATTTATTTCGAAATAAGAAAAACTTCCTTTTCTATTTCTATCTCGGTTTTTTTTTTTTTTTTTTTTGGTAGTGGCACGCGCCCCCCCACCCCACCTGGGATCCGTTACTGGAAGAGCATCGAACCGATGTCTGTCTCGTGCGGGGCCTCGTCGCCTCCCGTCCACCAGCAGCGCCAGCAGGAGATTAACGAGGTGTTCGCGGTGGGCCGGACGCAGATTCCCAGAAGGCGGTGGTCGTCATTAGGTTTCGCCTTCGGCGGGTGGCGGAGGAGCAGCAAGAGGGATCTTCTTGCGCGTCTGCTGCCCACGTTGCTAACGATCGCGGGTCTTCGCAGAGATTCATCAACACAAGAAAAGAATTAGCTTAAACATCTCAACGGGCAATTTAGCATGTTTACTTAGTTCCAGGAAACTAAAGGATAGTTAAAAATTAATCTATTTCTAGAGTTAATATTTTGCAACGACGTAGAATCCCTACACGAAACATTTTGTAAAGCGTGTTTTTAAAGAGTTTTATACGCGAAAAATTAAAGTTAAGATACGCTAAATCCGGTATTATAGTTCCTTACAATCCTAGGGAAAAGAAGATTGATTACTATTACTAAACTTGTCTACAGAAAAAATGTTTACGAATAAATGAAGAAAAATAATATTTTTCTGTATTATAATTCTCCGGTTCTCTCATAGTCGTGTATTACTCACTATAATTATAGTCGAATAGAATAAAAGTCAAATAATCCACTCAAGAAATTAAAAGCTATAAATATCAGACACATATGGATTTGAATACTTGAAAAATGTTGCAATTACATCGTCTACTTTTCTTGTTAGATTATACACTTTGTTCTAAACGAACTCGTGTTTCATCTTCACTAACTCCTGCTATCATTTCTTTCATGAAATCTCGTTTTCGTATCTATCAAAATCCCAGGCTTTTGAGGATGCTGGGACACATCAAAATACCATCTGCCTTTGCCACCCATTTCACGTGTTCTTTTCCTCTACACTCAATTGTAACTATAGAAATAACTCAAAATTCGAGATTATTAGTAGCAGTAGTATAATGTCCCTACGTTCCAGCCCAGTGGATCTATATGTAAGTCTGCATCTGTTCGAAAGAAAACTGGAGAAAAACCCAGGTATTTGTATTTTTTAAATGTGGGAAATCAGTGTAATTGTATACACACGCCTTGCATTACAATACATCCATTCGCCGCCTTATGTTCGTCTCAGCTCAGGGCTAACATGCTTGCTTGCCACCGAGTCACTCAGGGTTCAATCCCTGGCGGGGTGAGAAAAAATTGGAACTTTTCCCTTCAGCGTCTTAGTTCAAAAGCGAGTCAGTCTGGGTGTTGGAGTGTGATTCCCACCCCACCGGGGATCGAACCCCGGCCACCCAGTCAGCGATTCAGTGCTCTACCCACTGAGTCACGTTGACTCCTTCCTTTTGCAAATACTACAACGAAAGACGCCGCCAAAACAATTGCAAAGCCTCGTTGCCTGCGTCTCCTTCAACAGGAAGCACTAATGACGTTTCGCTTGCACTGTAGTGTTGGTGCTGAGGCGGTGGGCGGCACCGAGTCGCTTTGGCGCTGGGCGAAGTGCCGGTGCCGCGGGCGAAGACGCGCATGCGAAATGCGTCGTTCCACAGTGCATTGCGCGCATGCGCTCCAAGGTCTACTACGCATGCGCTCTACGCACCTGGACATATGAAGCGCGGGGACATATGAAGGGCGAAGACGCGCAGACAACTGAACGACAGTTGTGACGACAAAAGGAAGGGAAAAGTACGATTCATGATAACAATTATATAATTCAAACGACCCGATATTTTAGCAGACAATTGGATAAAATTCAGATAAATCCAATACATGTCACAATTTAGATAACAATTTATAAAAAAAACAATTTGACGTGTAAATAAAAACAATACGTTTCGTCTCTAACGCTACACAGCCAGGGTGTTAAGCGAGATAATATTTTTATATTCTTACAATATTAATATATTTATATTTTAGCAACAGATTTATATTCTTCTTCTTCAGATGATTGCAGACGGAAAACAATACAATTAAAAGTATTACAGCAAAAAAGTGACTTCTATTCACATACCCTGAAACCTGCATGAAACCGTAGGAGGGTCTCCGAGAGGATTTAAAGCGCCTAGGGCAGATTATGATTTGCGGTCCCCCTCCTTCCTCTTCTTCCACCCCTTCTCTCCTCCCAACCAGGTTTATAGAGAACGAAAATATTTCAATATTTTACGTTGCTACAGTAAATTAATAAAAAAATAAGAAAATATTTACTGGGTGAATCTTATATCAAACAAATCTAACCTTTCTTCTGTAATTGTTACTTATTAACTACCGACAATGATTTATCGACACTTAATTTATCCTTAATGGGACCGTTCCTCAAACCCGATAACACCAAGTCAAGTAAGATACAGTTTTCGGTGACAATTTCTCGTTTTTATGGATTTGGAAAAAAATGTTTTATTGGAGGACCCCCCCCCCCTAGGGGTCTCATATCTTGGGGTCCGGAAAAAACAGCCCCACTGGTCTCCCTTCCCCTAACCTCTCATGGCATTGCATCGTAACCATTTTCAACCAGATATATCTAAATAGTTCTATTTCGGATTCTGGACATAATTTCAAGAAAAATGGTACCCAACAAAAGCCATTTTCTAGCAATCACTTTCCCTTTATTTTATACGCAGAAAATTAGACAACTGTTGTCAACATGAAAATCGTAGCTTTTTTCTTTGTGACGTTAGTTTGAATATTATATAGATAAGAGTCCTAAAAGTGTATCAGAAAGCGTGTGCATTGGTTCTACAATAAGTCTTAATATAAAGTAATGGTAAATAAGAGGAATACAGTTGTAAAATATAACAAAACAATTGGAAAATGATTTGAAAGTGAATCAAAGTGAAGAGGGGGTATTGTTTTTTGTTGTTGTTGTTTTTTTTGGGGGGGGGAGNGTGAAAATGGCGAAGAGTCGAGAATCGAACCCGGGACTCCTGCTTTGATCGCAGGGGTGTTAACCACTACACCACCCGTTCGCCTTCCACAACTGTACACTATTTCCACCCAGACCTAAAAGTTATTGAACTACTGTATTTATGATACTCTAATTAAACGATGAAAAACGATATTTACAAGTTTTACAACAGTCAGAAAATAATTTGCAGATCTTTTTAAATCAATGGAACATGACGGTTTTGTTACTTTTTGAACTTGAATTTCCACTTCGTTGATGATGTACATCGGAAAATATATTCCACATAAATACTTCGGAAACAGGATAGATATCTCATAACGAATTTATAACATTTTTCAAGACTTTATAGAAACATTTTCAGACAACGCTTTTCTATCTTATTTTGCCCTGATTAATTGTCTTAATATAATTAAATTTTAGGCATCAATTTTAGCAATCTTACCAATCTCGTACTACTAATTCATACTACTAAATCTGCGGTCCTTGCGAAATTGTTGGCCTGCAGAGACACTTCGGCATTTTGTTTTTCAATTTTTGATAAAAGAAACTTAAGATTTTCGAATCATTTTTGAGAAATAGTCAACAAATAGTAAAAAGCAAAAATCTCTTTGATGTAATTGTTGAACAAGATCCACATAAAACAAGCTTTCACAGAACAACCTCTGTAGATTTTATTGACTCAATTGTATACATGTATAATGAAGTATTTACAATTTGAAACAGTTTTAAAGCATTTTAATTTTATATACAAGTGCATTTAATGTTTTAAGCAATTGACATTTCCGTGGTCATTGTTACTGTTCTTTGAAAAACATTTCTTGGTGGTACGCGAAATTTAAAGCGATGAAGTTACTAGTCCAAAAGATTGACGACCGATGGTGAAGATTAGAACACAAAAAAGAATAAGGTTCCACAAAATAATAATAATAATAATAATAATAATAATAAATGTAAACAACATGGGAGCGATCTGCTGGTCCCAAGAATCACGAAAACAAGTTTGAAAGTTGGCAATAAGATTAGACATGCATACGTGTGTCAGGCACACAAAGTCTTCGCTGTTAGAATAATTTCGTACCTGCAAAATTGTTCTACACAGGAAGAAGGTTATTTCACAAGTCATCACAAATAACCAAAACGGCTAATGCTATTCACAAGAGCTCAATCCCATCATCGTCGGCACAACTTCTGAAACACATTTTAGTCGTAACAAACATTACAACACACAATCAATGTAATGAGGGGCTTAAAACTGAAATTGTGCTTCTAACCTGGAATCAAGATGAGGCTACGTATCAATTGGAAAGTCTTAAATCACACGAATCCGGGACAGAGGTAGCAACACGATAACATGGTAATTATTCTCGATCAATGTACTTCGAAACATTCGATTATCGTAATACAGCGGTTGAAAAGAAGACACGAATATGTGCCTAATAGACATTCTTTTTCGGCACGATATTTTCTATGTCATTTAATGTATCGGAACAAATCATTACAAAGGATCGTTATTCTCAAAATTATGAAGGCGTATCGTTCTGCAATTTGTTTTGAATAGGGAAACGTGTACCATTCATTTTGGGGGAATATCTGCCGTTCACTTTAATTCGTCAGGCTGTCTGAGAATAAAGGCTCCAGAAATTGTGAGATTTGTTTGTGGGGGAGGTTATTCAACACTCAAATTATTCACATATGTCCCTCTGGTGGCGAAGGGGTTAGCGTGCTCGCTCACCACCAAGTCATCTCGGGTTCAATTCCCGTTGAGGCCAGAAACAAATTGTAACTTTTCACATTAATGTCTCAGTTCATATAGCTGTGACTGCTGAAAAGTGAACCCTTCTCCTATCCACCTCGTACTATCAATAATTATAACTATTACTAACTACTACTACTAACCCCTCCACCTGGGCTAAGTTGTTGGTAAACCCAGCTACAACAATGGCCCACCACCCAACTCCTACCTCCTATCGCTCCATGTAGATAAGCTTCAATAACACGCTACATTTCCCATTTACAAATAAGACAATAAAATAAATTATTCACTCATAATGTTTTAAAATTATTCTCACTCGGTTCGGGGTTAACGGTCGATGTTGATTTTAATCAACCTTTTTATCTACTTTTCCTCCATAATTATTAATTAAATATTTTTAATTTTGTTTCCGTTTTGATGCGATAACATCTGATCGAAGTCAAATGGTTAAATAAAATAATATTTATTAAGTCTTTTTCTTGATGGTCCAGTTCCTTCCTATGATCCATCATTTAATTTGTAAGCATTCTTTATGAAACCGTAGCACAAAGTATTAGTCACATCAAACACTGAGTCTCTTTTTTTAAAATAAACTACAGATAAATGTATAGCTGAATGTAGGCAGTATACGTATATTGAATAATTTTAAATTGTAACATTTAGAATGAAGGCAATTTTTATCCATACCAACGTCAGATTTAAAATATAATAAAATTTACATGATATGTTATTTTTACTTTAATAAATTGGAGAAATCGTTGTTACCATAATAAAGATAATTTTAAGGATTTCAGACTTGATGTAATCGTACATAACTATGTTATATTTATTTCATAACTTACATTAAAATGCAATTAATTTCGAACAGTCGTCAAATTTTAAACGGGGTCTCCGATGCATGAGAACTTTTCAAAGACAAAACACGGTAGGTAAATAAACAAATACCCAATTTTACACTGTTTGTGGGGATACCGTAATTTGTAAAAATAATGTTGATCATGAAATAAGCTGTTACCTTTGAAATACATTAGGTGAATGTTCTCGCAACCCAATTTTGGGGATTATTTAACTGAAATGGTACTTGTGAAGCAAGGAACTGGACGTTGATCTATTTTACAACGCTTATGAACTTTTCCTTGTTTATGCGCATTATTCGTTCGGCATCAGTATATTTACGTTTCATACTGGCATTTCACTTGGCATTGCGGCATTTGTGTAGTGTATTTGGCAAAACATTTGATGTATTCACAAACATGTGATCTACACATGGACTGAAGAAGCAAATAACTCAATAATGTCAATTATGTTTGCTTATACCAATGATGGACGGGATGTATTTGATACAATTCAAGAAATCTTTATACGGTTTCATTAATCCAGCCCGTAGAAATATTCCTGTCCACATAAAACAAATTTTAGAATAAAAAAGGTCAAAAGTATAGTTTCAAAAATATAAACAAGTCTCAACAATATGAGCGACTAAAAACCGACAAGAGACAAATACCTCTTCTATACGTGGCCATGTTTGGGCAAATATAGCCTAGGCCATACGTATGACGATTACCAAAGTTGATCATTGGCGAGTTGTGTGACCGCTTTACCATTATCAAGGATAGTCAAATATGCGATACTAGAAGGTATTGGAAGGCTGGTCGACGTGAACGACAAGGACCTTCCAACCCCGAGTTCAAGATAAAGAAGCCGCCTTCCTTGTCGACCGCTTGTCGATCTGGCTACACTCTTGTCGAAGAATGCGTAAATTATCTCGTGATTATCTTTTAAGTCTGTATATAAGCAAATACGTGGGGATATAATTCGAGCAATATATCATAACAAATACAAGAGCATAAAATTATATTTATTGAAGTCTTTATTATAATTGAGATCTACAGTTTTTAACATCATCCCAAGTTGTTAATGTCTCTATGTAATATTGTTGTTACATTATGTAGCACATAATATGTAGGGCATATAGCTATATATTATTTATACCTATTTTCACATCAATAAAGCTACGAACAAGAACTATAGTCAAACTATAGTCAAGAACTAAAGTATTGAACAAGAACTATATGTGTGAACAAGGTCAAATATGTGTTCCACGAATTTCGATTTCAATAAAAAGGTATCAGTTACGGCTCCAATTTTTTTAATGATTGATATTTGATTGAACAAAATTAAATATGAAAAAAAAATAGCGGAGACGATGCAACTTTCAAAATATTTCAAATGAAAACTTTGTGTAAGTTGTGTTCGCAAATGTCTGCAGATGGTTCTTTGGCGAAACTTGGCATATGTGTGGCCAGCTTTTTGCCGTTCGTTTCTCATGAGGCAACGGGAAAATAATTGAAGCAAATATTTGCCGATGACTCTTTGGCAAAATATGGCATGTGTGTGGCCCTAGCTTATGGCAAATACACTATGCCACGTGAAGTGCATTGGCATCAGAAACAACTCCCATTTCCTCATCTGGAGCATAAGCACGATTATATAAAAGGTTTGTGTGGTGAAGGGAGGGATGGAGGGAGGGAGGGAAGCCCCCATCCTGCCGTTGAGGAAAAGTGAGTTGGAACGGGCGGCGGCGTGAGAGCTCGTAGCTTCTTGTAAAGCAGGTTGGACGACGACGGTGGCGCATGACGTTGTTCGTCTCGATCGGAGAATCGATGGTCGGCGACCTTCAAACGAAAGTGATAGGGAGGCCGGCAACGGCGACGGCGGTGACGAGGGAGGCGAAGGACGAAGTATTCACGGTCGGAGGAGGAAAGGAATAGTGTACTATTCACGTCAAACAATTCTCATTTGCACAGTACGATCTCCAACGCTTTTAAGGACGAGAGAGTCATTAATACTATTGTTATTATTAATCTTTTATTTTGAGTGATCGTCAATAATCAATTTTTCCGGATGAATAAATTGATTACTACTGATCTAGTTAAATTACAGACTCGTATTATAATCTCCTGGAAATAATATTTATTTCAATTTTCTTCAATTTTTCTAACAAACAGACTTGTTTTTCTCTAGGGGGAGGGGGCACCCATCAAGATTTTGTTATGGGGAGCAGAATTGATGGGTTGGTTCCTTGCTTGCGAAGAGTAAATTTGTTCACTGTCCTCCACGTGGTCATACATAACTTGCAACTGCTCTTTAGGTAATAAATGAATTCTTCTTTATTCAATAATGTAATATTTAAGTGTTTTCATTTTATTTTCGATTTATGAAAGAAACATTAATAAATGTCCAATCATTCCCATGCCAAAAGTATTTTGGATTTATACGTATTGACTCTTATTTTCAAGAGAATACACGCATGTCGAATACAATTCTCTCAGATAGCACGAATATTAGGAGAAATTGTTAATTTCGCTTTCCAAATAAAAATAGTAAATGAGTTTAAAAAACAAAAAGGAAATGGAAGTAATTATTTATGAAATAAACTTTTGGTATCTAAATGGAGTGTGATGGATCATTAAAATCATATTAATTCGTTTTAGACACTCAAAAATACATGGCAAAAACATTCTTTGGAAGTAAAAAAGAGTGATTAATACTAATATAAGATATTGATGTGGAATATTTATGAATGGACTAATGTAAAGAATAAATATTTCACAATTCGCCTCAATAAGGCCCTGTCTGCGGTCACTTCTCTTTTTGGTCACTAGATACTCAGGACCATATGTTGTCGGTGGACCCACGTCGCACAAGAAAGCTGACTTAAAGAGTTCGTTTCGGTCGTCTCTTTTTGATTCGTCTAAAATGGAGCAAAACATTATCATTAAGCATGATTTTCAAATACGATAAAGGTAGTTAGTATTTGGGTCAAAAACTTAAACATTATTATTAATAAACGTTGTTTGATCCTAATACTCAACAACCTTATGCGTACATGATGAACGGGGTCAACAAAACATGGAAGAATTTTCAAAATTACCAACAAGCTCACGTGGGTACGTCGACGAAATCTGAGACAACCGGCGAAAACCAAACCGATATTTTTTTGCGAAAAATATCGACGAAAGCTGAAGTCAACGGAAACCGAAGTATTTCTGTATTTGTGAGGAAGTGGACCTTCATCCCACAGAGATGAAAGAGAACCAACCAGTGGCGGCGACGGCGGGCGAGCAGGCGAGCCGTTGCAGGGCAGCGGAGCCAGCGAGCGAGCAGTGACGGTGAGAGGGAAAGTGATCTAGCAGGTCTCTCGCTGGTGCTACAGCCACCACCGCGGACAGTACAGAGAGGGCAGGAAGGTAAGGGACGACGGCGGCGGAGCAACACAGTGGGCGAAATCGTACTACACACGGACAAAATATCACTAACCACAAACATATTTAGGAGTGGAATTTGCTACGGAAGATGTGTGTGAGAGGGAGAGGAAATCCCCCTACTTTTAAAGATTCACTCGAAAATTTAAATTCTAATAAATTTAGTACCATTATGCATTTGAAAGCTGAATTAATACTTTTTAATTGTATATGACCATATGACAACATTAAATATTATTAATATGTATTTAAATTGTGAATGATCGTCAAGGCATAAAAATGACGCGAACTTTGCATCATTATATCCGTCCATCAATGCTACGCNGCATGAGACTCTAAATCAAATCCACTTACCAAATCTGATACTACACCGAACTCCTCTACATGATGGCGTCATTGTTGTGGCGATTTAAGGATTGTCCAAATAACTGAAAAGCTGAAAACGGCGAAAGGGCTTAATATTAACGAGAAACAACATAGGAGACGAGAAAAACATAAAAGGAATTAAATCCCGTTAAAGTATATGTTGGGAACGCGATAAGAGAAAGTTAAACAATACAATTCAGTTACTCTAATTTCTTTCTTATACATGACGTAAGATCGATGGTTTCTGGGGTAAGGGTTCTAATGACTTTGCCGTTGACGAGCCCTAAAGCCCCACAAAAAAAAGTTTCTGGGGTATGATTAGCAGGAATTGCCATAAGTGAACACATATATGAAATTTCACCCACCACATATGAAGTTAATATTTCGATGAGTTTTTGTTTTGTTGCCGATTAAAATATTTCCTAAGTCTTATTCATTTATGTTTATTTTCCTGGCATAAGACCATATGAGTAAAGTAAATGTGAATGAAAAGTATATAACAAGATAAGGTACTGGAATACAGAACCTCCGTTTTGTAACAGAATTAAGAGATGAATTTACATCACAGTCCTAGAGTTCGAGAAAACGTGTGAAATTACAAACCACTCATGTCTACGTAGAAAGATAAAAGAAAAATGAAAGAACAGCAAAGAATAAGAACATAGAGTCCCAACTCCATATGTATACCAAGTTCAAAATACAGGCGCCACTTAGACCCGATTCTGAAAATGACTGATTGCAAAAGATACCTCTTCTTTTGGTGCCTTCTCCAAAGAAAGTATGTAATATCATGAAAATAAGAGCATTAAATAAATACTCCATAAAAATGTCGCGTGTAAAATGAGAGTTTTTCAAACTGTCGCAGTTGATTGTATAAATATATTTCTGATTTATGCCATTGTTTTCCCATATTTCGACAATTGTACGACAAGTGACGGTTACTCGGCGCTCAGTGGGTGGGTGGACGCATGTATCGCGCTACCCTCCCCTTCCCTCACCACCGCACGTGAGTATATGCTGAAGCGGCAACAACAACAACAATAATAATAGTAATAATAATAAACTCTTTGTATCCATGTATATGTATCCATGTATAATAATAATAATAATAATAATAATAATAATAATAATAAAAAGACTCTTTGTAAGCTCTTTGTATCCATGTCCCAGTTTGATTAGCTGGCATTTACAAGGAATCCGACCTCTGCAACTAACAACCGCAGTTGTAATGCTCGGATACATACAGTGGTCTGGATCATATCTAGACGCTGCCCCGATGTCGGTTATTAAGACGAGTCTAGTGAGTAACCTCAAATCAATAACTGAGCCTTACTGGTACTCGCCTTTCGTGGTCCTCGTTGGCCGAAACGAAAATACATGCATACAATAAAGACTCTTGCCACACACACGCGCGCGCACATATACATACGCACACATACACACACGCACGCAATATATATATATATATATC
>NNCF01127398.1:564100-626672 GCA_002313205.1 Laupala kohalensis
TATATATATATTTTATATATATATATATATTTCATCTCTAATCTTCACGAGTCAAGCACGCTATTTCCAGTATACATCCCATTTTACTTCAGATCTCAGTGCAAAAATATAAACTTTGATTGTTGATCGAAATCCATATAAATATGCTTGGCTTGATTCATTCTCTAACGATTTCATTGTACTATTTAAATCAGTTTCTTAAATCTACAATTATTAAATATATTTACCAGCCTTATGATGGAGTGTTCATAATATTTGTTTTGGTATGAAGTAAAAAATTAAGAGCAAAATACAGAAAACAAATTGATACGAATAAATTGTAACAATTAAACATTTAAGACTGTTTTTTTTCTGTCCTACAGAGAGGTTAAGTGAGCAATCGCGTTGTCTTCTATTGTTTGCAAGCACAGGGAACTTTTCTAGCGACTGTCAGGGAAGAACCAGAACTACGGTACTATACCTCAAGCCTTCAGTATTTGTAGATAAAGTTTCTAACTGCTTCAGAAGGTAAGGGAAGTGCTTCTTAAGATATATCCCATTTGTACGACTACCACAGCACAAATGTACTAATGAGCAAATCCTTATTAGTGCATCATTTTTGGTGTATGATTCTTCCTGTGACACTATTACAATTTTTTAAAATTATTTTATGAAAAAAATAATTACTCAAGCAAATTCAGTGAATGTTTCGTAAAAGTTGCACACCACATATACTGAGCGTGTTGATAACTTCTAGCATAAAGGCAGTACTAGCCTACATAGAATTAATTCACTAAAACATCTGAAATCGGTATAAAGAAACAATGACATGCACGTATCGTGATTTCAACTCGAAAAACTTCACCAGACATTGAAATAAAATAATTGCAATTATATTTGATGGTGCAGTATATTGCGTCTTATGGAGGCAAAACTCATTTTCGAAAGGAAAAAAAAGCTTTCAATCATGAAAGTGACGAAAATTTATTTTGATTTGTAGCAAATTTTCCGTAGTATTTTTTCCATCACTTTTATCTATATGTCACCAGACATTTCAAAAAGATATAACACTTCGGAAAAAGTGAAATAAGTCATAAGTTTTGACATACTCGTGTGCATTTCAAACGAGTCAAGCGAGTTCCTGAATATTGTTTATACTATACTATTAACCGATAGATAGAAATTAAATCATGGATTTTCACTGTCATAATTCGTTATACTGTTTTATAAAATAATTACAATTAAAATAAAGAAAACCATTACACTTCTTAGTGATCTGACTAACTTGGAGTGTAAGTCCGATCTTAAGAGTCATCTTTTACTTTAAATCATTTTATCAAGACATTTACTTAAATATATAAAAAAAAATCATTGATGTTGTCTCTAATTTAGCGATATTTGAAGAAGCACGTGTACTTCTTCAGTTCCACTCCACGTAAATCGTCCTAAATCTTAAAATAATTAACTGTCGCAGTGCACGCGAAAGAGTCGTAAAGCGAACTTCTCTGCGGCAGCAACAGACAACTCGCGGGCGTGTTCACCAAATCAACCCCATTGCATCTGCATAGCATCCTTTTTATCCTTGTCAACGTGCTTGAGTTAAATTCTCAAAGGATGAATAAAAGTCGGTTCACAAACAAATATCCTCTTCCAAGCCTACACAAAGCACTGCATCCATGTGTTTGGGCGATTACTTTCAATTCTCATCAACGCAGATGCCGCACAATATCAATAAGCCAAGGAATGTAACGTGCATTACGTCGCTTAAATTATAAATTAAACTAAAAATATCTTTATTACCAATCTGGATTGTTTTTTTGTTTTTTTCAAGTCTTGAGTTTTAAATAGAAAATATATTCTGGACTTATATATGATTATGTAATCTGAACTATAACAATCCAACGACACCTCATTTAAAACGAAGAAAGGAATCAGTTACGTACTATTAATGTACTTGTCAAATAGTTAGCAACTCTTCAAACAAGTAACTTTCTTTCAAGAATAATACAAATGAAAGAACTAGAATGTTGTACAAGAGAAAAAGAGGTAGCTAACAATATAGTCCCTCCTTTGTACTATATCGTTCGTGCGTATTTATGACATAAAAACATAGGAAAACACAATTGAGTTTTGTTATGAAATTGTCATATTAATCAGACGTAATCCACGGTTTCTCTATCATAGCAATGAAATTCAAAGCACCGACCACAATATTGTCATCTCGTAACAGTCAGACAGACAGTTCGCGCTGCCCGATGTTCTCAGCTCGCGTAATAGTTTGTGCCGCCGCCACTGCGCGCGCCCGCACCGCCGCCGCCGCAGCCGCGGCGCGCCCCCTCCACCGCGCCGGCGAAAGCGCGAGTCGACCGGCGCCATCTTTGGGGCATTGCCCTCGCCGCCGCATGATGTCAGCCGGCCGCGGCGCGCGGCGGAGAGAGTGGTAGAGGTGGCGATGGAGGGGGTAAGGCAAGGCGAGGGAAACAGACGAAGAGCGCCGATGCTCGACTGAGGCTGAGCACAGGACAACGCGACTGGCGACGACGACGTCGGGCAACGCGGTGCGGTGGCGGGGTGGGTAGACGGACGAACGGACGGTCGGGCAGGAGGCGAGGCGCGGCACGGCACGCTGCGACGCGACGCGGCGCGGCGCCCGAGCGAGTCAGCCAGCGAGAGTGTTGGCGAATATCGATTACTCGAGGCGACGTAGGCGGACAAGATTAAGGGTGCAACACTATCCGAGAGAGAGAGAGAGAGAGAGAGATAGTGGGGAGAGAGCAGCCAGTCGTATGTATCTCCGAGGAACCTGGTGGCAGCGATAATTTGCGAAGGAAGAAAAGGAAACAGTGTCTGGATGGAGGCGGTGGAGGTAGTTTCCGAGCTTGTGGCAGCGTGGAGCTATGCTGACACACATCTGGAGGTCCCGCCACCGCCGCTTCGGTTGCCTCTTGTCCCGTCCGCCCGTCCGTTCGTCCGCCCGTCCGCCCGTCCGCCCGTCCGCCCGAGGGGTCGACGGCCTCTCCTTGATCGCCCGCTGTTTCTCTCCCCACCCCATCGCCTGCGGCTTTAGCTTGAGAGCTGTTTGGTCGCATTTCGGACTTTCATGCTTCGCTGCATTTCTGCACAATGGACGAGAGAGAGAGTGGTTAGATATCCTGCAGTGGAACTCCATCGTAAATGATACGAGTATCTTAATGCTTCGGGATCATAAAGCCACAATACCTGAATACCACAATAAGAATTGAGCGATATCAGCGCGAAGAGTAGTGATAGTGTCCAATTGCGAACATTTTGCTGGAAACACGAGACGACTTGGTTGCTTCGTAGATTGTTGTTTCGTCCTTCACCTACATACTATCGTAACCTTGAGGACAAGTCGAAACAAAAATACTACAATAGTCATTTTCTTTGATGAATAATATTTCATGCCCCGAAGTTTTCTTCTTCTTACTTTTCAACCGAATCTTTAGAATTAATTTATACACGTACTTGAGTACAATACTTCACAATATAACACATCCCTTCTTAATCTCACAAAACCATTCCTACATAATAGTAATTCAACAAGCTAGACGATTTGTAAACTACACGAATATTTTTGCAGGGTTTTTTTCGCTCATGAAATAATTCAAGATAATGTAAGCATTCAATAGAGCGAATATTGCAAGTAAGTAAAAGAAAATTCTCAAGAATTTCGGTTCATCTACTCCAACGGATATTCACGTGGCAACGGATATCATTACAAAAGTTATTCTCTAAATCCTCTTAGGAATGGTGTGAAGAAATTTCGAATTTTCTTTGGCATTATTAAAAAACCGTTTCGTATAATAATACAACGAGGAAATAAAATGGTTCTGATATATTTGGCTACGGAGCAAAGCCTACAGAGTGCCCAAAAGCTGTTTACAACTCCAGCTGCAAGCAGAGTTAGTTGACCGTCGCCGTCTTGTATATTAAGCGCTCTGAACAGTTAATTACGCAGTCCGTCTCACCGGTGTGACCTTTATGCAAGAGCACGAGATCGCTACCAGGAAAAAGATATCCTCATTCCGAGGACATTCAGATTCTCCGGATTTAGGAGGCTCGGGATATAGTCCTCTTCGAGATTTCTGTAAAGACGATACCATTGGTTTCACCATATTACAAATCACAACATGTACCTTGCACTGGCTACAATTCAAACATATTCTCCAAAATTAGTTATTCTACCTGATATTATGTAGTAAACATTTCATAAGCTACAGTAATTTACACAAAATTGACTTACATTATCTACTAACTACACACATTTTCTAATTCTAACATATATTCTAGAGTATACGTGAAAATCAGTAACTTTTTAATACACCTTATATTCATTTTATCGTAAATCTAAAAACAACGAAGGACCGAACTGGGAAAAGCATGTTTGTTCTTTGAAGGGTTCTACGAGTTCTATGAATTACACTAAAATATAAATCTTAAAAAGTTATTCATTTTGTAGCTATTTTCTTAATGAGAGTATTAATATCACCTTACTCCATATAGTCACTCAAGTCATGAATAAACTCGTGTATATATAAACCTAATTCTCTTTTAAATTCGTTAATCAAGTTTTCCGTCGATTTGAAGTCGCACGACGACCATTACATTTCATTTATTCAGGAGATGGACATGTATATATCATAATATTATCATACTTAGAACTTTAAAATTAGCAACAAAATTATTAAAATTGAACATGAACTGCACAATGCAACATGATTTTTAAAAAATCAAAATCTATGTGAAATGTTCTTTAAAAAAAACGAAGTTTTATCCAAATTATGTATATCAAATTACGAACAAAATGATAACTTTTGCAACGCTTGCTCTCCAAAAACCTTCAACTGGAAAGTCAAAGACTCGGTACTGGTCGTAAACCTTTCTTATCAAATCACTCTCGCTCACATAATGAGGACAGTTTTCAATTGCTCAGTCGCCCGCCCGATTCGGTGATGTTTGTTTACCATTGTTTTGTGTGTTCTGTTTTCGTCCAGATTCGCGAAGCGGCCGTTTTCGCTGTCCACTCAGCGTAATCGAAACTTCAAGGAATCGTAGCATCTGGGTCATTTCACTCCAACGTTTTACTGCAGAAGAAATTGTGCGGGTAAGCTCTGTTTTAAGGTAGTACTAGCGTAGATACAATTAAATCACTAAGATACCCGA
This sequence comes from Laupala kohalensis, assembly GCA_002313205.1. Taxonomy (NCBI): domain Eukaryota; kingdom Metazoa; phylum Arthropoda; class Insecta; order Orthoptera; family Trigonidiidae; genus Laupala; species Laupala kohalensis. The sequence goes on from NNCF01127398.1 coordinate 569,264, forward strand.
AACCGGCATGAATAAATAGAGTAACATTTACTTCGTGTGATTTCAACTTGAAAAACGTACCACACATGTCATTTAAATGAGATCATTATAATTAGAATTGATGATGTAATACATTGTAATACATTATGGAGAAAACAATTATTTTCAAAAAAAGACTTCCTTTGAAATCACGAAAGTGATGGAAAATTACTTTGCTCTGTAGTAAATTTTCCGTAGTATTTTTTGCATCACTTTGATCTATAGGTCACTGGACATTTGACAAAGATATTTAATTTTTTCCAAAGTGGGAGGTTTACATCACATCGTTGCGCTCGGTCGCCATGTTCTACAAGCTCTTATTCATTTCAATCGAGTCAAGCGAAATCCTTAATATTGTTTGTAGTGTACTATTAATTCATAGATACAAATTAAATCTTTTTCTTCATTATTATTCCTGTTGTGTTTTAAAACAATTAGAATAGAGCTAAAGAAAACACTTACACATCTCAGTGATTTGACTAACATGGAGCAGTTCCTGTAGGTCAGCCAGAAGCGACGAGGTCCTGCTGACCCGCCTGCGCATAGGACATTGTCCTCTCACTCATCGGTATCTCTTACTACTTGATGATGAACCCGTTTGTCAGGATTGTAGCTCTTTTCTGACAGTACGTCACCTACTAACTGGTTGCAGAAAATACACCAAAATACGGAGACAAATTGGTCTGGCTGCAGATTTTTCAATAATTCTCGGAAATGAAACGGATAATGTTAATAAACTATTGAATTTTATGAGTAGATCGGGGCTCCTCCCTCAAGTTCTCGGGAGGGTTTTAAATTTGCATTCCCTTTTCATCTTTATTGTCTTCTTTGTTTTCATCGTTCTTTTCTGTAATTTGAAAATTATTATTTTTAGAATTTTTTCTCCTTTTTATGATTTAATGTGTTCGGCAACTGTTTCCTTTTCTTTTCTCTCATCTTTTAGATATTTGTTGAATTCAGGAGGGTTTTTTAGTGGGTATAGTCGAGATATTCGGCGAGTCCCACACACGGGGAAGAGTCTTTACGGCTCTTCTCTACGGTGCGAAACTGTATTTTTCCCTACTTGCATGGCCTCTAATGACATTGCCGTTGATGAGCCCTAGAGCACACCCCTCCCAAAAACATTGTGTGTTGCTCCCACCTTAATAAAGTTAGGGGCGTGGAAATGTCACTTTGTATTTGTGCGATATTCTGTTTAATCTCATCACTTTCATGGGGTGCGGGTCCAATCTAAGTTCTCGGATGAAATTACGCATCGCAAAAACTCATTTATCACACATCATACATATATTATTATATTCGATCCAATGAACAGTAAAAGACTATATTTGCAACTTTTGCTTGATATAGGTCACACACAAATTAGCGCCAAGAAAACTTTTCTAACGATGTTATGTAATATTGTAAATAAAAATATATAGTTTGTTAATAAAACTAATCCAAATAGAAAGGAGATACAGAAATACGTGATTCTACTGAACGTCTAATAAACAAATGATATTTAATTCTACTACTAACGTCTATTATTTCATAAAGATAAAGAAATAGTTTTAGACTAACGACCAGATCAATCAAATAGTCTTTCTAAATAAAATTGAACGATCATATTATCATATAGAATGTTAGTGACACTGAATTTTTAATACGTTAAGTTTTTATATATTAGGTACATTCTAATATTCACAGTAGATAAATAATTTAAGACATACGACTTTATGATTGAGGAATACCGTCTATTTTGTGTTATTTTTAGAACACAACGTCTCGACTAAGTTTGAGTCGTCTGGTGTAACAAACTATTACAAGAAACGTAGGAAAACAAGTAAACATGATATTGAAGTGAACATGAAAATAAATGTGAACTCATAATGTTTACAAAACAGAAATTACAATTTTATATATATATATATATATATATATATATATATATATATATATATATATATATATATATATATATNTCCATCAAAAGGTAATAAGTCGAAAATTATTTCCATAGCACGATCTTTCATTCTTACGATTACTAATCTTAATCGATTTGGATATTCGACAAACGCCATTAAAATTGGGAGAATTTTTATTGTACTTCTCCCTGGATTGCTCTTCAATTTTATTGAACCAATCATCGTTTATTTTGAGTAATTCACAAGTTAATTGAGATATGCCACGTCACCACAATGTCGCTTGAAAGAGAAGGTAATTACAGCTACGACGTTTTCGAACCAGGGGGTAAGCTATGGAAGCCCATTACGCATCTGTGTATTGCGGGTGGTTTGTGAATCTTCGAAATAATCTTCTCCTACTGTCCTTGAAAGTTTTTCAACATACTCCAAGTCATGTAACTTTGCCAAAAATTATGCAATATGGCTACCTAACACGAATTGTCAACTTCTGCAATTTCAAGTTATATCCAAATAAATATTTATAGTAGTCACAAGAGCAACTATTTGCTGTAAAAAAATACAAAAATATAACAAACTAAGACAAAGTAACATTCATTTCAGATGCTCGATGCAGAAAGAACAGAACAGTGCCACATGAGCACGTGAATTGAATTGGTGTCCGAGGTTGGCGATGGATTTAAGTTTTCAGAAATTCCAATGTTTTGCCAACATAACGCGAGGAACAAATATTATTAATTTTACGGGCGATGACGAAGTAATAGGGTTGTCTACATTGGGTACGAGCACTGTACCAACATCAAACCAGTCAGAATCGGAAAATTTAATAATTTATTGTCAAGACAGCTGTTACAAACTGCATATTCCAATGTTGAGAACAATTAAGTAATTTATTGCGACTAACTAATAAACTAATAAACACAGTGCGTTTCTGTTCATGTTTTGTTTTTCTTCTTAAGTTGAATTTCCTCAAAGCAAAGAAGCAAGAATTGGAGAATACGTGCTCTTCCAAAACATCGGTTTAACATCAAGTGCCTCTGTTCTTGATATGTTGTTCACATCAATTGATTTGTCTCTATGTAACATCATGCCTCAACCACTAGAATGGGTTAGGGAGAATTCTTTAACCAATTCCTTTATTCTTCCGTTCTTATTTCCGGTGTGATGAGGATAAATCTTTTAATATCGACTCCAATAAATAATTTGAACTTGGTGATTAAATATTGCTACCGGAGATGGTTTTCAATTTCGTGAAAGTCATTAGTTCGGTTGTGATCATAATTGTAGGTCCGTTACTCAGTAAATCTTAAGCATTTCTCCGCGTAAATCCGAAATTCCAATTTTAAAAAATTATAACCCTTTTCTCCTTTGAAATGAACTAACTCCAAATTAGAAAGCTTGGACACCTCATAACACACTTGAAAGTAAATAAAATTTTATTGTTAAAAAAGTAGTCGTAAACTAAGTTTGACCACGTGAGGGACAATAAAGTTATTTCCCGGAAGCAAGCAAGAGACCATCCCATCAATTCCGATCAAGTGCCCAAGAACAGTGGCGGATTTCATATTAATTAAAAAAACAATTATTTAATAAATACGTACTTTTATCTATTTATTATAAATGAATCTTAGCATTAAAATTTCGAGATTAATAATAACAAAAGTATTAATGACATTCTCGTCTATGGAGAATCCACCACTTCTGGAAGGCCCTTACCAATTAGCGGATACGCAATTTGTTCCCAAAAAAACATCTCCATGTGTGTCCGACATTTTGCTTTGCTTACAAACAAGAACCTGCAAGTAGGATGTAATTAGCAAAGAGATTACACACACGAAAGAAACACGGAGATGCATTCTCTTGGTCATGTTTTGTCTTTGAACCTTTGGTGCAGCTAATGAGAATACTCGAGACATGCAACATCTGATATTTCTGTAATTGCGTAAAATGTTCCTGGATGTATTTTACACCCAAACGCACACCGATCTTACATTCACTTAAGTATTGTGATTCGCATGAATCCGCGTAGTCCAACTGGCGACTCGTGAAACTTTTTGTGAAATATTTTACATCAAATCCTTCATCAAACGTTTCGGGACACAATATTGTGTTATAAATCTATGCTGTCATAATTAATATTTGACGTGACATGGCATGTCCAGTGAGAAAAAATAGTAAATTGTGTTTGAAATTTTCCAGTCAAACATTACAATATGATAACATTTTAATATAACACTAAATATTAAAAATGCTTTAAATAAAAAATTTACTACTGAATTTTTCAGCTTGAAATAATACAAAATTAGATGACAAAAATATCGCGTTACAAATAAATAAATATCACTCTTTAATTTTATTTGTGGGAATTACGAAGAAAGAAAGAAAGAAAGAAAGAAAGAAAGAAAGAAAGAAAGAAAGAAAGAAAGAAAAAGGAGAAGAAAAAAACGAGAAAGGAAGCAAGAAAAGGGAGGAAAAGAGAGGAAGCTTACCACAAGGGCGTGCCTCTATATGCATACTGCGGCAATATACTGTTACATATCGTGCCACTATTACGGCGTCCAGAATTCCAATTACCTTCCGCGAAGCCAATGAACTCCGCTGAGCAGCACACTCGTATGGGAGCGTGAAGTGAAAGTGGTCGTAATTGGGGGTGCCTAACATGAGTCAAACGACCAATTGGGAAAGGGTAGCACCAGCAGTTCAGAAGGAAAGTGCAGGGAAACAGGTCCCTGATCCGAACGGGGGATTAGATCCCACCCACATATTACAGCAGTAGGCACTTTCTACAGCAGCACCATTGAAATCCGACACGTTCTTTTGCGATGGCGATATTCTTGTTCCTATTCTGTTAGCAGTGACATCGAAAGCACTTGTTTTACTTTTCACGAGTTTCACTAACCAATGAACAATCTATGTCCAATAATTACGTATTTCCATTTCGTCAGAACCATGTTTCTTGTACCAGAACGCTCTTGTACGCGTACCTGTAAACATAAAATTGAAAAAAATTGTTTAGAAACTACGGTTTTGCTGTGTATGTGTGTGTCCCTCCGTGCCGCAAATATCACTTGATTTTCGAATTATGGCGTCAGGAATTCTCTTCTATACATACAAAAAAATATATCAATCCGGTTCCTAAGTGCTACTCATTCGTTCGAAAGTACTTGTCGCTTAAAATTAAGGAAATTCCTTCCTGTCAATTAGGTTAAGCATTATTTCCATAAATAGATTAGATTATTGTATTCTATGAGTTTTCAGCTTTAACTAATTCACTGCAAACAATGACCAGGTTGTTCAAATATACCAAAGAAACTACCATGATATTACACCATTCTATATTTGGGAATAGTCGAGGGCAAACTGAAGAACTATTTCCCAGAAATAATTCGTTAGCACATACCGCAAATGAGGAGCACTCTTACATAGGTACATATAATGGACGAATTGGAAAATAATATCTGCATTAAATGATTTGGAACAAATTGTCATAGAGAAATTTTTGATGAAGCATTGAGAGAAAAGCTTACATAGGATACTTAAAGCCATAAATAGGATGATTCCCTCTAAATTAGAATTGTGTGATTTATTGACAAGTGAAAATTTAATTAAAAGATTTGTTAAGCAGAAGTCTGGTGTTGACTTAAGTCAGCATTTCTGAATTTCATAGGATATTAAATCATAGTTACGTTGGCTTTGTACGAGAACAATATATTATTCCACAAAGCTGTATTTGTCACGAAGATTGATTGTTTTTTTTTGTTTTTGTTTTGTTTCTTTGAAAGTTTATATCTGGTTCTATTGGTCACCCCAGAAATAAAAGAATCGTGGTATGATTTCAAGTCGCCCTGAAGCTTGAAGTAGTGGCGGAAAACTATCGAGTCTTCGATAATTTCAAATTATCGTCAAAATATCGATTATGTAGAGTAAAAGGAGAGAAAACATAGCCAAATCAAGTCCCATAAGATTCAATTACAGTTAAACTGATATCATGATATACCTACATTTAATATGATTTGCTTGGTGGATATTTTACGATTTGATAACGCAGTGAACTCAATAAAAGCGTAGATACCTAATTTCGTACTATTGAAGTCTATGGTTATTTATGATTTTGGATAGTAAACGATAGATACTAGGTATGTAATTTTACAGAAAAAACAAAACAAAGAGCGATAGAAACAATACAATGAAATGAGTATTTAAATCGTGTCCTCAACTCAGATCACAGAGCACACTTATTTTAGGTGACGGAAACTGACATATCCATATTCGTTTTAATTTTTGAACGGCGTTCAACAATTAATAGGAACAAGATGTTCTTGCATCTATTTGTGCATGTAATGAAATTGAAACTGCTGATTTAAAATTATCCCTTAGGGACGCGGGAGGATTGAAATGTGACTATTAGAAACCATAGTTATTTTGTTTTATGCCTTTTGGGGAACCATAAGGTCTGCCCTTCCACCTAACCTTTGGACAAGTATGGAAATTGGGAAGGAGATATGTTGGGTTTTGCGGGGGAACTTATGGTACCGAACCGATATTTGTCTGAGTAGGTGAAGGAAACCTCAGCTGAAAACCTCACCTAGTTCGGCCGTCCAGGGTTTGAACCCACGCTCTACCACTCGGCGGGATCGTGGAAGCGAAGACGCTACCAATTAACCACCGCTGTCGGGCTTGGCTATTAACTATCGATGATGGCCGATAGCCAAAACTATCGATAGTTTTGCGCCTCTAGCTTGAAGTCCTAGAGATTTTGGCGTTGGATGATGCCAGGCAGAGATTAGATTGTGAATCGATTTAGATATCAACAAACAGAATGTGGAAGCGGGACCATAATGGAATGTTTACCCGTGGAGGTGAAGGAGTGGATGACTAGGGAAGGGGGTGATAGCAATGAACAGCACCTCTCACACACCATTCCCCCCCATCATTCTGACGTATCCCCATCTCCCCATTTCACAAAGCGTTCAGCGTAGTGTTGACGTTGACGTTGCGACGCCGGCGATAGAATTGTTTACAGTAAGAAATTGGTAGGAGCGGAAGTTGAGCCACTAATATCACCTGCATTGGTGATAGAGGTTTTTCAGGAGAGCTGAAAGAAGTAACTATAATCATGGGATATCACTTCATTGAGTATCTTTCTATTTCTGTTGTAGAGCAAGAAGTGCAACTAAATGTACTTTTGAGCGAAGCAAATTTTACGAAATTTCAATGGGGGCAGCTGAAGTTCGATACACTACTCTTAAAAAGAATCAGGCACCAAAAGGAATAGATTGAGTCGGGACATATTTTCTCCTTAATCTTCACTGCATTTAAATTCAAATTAATTTATTTTTTAAAACTGAAATCAAACGATATATATATATATAATTTCAGTAGAACACAAAATATCAATATTCTTAAATTATATTATTTACTCCTTTTCTATTTATGCTACACTTAATTGCCACTTTATAACATGCACAGTTTAATGACATATTGTCAATAGTTTCGTGATAATTGTATTGGTAACAAAGTAAATTAATTTTCGTGATTTAGCATTATAAAACTTAGATAAAATCATAATTCCTTTTATTATATGAGGTTATAGGGCGTGACATACATTACACTACCTCATCAAACGATGGGTTGGTGTATGGGCTGGGGTCACACGTTCTCTCACCCCAACAGAGACGCTGCAAATTGGCTAGATGCACGTGGACGTCAATCTGGTCGAGTAAAACCCGCCGACCTTGCAAATTGGTCGAGGCAGCAGCAGAGTAACCCTGAGAATCAACCAACCACTGCCTTCCAGGAGGGTCACGGAATGGAACATGATTGGCGCTGATCAGGGTTGATCACGACTGAGTGAGTGCATTGCCATCACGCAAGGTATGAATGGCGCAAGACAAATCTCCGAATGGGAAAGAATTCATTTCCACGAATGACACTTGAACTTCAGGACTCCTGGATTCACAAACACGTCGCCGTCTACGTCAGACAGCCTTCAGTTTGTTTACAGTTTAGCCGTACACCCAGTTTCGGATCGATGGGGGAGGGTGCTAAGGGGGCTATGCCCCCCCCCATAGAACCTGAAATCTTAACAGATTGCGTTGCCAGTTTTGTCAGAATTAACAATGAATTGCTTACGAAAGATGAGATCATAGAGGGCAGTGACACGGTCTGTTTACAAAACACCAAATACTGCCACGCGAAATATTACAAGGCATGCATGTGATCGTCGACAAACGGACTGAAAATGCATGAAACTCAAAGGAAACATTAATTGAAAAATTAAATAAAAGAACAGCTCCCAAAACCCCAATATCAAAACACAAAAAAAAGTGTAATCAATTAAGAGTTTTTCATCGAATTTTTATTCCTCGTGTGATATTAACATGACAGATAATTCGTAAATTTTAGCTATTTGGGTTTTTTATTTCTGTATTTCTTACCCGATGAGAGTTTTTATATTTATTTTCAAGATTGAATTAATGGATATGTTGCTATAAACAATGTTATCGATCCCGTTTATCATAGCAGCATATTTTTTTAAAGAAAGAGGTTATTGATGAAATACGAAAAAGAAATTAACGATCCGTAAGTTTTCCCATCTTTCAAAAATAAGGTTATTAGCAACCTTCACGGCGTCTGTATTTAAAATGTCTCCCCGACAACGCTTCTCCGAGCACCTATTTGTCGGTTAAAGTTAGTTCTCCGATAACGGAGCTAACCAACGGATAGAGCGTGGTGAAAGACAAAATACCATTACCGGGAGGATAAATTATTCGAGTAAAGCTATCCCAACGATAAAAACGCTGGTGATAGACGTCCTAAGGAAGGTTTTAATAAAATAAGTTAGTGAGAGATTCAATTTACCAATAAATATTGTATTTCATATTATTTCGGATGATGGAAGTGTTGTTAATTTCTCTTATACTTCGTCACGCCATTCTTATAGGTACTGATTAAATTCCTTTTTTAATGTATTTGTTTTTGTTCCTTTTTTTTTTGACATTTTATTTCTAACTGTACGCAACCTTGGCACGGTAGTATTCATTATCTCTGGAGCCCCATCCTGACTCGGGTTTTTCTCCGGTTTTCTCCCGGTAGTGGCCGATTTTCCATAGGTGGGAATGTCATTTAATACTTTTGTTATTATTAATTTCGCACATTATATCTACGATTCATTTTGCAATAATAAATTGATTACTACGAATTTTATTTTAATTTTTTTATAAGTGTGAAATCCGCCACTTGGGTCCTCGATCCGAATTGATCGGATGGTCCCTAGCTTGTTTCCGGAGAGAAACTTAGTGTATTATTCCCCACGTGGCCATACATGTTTCCAACTGCTTGTTTGTAAATAAAGTTTATTTGAATGATGTTTGACATAGAATATTGAGCATTATCGATAGTGACGAGATGTCTAAATAGACAATTACATTTGACGTATAAAAGAGTCCGATTCATATATCATTCATGTCAAGGATACGCTCGTAAAAATAAATACAATAGTTTTCGTTGCAAGTAAAACAAATACATTAACCATAGAACCATTGGTAATTTATTCGAAGAGTCATCAACATAAAATTATAGTGCTCTCCAATATTTTCACATGTCATAGTAAAGTTTTATAAAAGCACCTTCCCTAAAATTCTATTCCATGAGCCGTTCCAACTAAAATGCTCACAACCCCGAAGAGTCTCAGTCGGGCTCTTCGTGATTCAATATTTTATTTAATTATTTGTTAGGTTCAATAGATACGAGTAATTCTACACTCATTTTTCAGTTTCGTACATGTTCATTGTATTGTACTGGTAGAGTTGTAATATTGTGCACAATTCCATTAGGTAACAATCTACATTTACGAACTACTTAATTCAAAAAAGAAAACTAGGATGATGTACATTTCATAACTGAAAAACTTGAGAAGGGCGATTTCTCATAAAATGCAAAATGTATACAAATTATGCAGCTGATAATTACTGGCTTGGAATGTAAATGAAATTACTTTTCTAAGAAGTTGTGTCATGTTGAAACACTTCCTCTATTTTCAATGTGAGGTGTGAGTTCTTTTGAAATATATATTCATAACGGAAGAAATTCTTTCATGATGGCTTGAGTAACATACAGCGTTCTCGTAAATTAGTTTTCGATATAAATAAGGCATTTTTTATAACAATAATAATAAATTTAATGTCAAAAAAGCAGTGCAAACGGCATACGAACATGTTGAGGACAATAATCTAATTTACTCTCCGGAAGCAAGTAAGGGACCATCATATCAATTCCGATCTAGGGCTCTAAGTCAGAGACGGATAGAAAATTTCAACAAACTCCTTAAATAAGATAAAATGTTAGTTCGTGTTAGAATATCAATAGAATATCAACAAATTTGTATTTAACACAAAAATATTTCATAAGTACGTATTTTTATCGAACTAAAAATTATTCGGAAAATAGTGTTTGTAATTCTTAAGTATTAAAATAATATTAAATTCGAGATTTATTATTTCAATAGACGCCATCCCTAGACAAGAGCTTAGAGAACCTGTATAAAAAAATCCACCTCTACCCGAAAGAAAACCGGAGAAAAACCCGGGCCAGGATGGGGTTACAGAGTTATTACACCTTGTTAACTTACACGTCAAGGTGTAGACGTCAGATTGCACGTAGTGGAAGGAAAACGCTTGCCTAACAGATCGATGGTGGAGGCGTCAGCGGGGTCCCTCGCATGGGGCCCACTGCCCCCTATCGGGGGCCCCGCCACCGCCGTCGCTGCCTCCGCCGCTGCAAATTTATGGCATCCTGATGTTGAGTCGAGGGGTCGAGGGGGGCGGGGCGAGAGACCCTCCTGTCCTCCTCTCGCGCGAATACAACACGCCAAGGAATCAGAGAAGCACGCCTGAGGACGGAGGATAGTAGTCATAGAGCTCATCTAGTGTTCAAGTATACGTCATATTGCCTTTGTCCATTGCCTCATTCCAATCTCGGAGCACCCTCGGCGCATTCACAATGCTCCCTCAAGATTACTCTCGAAGTCATGTTTCTTTGCTTCGAGACATTTAACTTAAGAAAAGAATCATGAACGGAAATTTACTGTGTTCATTAGTTTATTGTACATTACTCGCAGTAGAGTACTTTGTTGCCCTCTTCAATGCACTTGCTCTTGTGGCGCTATTCTGTTCCTTCTGCATCGAGCGTGTGGAACGAATATTACCTTGTGCTTTAGTTTATTGTGTTATCAAATTGTATTTCTTTACACCAAATAGTCTCTTTTATGACTACTATTAATATTTTTTTTTGATATAACTTGTATTCGTAGAAGTTAGTAACTCGTGTAAGGCAGCCATATTGTTTAATTTTACAAGAGTTACTTGAGGTTTCTTATGAATAGAGGGATAATACTGACAATATTATCTTTCATTATTGAGATTTACATATATTCATCAATGCCATTCTATATATTAATTATTGTCATAGTATTTCAAATAACCTGTATCATAGACAATTAATCATTTTAACGGCCCCTGAAGAGACTTGTTTATTCTATAACACAGGATAGTAATAAAAATAATAAATTTATAGTCAAAAAGCAGTTGCAAACTGCTTATGACCTCGAGGAGAACAAAAAAAAAACAATTTACTCTCCAGAAGAAAGCAAGGGACCATCGCATCAATTCCGATCAAGGGTCGTAAGGCGGAGAAGGATTTAACACTTCAGCACTTTACTCCTAAAATTATAACAAAAATAGTAAGCTACGAGTTATAATATCAACAAAATACCAACAAATTTGTATTTAATACAACGCAAAAAGGTTATTTCGCAAGTACGGATTATTGGAGCACGTATACGTATAAGCGAAGTTTCGACATGTGTTTAACCATCCTCAGGTATCACTAACAAATAAACAAAATGCTTATAAATGACAAAAAAATTGTCAACTAACCAATTCTTGTATTTGGCAGATAGATAAATTTTTGTAAATTCCAGAATTATGTTTCACCTTAAGTATTCTCCATTCTCATCAAAATACTCGTATTTCTGTCTACACTGTGGTGAAANATTGTCAACTAACCAATTCTTGTATTTGGCAGATAGATATATTTTTGTAAATTCCAGAATTATGTTTCACCTTAAGTATTCTCCATTCTCATCAAAATACTCGTATTTCTGTCTACACTGTGGTGAAAATTATATTTTCGTACACGATTGTACACATGAGGAGGATCTAAACACTGGTTGAAATGTAGTGCATGTGTTAAAGAAGACTGCTTCAAAGGTCGTTAAAAGTTAGTTAATTACCAGCAACATAATGGTAGACGAAAACAATTAATTTATCGTTGATATTTAATAGGAAACACTCTGATAGCATTCTTCGAAATCTAGGTTTGATCCAGATTGATTTGTTAATTGGATCCGTCACAACAACTATTTATATCTATATTATATTCTCACAAATGTATTCATCGATAGATTGTTTCAAATTACCATTTCAAAAAGAACGATTCTACATATGCACACGCTACCGTAGATAACTTACACCTGTTTGCCTCATGTCACTTAAACATTATTAATTACCACAAAACACGATGCGATTATAACAGTTGTTTCAAACTGAAGCAAAATGTGGGAATATATGTCGCACCGTGTGCACAGAGAAAATGAGTTGCCTTGGTACGATTTCGTTGAAGTTGCCGACTGATTCCACTCGTACCAGAAATTTAATTACCTCAAGGACAACACATCAGATAAGATTTTTGTTTTTTAATTCCTATCCGTTCGTTTTAGAAGGTGATTCCACAATATGCGTTCATTATAATGGACGTCAGACGTAACATTACGAATAAAACGCCTTTTTGTGCAAAGAAAAAACCTTCAGAGCTTTTCAGGTGGAAGTGTTTTGTGAGGTCTTAAAAACAGAAGAACATCAGAAAATGAAAGTGCGGCAGCAATTAAAATCGTTTCCGTTCACACAATACAAGCATCTTCACTTGTACACACATTACTTTTATCGGCGTCTCTTGGCTGTGTTGCATTCTATTGAGGAAAGTCAATATTGAACGTGACAGGGTTATCCATTCTCTCAAGCAATTGGTTTCACAGCAACACGGGACATTAAAAAGTAATTATTAAAGCGACTTTTCTTGAAGACGATTATTTATTATTAAATACCACAACGCTTCAGCAGTAGATTGGTACCATCGTCAGGTGAACGCCTGTGCTTGAATTTATAAACAAATTCTTTGATTTATCGTGCTAACAAGTACAAAACATTATTAACCACATATATACAAATATAACAATGACATAAAAAATAAATAATTTGAAAAACCAAACCATCGAAGCAGAATATCCGAGTAAACAACTATAAATTTTGGATAAGTTGTCAGAATCAATTTGCAAATTCAGTGTGTTTTTTAGAAAATTTGAAGCGTAAAATTTCTGAAATTACACTTTTGTAATTTGTCTCCCGATCTAAAATTAAAACATTTTCCCAATCTATTGAATGATCCAAATTTAAACGGTGTAATGAAATAACATCGTGTTGTAGTGTGATTATGTTATTTGATTCGGGCCTGTAATTTAAGTTTCCTCTGTCCGATTGTTTGCTCAAATCATTTATTTTCTCGTGTAATTGTTTTATTTTTATTTGCTGTAAATGTTTTTTTATTTGTTGCCAAGATAAATGAAACATTTGCATGTATGTTCAAACACACACGTTCACCTGATGATGAATTAATATTTGCCGTGGCATGTCCATTTATAGAAAATAGATTATTACATTCGGTATTACCCTGTGATTCACTACGAAAACATTTTATTATAACACTAAATAAAAAAATACTTTTTAATTAAAGAAATATACTCTTTAATTTTTTGCAGCTTCTAATAATATACATTTGTTGATGGGAATAAAAATATTGTGTTGCAAATAAATAAATACGACCCATTAGTTTTATTCGTCGGGCAACCTTTTGCTTATCAAGTATTACCGGTCCGATCGATCGAAAATGGCCAGTGTGCTAAGAGAAGTTGGAGAGCAAGATCCCGCCGCCATAATATAAAACAACAGCGAAGGAAGGGTTCCGTCACAAAAGTGCACACGTGTGAATCTATGGCTACGTGGAGGGAAGGGGGAGTAGAGTGCGGGGCCCGCATAGCTTGCTATCGCCAGCTGCAGCCCTCTCCAAGACCCGGGTTCGAGTCGCATTCCACAAGACACATTGGAAGCAAATCCTTCCTATGGCAACGACAATCATTTTCATTCACTCTTATTCTATCTTTATGATCAGAAAGAAAAATTATTAAAGATACGATCTTGAAATTTTGGTAGGATGTTGCTTATGTATTGGAAACACTTACGAAGAAATGATTTTTCGAAATTCCGATTCCCAAGGGAAAAATTGTGTTCTTTTTCTCGAATTTTTGGTAAACATCTCTTCAAACCTTCAGAATAACAAGCTCTGAGACGAACATTGACTACCAAGCGAGGTCATCCTAGATCCAAAGAAGAAATTACTCTATGAACAACGAAAGTAATATGTAACAATATACTTCAAGAAAATTATAAACATGATGCATTTCATAAAATTTATTTACAACAAAATCTACTATGAGGGGTCATCAAAGACCCCAATTGAATTAAAATAAAANATTTACAACAAAATCTACTATGAGGGGTCATCAAAGACCCCAATTGAATTAAAATAAAATTTTCCACAGACGAACATGTTATGCAAACAACACAACAGACAAGACGTAATAAATAAAATAGGCAATAACAAGAAGTATAAATATGCTGATACCGTTTTCATGTAAATATAATTTAAAAACTTACTTTGGGGTCTCAGCTGACCCAGTTTGAAGGTTAAGATATTATTCCAGTCTTTGCTTGTAAACGAGCTATTTTTGTCTACAATAAATTAAAACGAAAGGGGATTAGTTCAAGAATATAATTTATTTACATCTTTAATCATTATAAAGCAAAGTCACTTCCACGTCTGTCTCTCTGCAAATCAGTTTATTCACATGTAACTCGAGAACCACTGTTTTGATTTTTGTGATTCTCTTTTTAATTTATAAATATGTTCTCAGGCAACGTTTTAGTTCATATATTGTTACCTTAGGTATCATAACTAATTGGCAATAACAATAATAGACAATCAAATCAATCTTCGCAGAGAAATTTTTACATACGCTGCCCGAACTGTTCGAGATAGGGGACAACAATCAATGCGGTAATATAGTCCATCTCAAAGAGTTCTACAAAATAAGTAGCACTTGAGTAATTCAAGTAGGTAAAGTTAAATCCTCATCAAATTCAATGTATTCTGTGTTGTTGATGAAAACTGTCTTTAAATCGAAAAACTTTTAAAGAATGTTCAGATAGATCTTAGAAGCGTTTTAGTTTTACAAGCAGTCGCCGTCGCCGTCTGTTGCCTCGCGAGGACCAGGAAACCTATGGAGCTATATCCGTTGGACCTGAACTTTCAACAGATGGTATTGAAATTGATAGAATATATCTTTATCCTTTAATACGTATTTGGCATTTCAAACAATTAATAAATTTGGTCACTATTTAATGAATTGTTAATTCCATCTGTTATCTATTTGATGAAATGATGTATTATATTAAAATGCTAAATCGTTGTAATATTATAATAATATTTACAATAATAATTATAATAACATTTATAATAATATTTATAAAATTCAACCCCCCCCCCTTGATGACCATCTAGATCCTCCACTGCAGGTATCATTCGACTGGAGCGCTACCCGACTCGAGGTTCTGCTTCACGTGAAGCAAACATTTTAGACTATTCTGAAGTATAATTAAAAATTAAAGTGTAACATCAGAAGAACTCACGAGCGAAGCCGAAACGGGTTGCTAGTTAAGATACATATTGGAAGTGGCGCGCACAAGCCCGGTGTGGACGCGGTTGCCGCGGCATCAACACGTACAGCAGTGGCGTCAGACCACGTAGTCCGCCTTCATTCAATCAGCAGCAGTAGCAGCAGCAGCAACGGGGAGAGGGATAATGGGCGGGTCACTTGAGTGTCCTTAACCCTGCGTGGCTCGTTCGCTGTTTCGGGTGCAGGTCGCATGCACGCCCAAGGCCTAGGAGGTCGCCGACTCTGTCGGATCTCTCTCTTCCCGATCAACGCAAACAACGGCGTAAAGCGATCTCGAAGTCAAAATACCACAAAAGCCATTCCGCGATGAATAAGCGAATGGATAATGAATGGGTTAACACGCTCTGTGCTCAATTTATTTTCGCAGTTTCTCACACAAAAACACCCAAGACGTTATGTACCAGATTCGATCTCGCGGACAATGGTGGCGATATCTCATTCTGGCCCGGGTTTTTCTCCGGCTCTTCTTCGGGTAGAGGTTTTACATACATGCTCTCTACTCTCGCATAGGGGCAGCTGTCTAATTGATCTCTAATTTAGAATTATTTTAATAGTTACGATTGACTAATATAAACACTATTCCGAATAATCTGTCGTTATAATGCATATTTGTGAAATAACTTTTTTGTGTTTTATTAAAAACGTTGGTATTCTGTTAATATTCTATCACGTACCGAACTATTTGTATTGTTAGGAATTAATGGGATGGTCCCTTGCTTGCTTCCGGAGTGTAAATTAAATTGTTGCCCTCGTGGTCATACGCAGTTTGTTATTACTTTTTTGACAATAAAATTTATTTTTCTTCTTTTATTATTTTATTGAGTGAATGAATGTCCTCCATAGCTTCAAACTGTATCTTTTCCACTGACGAACGGACATTGTCAAGTCCAATCAAACTCCTCTTCTAGAAATTTTGGCACTGTGTGGCATGTGTCAAGGATTACGGATTTCTGAATGTCAGTCAGTGTCTTAGCTGCTCCTAGTATCTCAATGCCGTTTTGTGGATTTCGGTGTAATACCTCTAGCCGAAATTACTATAAGTCAAATAAGAACTTTCTCACTGTTATTTCAGTGATCCCTTTCCATTTCCTGCTTTCAAAAGAATGGTGCAACCTGCGCATGCGCCTTACATATATTCCTAACTTGCAAACATCGTCCTCCTCTGACCCTTAACTTGCTCAACTTCACCCTCAGCTGACCCTATCCAGATGTCACGGACTGCCAGCCGCACTTCTGGTAAATAGGTGAGTTTTCATTTCATAGCCATCTGGTGAATGTTGTGCATTGCTTCACCGAAAAATATTCTAGAAAGCAGTCTAATGCCACGATCCGTATATGAAAGGCCAGCGGAAATACCGCAGACAGAAGGGTCCGCGGCTTGTAAATACATCTTTGCAACCCAATACTTTATTAAATTAAGTGAATATTTTTGGTTTAGCGCGAAACACAGGAGGTCAGCTTTTGGACGGTACTCTTGGGACGGTACCTAAATCACAATTAAAAAGAGACACCGACAGTCGAGCCTTAGATCCCTATCAACTCGTAAAGTACGGCGCAAATTTTATGGGCGAGTGTAACGTCAGGACCAAAACATTTTAGAGGTTTGTGAATTGTTAATTTTACGCTTTTCACTGAAGTGCCATTGAGGAACTAAGCCGGATGGCGCTGACGAGGGGAGGTGACCCACCCTAAGCCTCTTCATTTATCGAGGTATTGTTTGAACGTACCCCTTTCACTTCCTAAGGAAGGTACGATTGTTCTCGCAGAAGGTCGGCGAATGCGTATGACCAGCGCACGATTCCCTTTGTATTGCACTATTTCTGTGGATAAGGATTTGACCAAGGCGAGGCCCACTATGGAATGTCTGTGGACCTTAGAAAAGAAGAATGTTAAGACGTTGTGAATGAAGTACTTCGCCGGATGTAGAAACAATGACAGACTCAGAAAAGGGCGCGTTCGGGCGCCTAGCTGGGGCCGACGACGGTTAGTCCTCGCGGTAAGTCACTGCGTTCCTAGAACGGCCGAGGGGTGACCAAGAGGATTGGATTGCGCGTTGTGGCAGCGAAGGCGTGGTTACTTGCTGCTCACGTGACTTCCTCTTCTGTATATATTGGAAGGATTGAGAATTCTCGAGGACTTGGCTGTGTGATCTGAGTCCGCAGATTACTTGAGATGTGACCTGGCTAGTATTGGTCGCCAGACCGCTTAAGAATTACTGCGGTAATTTAAATACATTTGCTACTAGTTGAGAGTGACGTAACTTGTAACAGTTAGTTATTCGGGAAAGCACCTTGTAATTTTGGAGGTTCAGAAACCTAGAGGGTTTTTAAAAATTAGTAGTCTTCAACTAAATTTATCTATTTGTAATTAATGCTTTCTGATAGCATTACTTGTGTAATAACATATTTATATATGTATTAATGATTTTGAGAGTTTGTCTACGTTTGTAAATACTCAGATTTCTATATAATTTGACTTAAATCATTAATTATTGTTATTACACGTGTGTTTAATTGTCCGGGAAACTGGGCTGGTGGCAGCGATAAAAACTACCATAGGAATTGTGGTATTTATGTGAATCTCGCTTCTACCAAAATACCCACATCGCATCAGGGCTTGTGGTGTGATGTTACAGTGAGGCTTTCAGCTGGAGTTTCCCTCATCTCGTCGAAACGGTATCAGAAATTCATTGGCAAACAAACATCTGTACCAATTCCTTCCCTCAAAAGAATTTGGTTGGATAGAAGAGTAGGCATGATAAAAAAACATTATAAAAATGTGACTAAATTAAAAAAATAATAATTAACACACTTTTCTTACATTGTTGAAAAAAACAACGTAAAAGTAGTATATGTTTCAAAGATAAAACGTATTTCTGCTAAATGTCCGTGTATTGTATTATGAGAATAGCTGAACCTTTGTATCCCACGTCGCAGTGCGGCGGAAGGCGAGCGGCGCTTCTCCCACTGACAACTCGTGTCGTGTGCCACTTTCCACACGGGCAAGCGAGCGAGCGAGCGAGCGAGCGAACGACGCGGGTTCGACGCCCGCCTGCACTCTTGGCAACGCTTCCCCCATCTCTCCATACCTCTGCCCTACGACCTACCCTGCCCTTACACCCCATGCCCAGTGTGCCAACGCCGTTCCCACGCCCCGCCTCTTTTGGCAGCAGCCCATCACCGTGTCTCCGTACTCCCAATTGTCTGGTTGGAAGTTCTTTCTTACCTGCGTTCCTCACACTTTGCGAAGGTTTAATCATTACACACCTAAAATTGGCATATATAAATAGTGTAACATGTACTTATTGTGACAAAAGACCAACTTTTAAATCGCGAAAGTAAAGGAAGTTTACTTTGATTTGTAGGAAATATTTCGTCGCATTTTTGCATCACAATTATATAAAGGTCACTGAACATTTGGGAAAGATATTTTATTTTTTCCGAGGTGTGATGTACAAATCACGAAACCTTTGCACTCTGCCACCATTTCTTTTTACATGTTCTCAAGCGTTTCAAAATTTTCAAGCGAGTACCTATTAATATAGTATTATACTTTTAGCTGTTAAGTACATCATATTTTTCTTTATTGTTATTCATATCGTTTTAAAATAACTATAAAGAATAAAAATAGAACGCAATTATACAACTCAGTGATTTGACAAACTTGGAATACTGGTCCCATCTACTTTTCGAACAAGTTCTATCTTTGGAGATCGAGGATTTGGTACGACGAAAAAAAACAACACTAAATTAACAGATCAACGTTTCGGGACCAAAGCTTATAAAGGCAAATACGTGGACGAAAATTCACAATTTAAATTGAAGTGTTTTGTACGAGTGTTTCTGAATGCTCAGAATAGAAAAAAATATTTACGATTTTTCGAGTCAACCTTACATTGTAGTGAAACCAAGAAAATAAAGAGTTCGCCGCTCTACAGCATATTAAAAGTGAATTACGCTTGTAACTTCTCGTAAGTTAAAAAGATAATAATCTTCATGGATTAGGCGGACGTTGTAAGTTCGTACTCCGTGCTCGTGCACAATCACATGCTCATGCTCATGCTCACGCTCACGCTCGTATTCTGTGTCATCATTAAGGTAGCACTAGCGTATGTAGAATTAAATCTCTAAACTATCTTAAATCGGCATAAATAAATCAAGTAACATGTACTCATTTTGATTTCTATTTGGAAAACACATCGGCCATTTAAATACAATAATTGCAATAATTGTTGATGAAATACATACATTACGTCTTACGGAGGAAACACTAAAAAAATCAACTTTTAAATCGCGAAAGTGACGGAAATATTCTTCGTAGAAAATTTTCCGTTGTATTTTTTACATCACTTTCATCTGTAGGTTACCGGATATTTGTGAAAGGTATTTTACTTTCTCCAAGGTGAGATGCACAAATCGCGAATTCTTTGCGCTCGGCCGACATACTTTTACGTGATATTATGCGTTTCAAATAAGTCAATATTGTTCGTTGTGAACTATTAACTGACAGATACGAATTAAATCGTGTTTCTTTCTGCGTTATTATTCTTACTGTTATGTTTTAAAGCAATTACATTAAAATTAATGAAAACAATTATTTATATCAGTGCATTCACTGTCTTAGAACGCTAATTCCACCTTAATGCATCTGCCTCACATTTCTACTTTTATTCATCATCGTATTTCAAACCAATGACGTCACCATCATGCATCGTTTGACGCCCTCTCCCACAGATGGCACTCATATTTCCGTTCTCTTATATCCAAGATTTTTTCTCTTCCTTATCAGATCATTGCAATGTATTTCTACCATCGAGAGATAATTCTGTACACTTTCGCATAAGTCGCTACTTGTTTTCAGCAATTTCAATTATACGAAGCACACACTAAGTAATTGTTATCTTAACGGGATACCCCTCAAGGTTTCCCAACAATTCCTTTATTTTCAGGGCAGACATTGGCTCTAAATAATGGTTTCCAGATGGAAGTTAACTGGAAATTCCGGTTTATTTACCATAATACCTGTACGATCTTTTCTTTGTTCAGCTGTAAGTGGTGCAATAATGTTTCGTTCGCCAAACTGTTTTGAAATTGTTTCGGTCAATGTTTGCAAAACAACAAAAGACTATGGTCACCCTCATGGGAAGAATAAAACAATGAATGGAGAAAAGACAAAAATTAATGGTATACTAAGGATAAATTAGTTTATTGTCCTCGGCGTAATCAAACGCAGTTTGTAACTATTTTTTCATTGTAAATTTAAACATTAGGAAAAAACGAGTATATCTGAATAGCAGGTATCAACAAAGGCTCTGAAAGACGATTAACTCTCAATCGATGTTTGCAAGTAAATAACGCAAGTAAAAATTATTTGCTTCAAAAAGTACAATGAGACAAATAATTCCTCATAAACATTTTTTAGAATCTGTTTTAATATGCTTTCTCTTATCTACCCCAATAAAATAAAATAAAACCAAGAAAACCAAGAACATTGAACCAAGAAAAGTCAATGGTGGGATTCGTAAAATTTTGGAGAACTCTTCTACAGACGTTTTGCAAATACAGAGCAAAGTATGGTAAATATTGATGGAAAACCAGAGCGCAAAACAAAAAATTTGTTACTTTCCAATAGATATAGATCTTAGCTCGCTCTTTTGGAGACTATCAATCTTACTGTCTTGTCCGCTAGAGATTGTGATGCGTGACGCGACAAGGTATTTTAACAAATAAAAAAATTTAACAGCAAACCAAGTTTACACTCATCGGTAAATGGAGAGAATAAAATTATTCTGCATGCTGAGCGTTAACAATGTATACTCGATGTCATGTTTTTGCTTCTAGAAAATTTAACTTAAGAAAAAAACATGAATGAAAACGCACTGTGTTTATTAGTTTATTGTATATTAGTCGCAGTAAATTACTTTATTGTCCTCAACATGGTCATAGGTAGTTCGTAACAGCTCTCTTGATAATAAATTGTTTATTAATTATTTTTTGTCAATCTAAATGGATTGAAGTTAGTATAGGGTTTGTACTCAGTGTAGCCAACGCTTTTACTTCGCCATCGTCCATACGAGTTATAATATTTGTAACTCGCTTTATGTTGGCAGGACAATCTAATTTCTGAAAATTTAAAACCACCGCTATCGTCGGACACCAATTCAACTCACATGTTCTTATGGCGCTATCCTGTTCTTTCTGTATCGAGCGTGTGGAACAAATATGACCTTTTCTCTTAGTTTGTTGTTATTAACTTTTATTTATTCACATTAAATAGTCGCTTTTGTGGCTACTATTAATATTTATTCGCGTATTACTTAATTCTTAGAAGTTGGCAATTCGTGTCAGGCAGCCATATTGCATAATTTTAGGCAAAGGTACATGACTTGGAGTATTGCATGTAATAAGACAATCCGCAGAACATAATGTGCATGACATAATGAACGGAGCAAAGTAGAAGCTATGACGAACATTGTGTTCATTCAGTTACCCATAAATGAAGTACAAACCTAAAGCTTCAATTATCCTATTATTCTACATAGCTTCCTGAGCGCGGTTCATTAGAGTTTCATAATTCCGACTTCAGTAGAACCTCTTTGATCCGACACATTCGGGACCAGAGGTGCGCGGTGTGGGATTAGGGAATGTTTTGAATTAGCGAGATTCTTTCTAAAAGCGGGGTGAAACAATGAATGAACGAGAGGTGAAAGTAAATATACGAGGATTAATTAAACATAAATAAAGGATTTGTAAATGAGTATGAGGAAATAAAAGAAATGTTTATATCATGTACATTAAGAACAATTTTCTTACTGCTAATCAAAAAGAAACATCCATTTAGCATCTGTATTATCGTAATTTAGATTAGAACTGTTATATATTGCCACAAATTTCAATGGCATAAATATTATTTAAAAAAGAAATATTTTTTTAAAAACAATGTCCGTTGCCAAAGAAGTCAGATAATGGCCCGAATGGCCCGAACCTCACGGGTTAAAGAGATTTTACTGTGCACCCCCCCCCCCAANTGTTTGTTTGGCAGCATCGAGTGCTCATCGGCGATGGCGAGTTGCAGACACGAACGAATCTTCGCTGCCGCCGCCGCTGCCGCCGCCGCTGCCGCCGCCGCTGCCGCCGCTATTTCGGTCAGAACGGCATTGCGAAGACAATGGGGACCTATGTAGCCGATGTCTCTCGCACGCGCCGATCGCGAAACAGGAGTCACTACTACTGCTCTTGCAATATTTGGACACCCAATCGTGTTAATCACTTTGGATCCTTCGTGTTTTAACTATACTTCTCGTAAGAAGAAGCACTACCAGACAGTGGCGGATATATGAAGGGTGGTTAAGGGGGTTTATAGCCCCCCCCCCCATTGAACTTTTAACTGATACAATTGAAATAGATAAAAGGCATACTTTGTAAAAGTGTTATCAGATTTTTCGCTTATTAAATTTACATGTTGGGCAAAACCAATTTGTATTATAATTTCTGCGTATTACATGCACTGATTGAAGTGACTCGACACTAGGAGTGTTCCATGCAGGCTAAATTCTGCAACATCGTATAATATATTCATATCTTCATAAAATTCTGTTTCGGTCACGAAATTCGTATTCTTTAATGTGTATTTGCCAATAAATTTGGTCACTATTTAATCAGTTACTAATTATCTATTTGATGAGTTGATGTATTATATTAAAATACAAAACCTGTATAATATTCACAATAATATTTATTAGTAATGTGTCGCAGAGCTTTGTATCAGAGTCCTCATCCTGCCCACGCAGTGTATCCCTGCAATCTCTTGGTGCAAACGTCGCGTGTTCGAACCCCGTTCGACCACTTTCTCCTGTAGCAGCCAAACGACAAGGAACTCAAGTGAATTCGATGCGAGCGGAGAGTGAAACACCTTTCAAAACTTATATGACAAAATCTCTAGATTTCAACCAGCCCAGGAAACGACGGGAAGAGATCCGCTAAAACGGGTTCTATTCCAGCATTTGTCTGGAAATTGTAAATAGACCGAAGAACTCGATACCTAAATTGTGTATCCGGTCTTTGCAAATCTGCCCCAGACGCAAATCATCAACCTTCAACCACTCTCGGTAACACTAGCGAAGTTTCAAGAACGTCCATAACTTCAAGTACGACGTCCGTCAAAGCGATTAGGCTTGAGTACCCGAAAAATGTTTCAAATGATAGTATGAACCATTCCCTACGCAGTGATAAATTTAGCGATGAATTTTAATACCCTTATGGCGCAAAATTTTGAATTATTTGTCTTTAAATTACCATGGCTTTATACGGAGAAACTTTCGTGGGCATACTTTTTTTTATAATCTGACAAAAGTGCCGGTTTAACATATCGAAAAAAACTTCTAAAACATAGCAAATGTGTATAGGAATACATTGACGTTCAGATTATGATACCTTACGGGGTAATTACAAGAAATATTCACAAAAAACTGTTCAAAATACGATTCTGGCGAAAATGGCAGACGCATCACGTGATAGAAGACAATGTGTAAGGACAATGTGTTGTCAAAGGAAGAGCAATCTAAATTTATTAACAAGTTTTAAAATCACAAAATTATTGCTCACGTCCAATAGCACAAATCAGGAGAATGAATTATTAATTAATTAGAACTCCTTCTGTTCAATATTTTCAAGTTCCGTGAATAGTTAGCAACATGGACATAATACCTTAATGTAGGCTAAACAAGCAAGCACCTTTCAGCAAACATTTTGTGCATTTTTAAAACTTACTGTTCCTCTGCTTTAATAGGATGCGTAAGATCAAGCTTATCCCTGACCATGTCATATCAAACAATATATGTAAGGATTTTATGATAATTATTGCGCAATTTACCTGCTAACCAATAAAGTTACGTAAACCTTTTACCCTTTAATGTTGACGATTTATCCAGGTTGTGTGAGGACACTAATTATTACCGACATTGAAGCTAATATTTATAGAGTTTCTGTAATACTCCATTACATTAAATCGGCATTTTCATCGAGCTGGTAATATATTTATTTTTCATGATACACTGCGTTCTAACTTGGAAATAAAATAAACATTTTTCTTTGTTGCAATATTCGTATTTGTGGCGTTGAATACACGAATCCGTTATATTGAGTGTACCCTCCCTTGATTTTGAGACACATTCCATGGAGCCAAGAATGATAACAATGAGTAAGTACACTTTTCTAAGGCAAAGAACCTGTAATTCATTTTCACATTACTTTTCATCAAATCTGGAAAAGAAAATAATAAACCTATTCTCACTCTAAAATATTCGGAAAACTGCATAACCACCGTATATCATTTAAGTCTGGATTAGTACTGATCATACATTCTCGTCACACTTACCCACACACACGATGGAGGTCCGACTCTTAATGGCGCAAAACTCACCTAGAAAGAAAATAAATAAATAAATTATGCAATCTTTAATTTTTAACGACATAGAAGGTAAGAGATGACAAGTATTTACTGAAACCACACATTTCAGCTATTTGTTATGAGACTTAACACCGTGAAAATTGATCGGAGTCAGTGACAGGAATGTTCGATGTTCGATAGTGTTCAATGCAACGTTGAACCGTAGATAATGAGACACAGATTTGAGACTCCCGAATCGATAATATACGATTGACTACACTAGAGACTGAATCTATTCCATTAAATATTCACTTAACCTACGCAACTTTGTAATAGTTTTATACTAGTAATAACATATTAACAAGGAAATATATTCCATACAGTAGTAAATCTTCTGGACGACATTATTAAAGCTCACGACAAGAAGAAGGACGGTTAAATATACTTTTCAAGCTTCAGTATCACGAATAATGCGTAGATTCTTTCCTTGTCACGTTTCATGGCGTTCTTTTTTCATTATTGTAGTATTTGTAAATGGGAAATGTAGCGTGCTATTGACGCTTATCTACATGGAGTGATAGGAGGTAGGAGTTGGGTGGTAGGCTATTGTTAGTTGGTGGGCCGCTTAACTGGTTAGTCAATAACTTGGGCAAAGTGGAGGAGTTAGTAGTTTTTTTGTGGGGCTTTACGGCTCAAGTCGACATCAAAGATCATTGGAGCCCTAAAAACTTGTACAAGTAGGGAAAATGCAGAAATGCAGTTACGCACTAGGGAGAACCTACATGACTCTCCCCGCGTGTGGGACTCGCCGAATGACTCAACCATACACACTAAAAACCCTCCTGATTTACAACATACCATAACATATATCAAAACCAAATATCAAAACATTGAGGACAAACAAATGAGGGGGGACCAAAAAATGAGGGGAGGACATACATGAGGGGGGCGAAGAAGAAGGGGGGACAAAAATGCGAGGGATGAAAAAAATGAGTAAAATGAAAGATACCCTAGCCCTAATAGCGTCGGGATCGAATAGAACAAGAGGTGACCAAGGAAGGTCAGGAAAGAGAAAGGAAGGAGACTAGCACAAGTAAGTGGAAGTAATGCCAGACTCAGCTCGGGGCCTCGTGTTTGCCAAACACGTACTTACTAGATTAAAGTCCCCTGGGGGGTTAGTAGTTAGTAATAGTTACAATTATTGATACTAGGAGCAATAGGAGGTGGATAGGAGGAGGGTTCGCTTTTCAGTAGCCACAGCTATATGAAATGCGACATTATTGTGAAAAGCTACAATTTTTTTCTCACCCCACCGGGAATTTTACCCGAGATGACTTGGTGAAGAGTGGGCACGCTAACACCATAGCCACGGAGGAGGTTTCCATGGTATTCGAGACAAAAGAGCGAAACTAAGAAATATACACAGTTAATACTTAACTTAGTATCCTTGCACAATTTCAATGAATACACAGCAAATATGACTAAACTGGATTGTTAGGTATAGGAAAAAAACTATGAAGGCTATGAAATGAAGAGTGAGGCATGCTTGTGTTGAGAGTCCTCATAAAAGCAACATACACTTCCAGTATGTCCCTATGCTTGGCAAAGATGTCTTTGCTCCTCCTATCCCGGATAAAGGAGTGGCGAACCAAGTTTGGCATTGAGAACAGCAATTGGTGCTGTTTAAATAGAAAGCACAAGAGGTCAAAATGGAAGAAATGATTGTAGAAAGAGAGTCGATAGTTGCAAACACAATAAAAAGGGGGAAAAACGTTGGATCGTGGAAACGTGGCAAAACATGCAGAGACGGTATACAGAGAGAAAGGAAGAAATGAATACGTCACAATAGAGAAGACGAAATTTAAACAGATCATTGAAACTGAAGTCGAAACAATGTCCGAGGTAAGAATGAATGGAATGTGTGGTTCACAGGGAGATAAAGAGCGATACATGGGACCCTACAGAGCTCGCATAAGGGGAAGTAAAGACCTCAGTAGTAAAGACCACGTGAAAGTCGAGGAGCCAATGTCAGCATTGCGAGATAGCAGACTCTTCATCTCGCTGGAGGCACGTGGTCGTTTTATTCGTATCAGCAAAATCGCACTGAGTTTACGTTCGGATGCTGCCGTCTACATCAGCCGATTCGTAGAACCGGCACTAATTGATAATCCTACTGTGACGGACCAAGGGTTTGATCTCTAACCTTTGGCCTGACTGAAGTTACTTTCCACGGGATATAGCAGCCATGCGTGGGTGCCATGGCAAGCCGTTTGGTAGAGCTATAGTAGTTCACCCTCTGCAGCAGACATGACAACACCGTGCTTTCGTCCTATTGGTTCCATCTCGAAACTTTTCTTTCGCCGCGAGGATTAGAGAATGGAATTCTTTATGACCGGAATTCCGACCAGTGATTACATAACCTAGTGATCAATGCAGTTAGGAAGAATGTATTCGGAGGATAGGATACTTCACGTGAGGACAAATCGAGTGCGTGTCCCCGGTACGTGAGGATGCTGCATTCAAATGGAACGGAAGACTGGAGAATGAGATTGCGAAAGTGAAGGAGGACTATAGGATGGAGGTAAGGGTAGGGGCGGCGGCTGCTCTGCAGAGGGTGGTGGATGCTGCGGGACGGCGCGAGGCGGGGAGGGTGCACTAGGTCACTGGCCTCCGTATCGATCCGCTCCCGCCCCCAGGACGCAGGGCTGTACACGGGATGGCGCAGGGGGCAGCGGAGGCACGAGGGAAAGTGCCAAGGCGGAGGCGGAGAACGACAGGGAAATGCGCGCTGTTCCAGCAGCGGCATCGGCATCCGAACGCTCCACTGCGGGACCAGATCTTACCCCATGCGACTTCCATCTATCGCTCTCCGCGTTACTTTCTAGATGAGTACACACAACGGGAAATCTAACATGTTGGAATGAATATCACTGGGAACTATTCATAGAAAATTCTATTGATTGAACCAACGTCTAGGTCAGATTTTCTCATGATTTTCATCTCGTAAAAAACCATAATATAAATTAACTGTAAACCATATAACAAAAGAATATTGCTTTTAGCGACATTATGACACTGCCTAACACCAAAATAGTTAGGCCCTTAACAGTTTTTTTAAAATCATTAACGTATTCATTCTGAATAATTTTGCATGGGTTCAGACATATCCGGCTCTAATAATGAAAATACTACGATTGTAACTCAGATTGTATATATTTTAATTTTTGATTTATTATTGCAAATCACTAATTTTCACACGAGTCCCGCAGACAACAGATTCAGGTTCGTTTCTATTAATTTATACCTCGTGCGTTCTAGAGCACGGAGACTACCTATGGCAGTTCTTATCACACTCCTTCGTCAGGGCGTTGCTAGTCGTTGAACGGGTGAATAAGTGAATGGTGATCTGGTGAATGACAGAGGATACAAGAGAACCCTGGGGAAAACCTATTGCAGAGACAGTTTTTTCCAATACGACGAATTCGACAGCCGTGGATTGAACCACCTCCACCAGTGTTGGCGAGCCATCGCTATAACCAGTACATAAAAAAGGCAATGCGATACGAGACCCAGCAAGACATAACTTTGTGTTTTGACCTTTCTTTATTCGTCACCATTTCAGTGACTCGAGTGAAAGAGAATGTTGAAAAAAAGAGCCTAGGTACAGCTGGTCTATGAGGCATGAAACAGAGGAAAGGCGGGGTCTCAGTATGAGGTCCTTGGCCTATAGAGATCTCGGATCATTGCTATGCGCCGTCTGTCCGTCTGCGCGTCCCTTCCTCCCCCTCCCCAACGCGACATTCGCTTGTTCCTCGTCGATGTCGGAGTCGTCTTTTTTCTTTCCGTTGAGTGCGTACGCACCCAGAAACTCCTGTTCTCATGTGGGGTCCTACGAATCCCAAGTCACTTATACTCGAAACCATGTTTCCTTGCTTCAAGCAAATTGAAAAAAAAAACGAATGGAAACGCATCGTGTTTATTAGTTTATTGTATATTAGTCGCAGTTAATTACTTTCTTGTCCAGTTGTAGGTAAATTGTATCAGCTCTCCTGACAATAAATTATTCTTTAATTAATTTAATTTTTGTCAATCTAATTGGCTTGATATTACTACAGAGCTTGTACTCAATGTAGCCAACCCTTTTACTTCGCCATCGTCCATATATGTACCTCGCGTTATGTTGGCAGGACATTCGAATTTCTAAAAACTTAAAACCTTGGACACCAATTCAATTCTCGTGTTTTTGTGGCGCAGTTGTGTTCTTTATTCATCGAGCGTGTGGAACGAACATTACCATTTGTCAGTTTGTTGTGTTATTAACTTGTATTTCTTTTCAGCAAATAGTCGCTTTTGTGACTTCTATTAATAATTATTTGGATATAACTTGAATTCGTAGAAGTTGACAATTCGTGTTAGGTAGCTATATCGCACAATTTTCGGTAAATTTACATGTCTTGAGGTATAATTATTACAAGCCTATTCACTTCAAAGTCTATTTTTCGTGAATTATAATGAAGAAACATAAGGAATTTTTATTGTTGAGACGGCTACTGTTCTCAACTTTTGATCTTTCTGTAAATTTGATTCTCAATATTTTTCAGTTATGACTCGATATGATTCTAAGTAGGATATAAAAAACTCAAGATTCTTATTTGACTAGACTATTAAATTAATTCACTGTTTGTGTATACGAAGCCACCTCTTGGGTTTCGTATTTTTATTTTTATTTTAACTCAAATGGAAATGAAGGTTGAGTAATAAATACAAACAATGATATGACAGTAGTTTCAAACAACTATTCAACAAACAAGAAGTGTGACAGAGAAAATGAGCTGAATTTTCTTTGTACAGAGGCAGAAAAAAAGAAATTGTTTTAGGGAATCGAAATCGAATTTTGAATCAACAGATCAATAGTAGTTTTTTTGTTGTCATAATAATGCGTTCCATTATTCGCAGGAGGAACATAGGGAATCAACAATTCCTTCCAGCGAACTGTTGCTTGCATCAATTTTCATTAATTTTGTACTTTTTGCATATTCTTTTCCAACTGATTTTCTCCATGTGTCTTCCACGTGGTCTGGAACATTACGGGTTCCATTCCAAAACACGGGGGGCGGGGCGATTTCATTCGGTCCTTTTTTCAGGGTATGTCCAATCCAGTTATTTCCTTCTTTTGATTTCGGAGTTCACATCCATTTGTTTTGTTTTTCTCCACAGTTCTTCATTGCTGATTGTGTTGGGCCACCAGATCTTCAATATGAACCTCAAGCATCTACTAATGAATGTCTGTAATTACTTTTTGATTTCCACCGAGACAATCCACGTTTCACATCCATAAAGGACGGTCTTGTTGCTTGCGGACATTTCTTAGCTTGGAAACGGCACCTCTGGATTTTTGAACTCTTTCGCAAACGTCTTGAGTTGTGTCACCATCTTTGGAGATACTGCTACCAAGATAGGTAAAAAATTCAACACTTTCTATTGCTCCACTTCCCAATGATATAGGCTTTTGGTTTCTAGCTTGGAGCCGCAGCTCTCATGTTTTTCTCGTATTTATCTTTAAATTGTATTTTGCGGACTCGATCTCTAGGGCTTCAGCTTTCTGTTGCATATGTGAGTATGAAAGAAGGCATGTCATCAGCGTAGTCTGTCCACTAATCTATCATTTAATTTCCACACTATTACTCTTCTTTTGTAGCGGATGGTGTTTCTCAAAACCTCATACATCTCCAGTATGAAAAGGGGAGGAGATAACAAACATCCCTGCCTTACTCCAGACACTGTCTCAAATGGTTCAGAAAGGCCGCCGTTGTGAAGAACATGACATCTAAAATGTAGTTAGCACGCTTGTTCGAGATTAATGATTTTAATCGGCACTCCTCTTGCCTCTAAGATTCTCCAGATTCCCTCTCGTTTAACGGAGTCAAATGCCTTTTCAAAATCTATTAACAAGGCGTAAAGTGGAGACCTCCATTCCAGGGACTGTTCAACAATAATTTGCAGTGAGCATATCTGATCTATACACGATCTATTAGCTCTAAACCAAGGTTATTCTTTGCGGATATTCTTATCTACAGCTGCTGATATGCGATGGAGTATTATTCTACTAAAGATCTTACAACAGACATATAGTAGATTGATTCCTCTCAAATTATCGCATTTACTTAAATTTCCCTTCTTAGGGATTTTAATGATTATGCCCGCCAACCGTTCATCATGTAATCACTCCTCTCTCCATATATCATGAAATAATGGATATTACATATCCACTGTAGAGGGAACGTCCACCTTCAATATTTCTGCAGGGATCCCATCTTCCCCCGCTACCTTTCCTTTCTTCAATTCTTTTATGACACTTCTAATCTTCCTCTTATTTAGTGCGTGTACATCTATGGTCAGAGACTGAAAACTACCTGCTTCCTCCGACCTATCCTCAGTTGTTTGGGTGATACTTCGGTTCAGCACTTCCAAAAGAATTCTCTCCACCTCCGCAGCTGACCTCACGTTGAGAATATTCCTTTTCCGTCCTTATACTTCACTGACGGATTCAGGTTTCTTGAACCTCCACTCAGCTTTCTAGCTATGTCAAATAGTTCTTTCCGATTCCCTATATTCCCTATATTGCAGTATTATCTGAATTATCATTACAATTTATCTTCTTCTTAATCATTATTATATAAATTAGATATATTAGAATTTATCTTCTTATCTTTTTCTGTTTTCTATCAGATCTCATGTGTGTTCTGAAATCCAATCTTTTTGTTCCTTCTATTGGTATCCCAATACTTTTTCGCTAACCTCGAGAAATTTATCTCTTATTAGCCTCCATTTGCTGTCTATATTCTGATTTTGTACTTCACTTTCTATTACGCAGTTTCGTTCGTACTCCGCCTTTTTGGATCTCAAACTTGTTATAAATTCTCTCTTTATCTCTGGTTCGCATAGCTACTACACCCTGAATTTTCTTCGCCTTTTTTCCCCTCGTTTGGTTTTTATTACTTGTACACGGAAGGAGGCGCATAATAAATGGTGGTCTGATCCCACATCAGCACCCCTTTTGTTACGTACATCTAACAAACATTTGCTAAATTTGGAGCTAATATAAATGTGCTCTATCTGGCTAACAGTTTTCCCATCAGGCGAGACCCACGTTATCTAATGATGATCCCTGTGCGGAAATAATTAGCCACCTATCTTCATATTATGATTAGCAGTGTTCTATAAGCATTTTGCCTTTTCATTTCTTTCTCCTAGTGCGTGCTGACCCATAACACGTTCCAAATCCTCATTTTGGGTCCCAACCCTGATATTAAAATCTCCCATTAATTTCTTGATGTCACCTCGTATAATCCTACATGTTCTATCCAACATAGTAAAATTTCATCTTATCCTCCTCCTCAGCATTTTCAGTAGGAGTATAGCATTGAATTACTGATATTCTTCTGTATTTAGAGTTAAATCGTGCTACTATAATCCGCTAGGAGATAGGTTCCCATTCAAGCATGGCTTCAGAAAATCCTTTGCATTAGGCATTCCAGAGAAGAGAAAACTATATCCATCTCCTTTATTGATATGACTTTCTCTCCATCTCACTTCACTTAATCCTACAACATCCATTCTGTAATTTTTCATCTCTCTAACAACTTGAGCTAATCTTCCCTTCTGAAACACAGTTCTCACATTCCATTGTCCAAAGAGCGTCCGTTGTTTTGTGCATTTGTTCGTCATCAGTTAGTTCAGCCGGCTATTTCTTGTTGATTTTCTCTTAATATTTAAAGATCTCCAGGACTTATCCCATAGCCCATTGCCCTCAAAGTCTGCTAATAGGGCTGCTACTTGAGGTTGCAGTTCGCCTAGGCTTCTTAGGCCTGAAAGTAGACATTTCCGCCTACTCAAGTGCTAGAGTTATCCCGTCCATACTCGGACGCCAGAGTCTCCTTAGTGCTAACAGGGCCCACCACTTGAAGGGGAAGATGACATTTGGGGAGGAGAGGTTATATTAGCTCTCTAGATGCGTCACATCACTCCCCCATGNTAGGTGCGTCTCAGCACTCCCTCAGCCACGTTTTTTTGTTTCTAAATATCAATAAATCAATATTTTTTAGATACTCGCTTCAGTGACGAGGAAAAGCAAAGCGGCCGATCACTACTTATTCGTAATTCATGTGTCACACTTCGGACAAAGTTAAATATCTCGTTGAAGTGTCTGGTGACAAATATAGAGAAGATATGTAAAAAAATAAATGGAAAATTTTTCCTCAGTATTGAACTTCTAAGTTGTAATTTAAAAACATAAGGCAACAAATTTCATTTTTATTTTGCACCTGGCAAATATATTTGTTCAATCAACTAATTTCGGGGAGGAGAATACGGTGGAACGTTCAGATTTTCTCTATGACGTTACAATTTCCAGAAATTCAGACGTCATATAAATGTAATAATATGAAATATTTATAAACAGATTAAAACACTTTTTCCTCGAAAACAGTAAAAAAACCCTTTAAACCTAGAAAAGTTAAAATAATGCACAAAATCTACAATATTAATACGTACAAAGCTTAACAACACAATTCATTGCCGTGCAGAACGAACAGTTACTCATTATCTTGAAAGCATAATGGGAAAAAATATCGATTTTCAAACAATTGTTTTGAAATATCATAAGAACCTCTCGCGGTAGGACATTTACAAAGGATTTTCCAAATTCTACACGAAAAAATACATTAGAAAATCTTTATTTCAAACTAGATGCAAAGATGCTATAGACTGGAGTAATTAGACCGTTTTTTAAGGTGAACATTTACTCCATTAGACGTAATCTTCTCCGTTATTTTAGCATCCGAATTATAGCATTTAACCGCCGGTGAATGTTTTTAAAGTTCAAAAGTTGAAATCAAAATAAAAACAATTAATACTGATTATTTATACAAATTTCAGACATTTTAAAGTTTTAATTCTATTAACCCTATTACCTCAAATATACCAAAAGGAACATTGACGAGCGCGAAGCAATTGGGCGAAGAACATGAATGCGTATACATGCTGTGCTGTGAAAATGCTGTGCAGTCACCCAGGAAATATTTTATAAAAACACAATATATCACAGGATTATAGAATACTTTTGAATTTTTCATAGGGCTGAAAATCAGTAAATGAGACCTGTCAAATGTTCAGTAAAAAGAGAAATGGTATTAGAAATCGATTAGAATCCGTAATAATTAATAAAATACAGTATTAGTCCAGAAAAGCTCATAAAAATACTCCGGTGATTAATTTAGGATAATTTTTACTGGTCGTAAATTATTCATGATACTACGATACAAAAGAGACGTTTTACTTTTGACTCGTCTAACCGTAAAACCTTACCCTTACCGAAACAAGACTTACCGTAGAATTGAGTGTACTCTCAGTAAACTGTCCCCCTCCATTTTCCCGTTGCTTTATTCAAGTTTTTTGTTTCGTTTATCATGCTCATGTAGATTCACAATTGTTTGGACAAAGGAATTTTAAATATATACCCATGGGGATTCAAGAACAACCATTTACTCAGAAAATTCAAAAACAGACAAGTGAGGTAGCGAAAATTTAGTTTATTTACAAAACTCGACTGGTTAGAGATATTGAAAGCTGGTTGGAAATATGAGTGTACAGTTCGTTTCCAGTGACTTGTCTTCACGTCCAGGGCAGCCAAGAGCGTGACCAATGGCGATGACACGGCGATAGCGAGCTTGTCATTTGTTCGTTCCGCATGCAGTTTTACAACTGTTTTTCATCTTTTCACATTGGCATTAAAGGTTTTCACGTCGTATTTTTTTAAATAAATAAATACAATACAACACACAATAAATTTCAAAAACAATGTTTGTTTGCGAAATATGAAGATAAAAAACAAATACCAGCAGAAGAACTATTAACCAGTGATGTCATTTCATTCGTTTGTAGTGATTTTGTCATTTAATAGGAGAAAAAAATTAACAATACACTTTTTAAACATGAATATAAAAAGATAGTTATAAATTTTCATGATGTGAAATAAAAATGGTCATGGCAGGATTTTTGTGTCCCTCTTGGAACCAACAGAGATCATGGAAGTAAATAATATTATAATATTTAATATCGAAGCAAAAAAATGGGATAATTTGGTAATTTACGCTCAATTTAGGTGAAGAACAATATGATTTCCTAATACTTCTTAAATTACAATTCATTTTGGTACCGGAAATAAATAAAAATATTATAAATACATTGGGTCACATTCCATTCACTAATTTAAAAGAAAGCATATTTATTAACTTGAAAACAATTGAAATTTGTTAAAAATTTTACACTCCCAAACGTTAGCAAAACACTACGTAGGAATCTTTTTTTTTTGGGGGGGGGGCTTTAAGGGCTCGTCAACAACAAGGTCATTAGAGCCCATATTACGTAGGTATCAATTCTCTCATTGAAACGAAATATTTCTAAATAACAATATTTCTTAACGAATACACTGATATTCAAACAATATTTATACACCTTCCTAAGACCTTCAATTCCGTATCATTATGTCGTTGGACTGAAGAAGGTTAATAGCGAAATATTAGCTTAATTTTTAAAAAATATGAAAATAGCTTCAAATTACCGTAGTATATTCCAGATGAAAATTTGCTAATATTTTCCTTCATTTTCCTGTTTCTACGTATGAGTTTGTTTTGTTTATCATAATTTGATTCACAATTGAAAACTACATATTTTCAATAAATATTTAATGGTATTATTTACACATAATACGCAAAATCCGACGGGAATGAATTCAGGTAGTTTATTAATATAATTCAACACGTTGGAGATAATGAAAACTGATTGACAATATGAGGGCACAGTTCGTCTCCTGTTACTTGTCTAGACACAAATCATGAAGTTAACATTTATTACCAGCGAACTACATACTACAATAATGGTTATCCACGGTACAAATGTACGCCTCTGGTTCTTTCATAGGATGACACCGACCACGTTTGTTTAGTTCAACGCCGAGCACTCATCGCCAACAAGATACATTTGATCAATTACGCATATTTCTTCAAGATGAAAATGAGTTCATTTATACCACATTTGATTTCCAGATAACATACAATACTAAAATCTCTCAGAATTCCAAAACAGTAATTATACGTAACACGTGTCTAAGACAAAGAGCAATATATTTTTTTTACAAATAACTGCAGTAATTTTTATTCTAACACATTATTTATTTATTCTAACACTTTTTTTTTCTAACATAATATTTATTCTTACACATGCTCTGATGAGTTGGTTCAAGGAAATGGTGTTGCAATTTCCAGAATCGATTCCTAGAATGACTCAAATGACTTTGTTATCACGGAATGGCAACGCCCTTGAACAATAAACTAAACCTTTTTATTTCTCTCTTCTATAAATTGACCTCATCTTCGAAAAAACAACTCATTAACACGAGCTATCACTCGGGACGTGGCTTTGCAAATGACACAGGCATGGAAGAATGGAAAAGGAATGCCTAGAAGCCATTCGGGGATTATCTGTATCGGCGTGTTTGTTCGTCGAGACGATAACTCCAGGAAACGGACGGTCGGATTGGAAGACTGCCAAACGCGAGTCAAACAGTCTTCTCGACAAAACACACGCGAAATATTGAAACAAATGAGAGCAGCCGTTTCCGCTTCAATAGAAATTCAAATCTTGTGTTTACTCCGAAGGGATTCCCTAATTTCTCGGTGCCTCATTCCCAAAAATTAAAAACCTTTCGCGTCGCTCGGGCGCGTCCACGTACTATTCTCCAAGTCAACTAACTTTGCCGAAAATTATACAATATGGCTGCCTAACACGAATTGTCAACTCCTACGAATTTAAGTAAATGCGAAAAAATATTATTGGTAGTAACAAAAGCGACTACATGCTGTAAAGATATTCAACGAATAAAGACACAAGGTAATTTTCATTCCACTTTCTCAATACAGAAAGAACAGAATAGCGCCGCAAGAGCACGAGAATTGAATTGATGGGGGAGGCTGGTGATAAATTTAAGTTCTAAGAAATTCGAATGTCCTGCCAACATAACGCGAGGTTCAAATATCATTACTCTTTTGGACGATGGCGAGGTAAAAATGTTGGCTACATTGAGTACAAGCGCAACAACATCTAGCCAGTAAGACTGACAATAAAATAAATACATTAGTAAACTATTGTCAAGAGAGCAAAGAAAAGAAACATAATACACACGCTATGTTCAAGGATCCTCCTTGATTCGGAGAAGAAAAAGAGATTCTCAACGATGTTTCGAGTTTAACGAAAGGTGAACGAGGACGGAGGGACACCGAGAAGACGGAGCATGAACTTCCTCATCCCGACGATTTGTTTTCAGTGGTTCCAAGAACGAATTCTATATGCTGATGATAATAAATTTATTGTCAATAACGCTGTTATAAACTGCACATCACCACGTGGAGTACAATAAACTAATATGCTCTCCGGAAGCAAGCAAGGGACCATCCCATCAATTCCGATCAAGGGCCCTAACACAAAGGCGGATTTAACGTTTCGGCACACAGCTAACAATAAAAACAGTTCAGTAAGTGTTATAATATTAATCCTCTAAAAAATTTGATTCGTTATCTATTTAGTTATTTATTTATAACACGCGTTATTTATTTAATTGTTTTATTTTTTGTCTTGTCTCCATCCGCACATTCCACGATTACATGAGTTGTTTACATTTCTCCTTGATCTATACGTACAATCTGAGCGTTTTTCTACGTAATTTCTTTTAGATTCTTAACTTAATACATTTGTTTCAGTTTCATATTTTTTATATTTTGTACCTATTTATCTACGACACACTTACGAACGCAATATTTCATTTTATTTGAAATTATATGTACATTAACTTTACTACATTTGTGTCTCTTTAACTACATTCTTATTTTTACATATGACCCTATATGTAGATTGAACTTCAGTCAGATATCATTCAACAGATGTTAAGTTGACAGAGTAATCCAGGCTGCGTGCACACCATGAGCGTGGAGGAATAACACAAGATGTGCCATTGCGCATCAAGGTAGAGAACCAGCCAATGAACCGCCAGACAGTTTTTGAGAGGGATATTAAAGGTGCAGTACAGATCTATGTAATATGTTTGACTGTGTTGTAGGAGTGAAGCGATATCCAGATATGCCCGCTCCGAAAAATATCTCGAGTATGATTGGCTTGCACTGCGCATGTTGGGGACGGGCACACCAGTCTTATTCCATTAGCACCACGAATGTATTCTCTCTAGAAATTAATTGTCCAGGAAACGTGTAAAGAGAGATAAAGAAACTTGAAAAGAACGAATTGATAAGAAGCCGTTGTTCTTAAAAAAGATTTTTGTTCGTCTGGTCCTATTTCGTCCTCCACTGATCGATAATCCCACCTCTACTATTATAAACCTGCCTCTTATGATAAAACGCAGCACACACATACGCACGCGAAACCCAGGAGCTCCGAAAAAAAATTGCTTCCATTAGCCACCAGAGCGTATTGACTTAGCAGAATATATTACCCCCAACAATTACTTCAAAATTCCTTGCATTCACTACATCATCAGACTCCTTCTCTCCTTGCTATTATCCCTGGCGCTACCTACTTCCTCATAGGTTAAGCAGGTCCCTTCACTCTTAGATTACGGGTAATCGTTTGGTTTACTTTGATTAAATTCTCCGTAGTTTTTTTACATCACTTTTATCTACATGTCACCGGATATTACACGAAGATATTTCACTTTTTCCGAGGAATGATGCATAAAACATGGAACAGTTGCACTCGGCTGTCATGTTTTTACAAGCCCTTGTGTATTCCTAACGAGTCAAGCGAGTTCCTTGATTTTTTTTTTTACCATGCTATTAACTGATAGAAATTAAATCATAATGTTGCGATGTTAAGAATTACAATCAAAATAATGAAAAAGAACTTCTTATAGTCCTTAAGGTGTAGATTCCGAAATTCAAAATCTTCTTGAAATTAAGACCTTTGCTGTACATTTCTGAGCAATGAAATTGTACATAATTTTCGTGTGAAATGACATTTAGTTTCGTCACGGGAAATAGTTGATTGTCGCCGCGAGCGGGGGTCGGAGGGAGCAGGTGACGGGCGATACCGTATCGCTGTGTTTGCGTCCAGATATACAACGACGCCACATGCACTGGTTGCCTCTCCAGTCACGTTGCGGGGCTGTCGACACATACCAGCTGCCCCTCCCATGCTTACTATGTCTATTATCATTCATTGAAATGGTTTAAAGAAATAATGAGGAAAAAAGAAGAGTTAATTATTAATGGGGTAGAATTGAAGATACAAGATAAATTATGGAGACCGAAACTAATTTGCGGCTGGCAAATATGGTAGGATAAAAGAAGTAAAGTGATAACTTTCGGTCAGGTGAAAACGGCGACGAGTCGGGAATCGAACCCGGGACTCCTGCATTGATCGCAGGGGTGTTAACCACTACAACATCCGTTCGCCTTCCACAACTGTACGTCATTTCCTCCCACCCCAAATAGTAGGTAAACGGAAAATATATATGCAAGTAACGTAATTTGGCAGAACACTGGGATTTTGAAGAATACTTCAAGAAAATTAGTCCAGAGACAACGGACTATGTATGTGTGGACAAGGTAATGAGGACAATATACTATGGGACTGTGACTTGCATGGACGGGAACGATTTTTATGACAAGAGGGAATATTTGTAATGAGTGATAAAGGGAAATTGATTAAGACCAAAGAGAGGTACGAAAAATACGTCGAACATGTTTCACAATTGGGCCAACTAAGGAATAGTACAAAACAGAAGGGATAGGAACAAAGCAAAACATCTAAGGTTGTGGCAAGGAGGTTCAGAAAAAGATCAAAGGAAAGGGAACTGGATAAGAAATGAAGTCTTGCAATGATGCAAGTTGAAGGCAAGACAGTAAGGGATCTCTATGGCCAAAACAACTGCGGGAGAAAATGGTGTTATGCGAAGGATAATCCAATGTCTTCAATAGTAATAATTTATTTTATGAAGAGTTCTACATTGGCCAGGTTTAATACATCAGTGAATCCTGGTAACACTGAAAACTTCGCTACACAGACAATAAGTGGATTTTCCTCATAGAAATTAACACAGTTTCAGTCGATAACTAGTATCACGCTTCAGGTGTTTAGTAAGACCGAAAAGCAACACGCAAATGTTTACTTCATTTATTCTTTAACGAAATGGACATTTCCTGTGACCAACAGTAGAACGTGTCACACCTCTGAGAAATAGGAGTTTTTATTATGAGTTGTCATGAGATCACTAATGATGTTTCTTTCGTGATGGATACTATACTTAAAGACACTTCAAATAAAATGTACATTACAAACTATTGCACAACTATATGTAACAAAATATAACATGTTTTACTGCAACAGTTTAAGCTTTTAATACTGCAACTCATCTAGTAGAACTACAAACAAGGTCACCCGAATGCTTGTACATAAAAAAATCTATCTATAAGGAAAACTGAATTTATGCTGTCACTTTTTTTAATATGTTACAGGATGAATTTAAAAATTTCAACGTTTCTGGTAAATGTAAAAATAAGTAAATATTGCACTTTTTTGTAAATGTACATACCTTATTAAAAATTGTTAACGTGTTGCGAATTATTGTGATTAACAATTTTTCCTTCGTGAAAATTAATGCGAACGACTTTTTTGCCTTTGCTGTAGTTTTTACCTTTAAAATTCATAATTTTAGTTTTAGTTTTAAGTTTTCTTGTTTCTGGCACCTGAGTACAGAGGCAACCCTCTCTCTTTAAGGGTATATAATGTTCCCCTTATGGAAAATGTATGTACGCATGCTAAATAAATAATTAAATTCCAATTGAGAAACTGAATTTTTGGGTTATATTTTTAAGTCGTAATCATGGAGTGACAACAGCAGGTACTGAACATCGGCGTGGCTGATAATAGAACTTCCAACGTAGACAAATGAATGTCGCTTGAAAAAAAACGCGATCACTAGTGTCTCAATATATTCACTTACACAAAACTACAAAAAAATGTCTTCAGAATATCACCAGTGATAGGTTAGAGGTTAGCTTGATTCAATTCATAATAAATACAATTTTTATTTCTGCATTATCTCTGCTGGTTTTGCACACTTTTCGGAACTTATGTCAATATGGTTCGATGAAAATAAAATATTAAAATCCAAACCAGAGTAACCCAATACATTTCGATGAATAAAGGATCCCACTGGTAACTTTTTGGCCATTCCTGACACCACAATCACCCTTCATTTTGAAATATCATCCACCTCGTGGAGGTATGTCCGTGAACATCCGCGACTCCGTGGGAATTTAAAGAGGAGGAGGAAGGGAGAAGAAATTGAAGGAACCTTTGTTAAAGCAAGAATGGAAACAAATGAGGGGCAGAGAGCGAGGGTTCATGATGAAAAGCGATGGTGTGATATGAACAACAAGTGATTTATGGTAGACTACGAATAGATGCTACAAGCTCATCAAATCAATGACATAGAATCTCCAGTTAATTAACATTTTTCCTTATTAAAAAACAACTAAAAAAGATCCATAATCTTATAAACAAATAAAGGTATCATAAATTGTGAGTTGAAATTGACAAAACAAAAATTTTTCCGCTTTAAAACGAACATCCTTAGTTGAAAAACGATTTTTTTACAACTTAAGTGACAGAATAAACACCATCTTTGTGTTCTATAAAATACCAAATGTGTCCATCCCCTCACAAGAAAATACAAGGAAACTAAATTGGAGAACGCCTACAAAAATGTGCCCCTCCCCCCAAACTCGTATCTGTCCCGCATAGTTTCTCCTTCATTTGTAGACTTGAAACAAAAACAAACACGTAAACAAAATAAACACAATTCGGTGTGTGCGTGTATTGAAGTGGGGGGGGGGGGGGGNGAGCGGGGTTCCGCAGAGTAATTGGGTTAGTGGGGTCAGTCTGCCCCCGCTCCTCCTAGGCCGTTCCCGAATCTGGGACGCGAGGTGGGGTGGGGTGCGGGTGGTGGGTGGGAGAAGGGGGACCCCTCCCCCTCGGTCATTGACCCGTAACTCGCGTCACCTCCATGGCTGCCGCCGCTGCAACCAACTCACCTACTTCATTCCCTCTTTCAGAATTCGTTCCCCAGGAATTATACAGAGTTTGGTGGCTAAACAAGGGTTTTATTACCTCTGTTTATTATTGCAATATTGCACTAGTATATACATGCAGAATGCGGACGGAAATTACACAACCATAGCAACGAAAAGTTATGACGAATGTTCGGGAAGAATTCATGCAATGCTTCATGTACTCTGTACTATTTATTATTGTCTTTTTGAAGCATTAAATAATCGTTGTCTATTTGAACGACGATCAGTTCTTTCGTTTTAGTGTGTTAGAATTTCTTCTAAAAACATGCCGTTTACATGTAACTATCTTTATAATTTTAGACGATAATTAATAGTTATACTATTTTAATATTTATTTACTTCGAAAACGTATAATTGTAATTTTTATGCGGTAAGGATGTATTGATAAGTGAACATATATTAGGAATTGTGGATTATGAGAAAAATTAAAACCTGCTTGAACGAACTTTCTCATTTGATGTTACCGAAGATAGAAAAAAGTAGTAAATTAATACAAATGGAAAAACATTTAAATTATTTTTAAGTAGAAAAGGGAAACCGCGCCACATCGTCAAATGACGTAAGAGACAAATAAATAAAAATAAAATAAAAATTGAGTAAATAAAAAATACGTGTCAACCATTTGTTATTTTTAAAAGTTTCTTTGCGTAAGAGTTTAATCAAACACACAAATAAATAATATTTATTTATTTAATTTTGAGTCTGTGGTGACACCAGGACTTCGTCATTCCCCATAATGTTCTCTGCAAAGTCGTACCTGATAACGTTATTCCGCAGCCGTCTCTTATCTCATCAAATTCCAATGCTAAGGATATGTATCTTTTCCGTTTTCTTTTCTATTCCTTCCGTTCTTTCTTTC
The DNA here is from genome assembly GCA_002313205.1 of Laupala kohalensis. Taxonomy (NCBI): domain Eukaryota; kingdom Metazoa; phylum Arthropoda; class Insecta; order Orthoptera; family Trigonidiidae; genus Laupala; species Laupala kohalensis. Next base: position 612,536 of record NNCF01127398.1, read on the forward strand.
TTCATTCCATTCCTCTCTCTTGCCTCGCTCTTCACCTCAATACCAGAGTACGTACTGTAGCAGATGAAACAGTTGTAGGGCGTTTGTTGTGTGCTACGCGAGGAATAGGACACAAGAATGCGAACATTGTCTCCGCTTCGATACGAAGAGAATGATAAAGGTTAAGAAGCAGGAAAAACTATCAAGAACGAGGTCTATGTGTTTTCACCTTCTGTTAGATTCGTTTGCTCTTTGTAGTAGTAGTAGTAGAAATAATAATAATAATAATAATAATAAATTTACACACAAAAAGCAGCAACTATCTGCGTATGGCCACGTGGAGGACAATGAACAAATTTATTCTTCGGAAGCAAGCAAGGAACCATTCCATCAATTCCGATCAAGAACCCGAACATAGTTCCGATTTAGAACAGAAAGGGTGAATGGAGCATACATGTTTTTTCATGTCATTTCTTTATCCCATTTTTACAGAAAATTAGAAAGTACTAACAGTAAATTCTGTGAAATTGGACTTCATTTCTAAATAAAGTGAGCACCGATTATTCCTCACATCGTCATTTTGAGACTAGGAAAACCTCAGCTTCTACGCGAAGTTGCAATACGTTCATCCAGTTGCCTCGGCATCATAAAAAATCTCATTATGAAAAGAATACTATAATATAATCGTAGTATTATATGACTCATCACTTGATGAATCTACATTGAGAAGCAGTTCTTAAATTGTTTTTATATATGCGTTGCAAATCTAATTTAACGTGATCAGTCGGATGAGAACTACATAATTTATTTAAACCTGAAAGAATGTGAACCAATTACTTTAAAACATCTTAATGGAAACGTCACTCACAGATACTCTTCCCAGCAATGCACCGAACTTCATTACGTAGAAAAAAACAACAAAATTTAGAAGGGAAATTGCCTCATTGTAACATAATTCTCTCGAAATTTATTTAATCAATATGAATCGAATAATTAAAAAAATAGTATTCTTAAGACTCGAATTTTTTTAGTAAACAAATCACATCAGAGCAATTTTCTTTTAATTTGAGATATATTCTATTGGTTTTAAGCTAAAACTCATTACATTACTAACTTTAATTTGTCAAATCAGAATTGACTGTGTAATAAATTCATGCAATGATTGTAATCATTTGAAACAATAATTGTAAAAAATAATTTTCCTCCCGTGTTACATGCATTTCGTCAACTGAAGGTTATGTCCACCTATATTATCTCAATTTTTTTAATTCAGAAAAGAGGTAAGTTACAAAAGAAAGTTCACCGCGAAACTTTTATGTGAAAGACAACTTATAAGATACAAAACGTACGCAAAGAATGAAACAATGGTAACGAACAAGTCTTACAAATCAGTTCTTCACGTTTTCCTGAAAGACTTTATTCCTACCAGTGTATCTCACATCGAACCATTTATATTTCTTACACACCGCACGCATTCTTAAAATAAAGTTGCACAAAAATAGGACTTTGATCCCTCTGGTAGGTCAGTGGCTAGCATGCTTACTTGTCACTGAGTTACTCCGGACCCAATTCCCGGCGAGAACAGAAAAAATCGTTAACTCTTCACATTTAATGTCCCAGTTCTTATAGCTGTGACAGTTAAAAAGCGAAACCTCTTTCTTCTATCCACCTTCTACTACTACTAGTATGAGTAACTTACGTCCATATTGGCCAAGTTGTTGGTAAACCCAGCTAACCAGCCCACCTACTAACAATAGCCCTTACTTACATCTTATCGTCTCATGTAGATAAGCTTTAATAGCACGCTACAGTTCCCATTTACAAACTTTAATGGAAAACGAAAAATAAAATGGAATTGATGCGTTCAAAGAGTATACACAAACTATTTTCATTCCATAGAATTCGTCCGCTACGTGAACCAGCAAGAGAACTGGCACAGCACCGTTTGAAACCCAACCAGGAAAGAATTTATGCTTCATTTTTGTCCCCCTCGAAACACAACCTGGAGGCAGTGCAAGGGTTTAATTCAAAGCGTTCATATCCTTGACCCATATACCGCTCATCCAGACCCATTGTTCTATTTTACGAGCGGGCTCTCGATCCACTCCAATGACGAGAAATCCTAGCTAGCTCTGCTCGTAAACCAAGTTACAGTTGCCAAGTCGGGGTAGTGGTTAACCTTGACGGCGGGGAGAAAAATCCCCTCCAATACTCATTGTCATGTAACTTGACCAAGCCCTAAAGCTCCAATAAAAAAACTTTACCGAAAATAATGCTATATGGCTGCCTCACGCGAATTGCCAACTTCTACGGATTGAAGTAATATCCGGATAAATATTAATAGTAATCACAAAAGCGATTATTAGCTGTTAAAACAGTTAATAATACAAACTAAGACAAGAGGTAATACTCGTCTCATACATTCGATGAAGAAAGAACAGGATAGCGCCACAAGAGCAAGTGAATTGAATTGATTGTCAATGTTGGCGATAGACTATAGTTTAAAGAAATCTGAAAATACTGCCAACATAACGTGAAGTATAATTATCGTTACCCTCGTGGACGATTGTGGAATAAAAGCGTTGGCTATACTGGGTATAAGCCCTGTACCAACATCAAGACAGGTAGACAATTTATTGTCAAGACAACAGTTACAAAGTGCCTATGACCACGCTGAGGGCAATAAACAAATTTACTGCTACTACTTTACCAAAAATTAACAAACGGCTGTGTTTTCCGGTAGTATTTTCCGCAGTTTTTGTTATGTTCTTTTAAATGCCTGTAAGGTATTGAAATCTCAACGTCATTGCTTTGCTATTTTCATTCACTACGTTTTAGTTGAGCTTTTTTCTTTCGCGATGTAAAGCTATGTAATTGTGTCATGATATCATAAAGAACCGAAAGTTTCTCCAAATAAACCCATAGTAATTTAAAGTCAAATTATTCAATATTTTGTGTCGTAGGGGTACAAAAATTCATCGCTATTGGATAGGGAATGGTTCCAAGTACCCCTTGGAACATTTTTGGGGGGTACTTAACAGTTATAACGGAACACAAAAACACAAAAGCACATCTACCTTTAATACAAACTAACGTTATCTCGCTATAAGTGCATCTGCCCATAAACTAAATTTCTACCCAATCACTTTCACCTTCATTTGTCTCGCGAGACGCGATAGCAGATGTTTCTACGAAGAGCCCCGCAGAAACTAAGCGAACGACAAAGGTGGCATTCCTGTGCGGAAAGGGGGACAACTTACAACTCCTTACAACTCCCCCCTCCGCCCACCCCCCGCTCCACTCGTCATCCGATGGCGAACGGACGGACGAACGGATGGACGGAATAGATTTCAAGTCGCGGCTTTCCCAAGTTGGAAAGCATTTGACGCAATGCCACTTCGCTTCTCTGCTACCAACTCAGTTTTAGAGCGAGGATATTAACAATAAATAATTATAAGCTTGTTTGTCCGGGACCAACCGCGTCTTAGTAGATGTAACTACCAACGTTTCGGCCATCGTGCTAAGTCAACTACAACGTTGGTAGTTTCATCTACTAAGACGCGGTTTGTCCCGGACAAACAAGCTTATATTGACTCCGGCTGCGGAAGCCTACGTTTATAATAAATAATTATATCCGACAAGATTAAGCAGACGACTGATTTTCATTAAAACATGTCACAAGTAGACATAAATCCTTCAAAACACACGAAATATTAAAATATTAAAACGTGAACACAACGCTTCGGTACTACTTTTGTACCATCTTCAGGTGAAACATACATGAGCTAGAGCTCATACTAAAGTGAGTATCTCAACTGAACTATCATATCAAGGAAAATAATGGATGGAGGAGTACAAAGAATTAACACAAATAAAACATGAACCTGAAAAATAGTTTATATTATCTTATTTGTAAATAAGACATGTTCGAGGGTACATGAAAAGCAATATCAAATAATATCATAAATTTTTGGTAGTTTAGAAATACCAATTTACAAATTGAGAGTATATTAACAAACAAATATTTCAATTTAAACAATTAAAGATATCTTTGTTATATTAATTTGTACCCCGTAAACAAAGAGAATAAAAAAACAAATCAGACCAAATCTTCAAAACAATCACATGTTCTTCCTTCTCGAGATCTTATTTTGTTCGTACACAAGACATTCAAACAAGAATCATTGTATTTAATTTTTAAAAAAACTGAGTAAAGTGATCTTGAGTAATCATACTGAGAAGAATATTCTAATCATAAGTGGGGAGGGGGGGGGGACTAAGAAGGCTATGGCGCCTCCCCCCCCCCATTGAACCTGAACTCTTAACAGATAAAATTGAAGTTGATAAACGGTATACTTTGTAAAAGTGTTACCAAATTAATAATTGTTATTAGTTATAATTGTTATTATTATTAATAATATCAGATTGTTAATTATTTATTTGATACATTTAATTAAAGGTAATATTTATAAACTTTGTGTTGTAAAACCATAATTTTTAAACAAAAACTCTCCCCGGTTAGTCCCCTCCCCCTTGATTACGGTTTGGATCCGCCACTGTTAATCATCTCAATTCGATATGACTGAGTTTTCAGTTTTATTGAGTACATGAATTGTACGTCAAAATCTCCAAGGTGTCGAAGTCCAACAATTCCGTTAACTACTTATATCCGGAGGCAGCTTTGGAATAGCGCAAACTATGTTAGTCTTACCCGTTCAGTGTCTGTATTTCTGAATGTGAGAATAAACATAACACCTTTTTATTGATTTTAATCTCATTTCTCAAACAAAAGAGTGCTCCGATCCGATATTGCAAGCAATAAATAAAGGTTATGATCCGTGACAGAAAACAAAAATCGTATGTGATCTCGCTGTTTCCAATTATGGAATTTCAAAACAAAAGTTCGAAAATGTTTCTTTAAAGTAATACGTTCTTTCAATTCACAGCAATAAACATGATCTTACATTAAAATGAAGTCGAGGACTTTTGAATGTTGATATTTTGGGAACTTCTGATTTATTTAATTAGATTTATTAAATTGTCTTCAGTTTAAACTGGGAAATACAAAAAATAGAATTTCCAAAATATTATTTCCTCGATAATGGGATCGTTAAATGAGAAAAGAACGATGAAAAGGCAAATAATAATCGAAGCATAATACGCGTCTACGGGTACATTAACAATTTTTTCTCGTGACCTTGAAAGTGCTTGTTGGCAGCTGCTGCTGTCATATCCAGTGCGCAACCGAAGATACTAACTTGCGGAGCCATGAATATACCCTGCGTACTGCGTAATAGAATTTGTCCGAACGTTTCCCTGACTCCTCGCGATCAGAGAAGTTGTATCTGCTCAGATTTCTCCAGACGAGGAGATACGGGAGTGAAATGATCTGCCAAGGAGAAATAATGAACACACAAATTTGTTGGTATTCTATTATATATTAAACATCTATATTATAACACGATCTGAACTAGTTTTGTCAGGAGTGTGTTTAAATGTTAAATCAACCTCTGCCTTAGAGCCCTTTATCGGAATTGATGGGATAGTCCCTTGCTTGCTTCCGGAGAGTAAATTAGTTAATTGTCCTCCACCTGGTCATAAGCAGTTTGCACTGCTTTTTTATAATAAATTAGTATTCATACATACACAATTCTTTATTCATGACTATCTGAATTCTCTTTTCTATTTGTGTAAGTGAACAGTGCAAAATTGAAGCCAAAGCAAATTGCCTTGCTCAGTTTGTTAGGTAGAATTAACGAATTTTTAATGAACACAGTATTGGCCAACAAAATATTTGTGAAATGATGCACAAAATAGGTTATGAAGAGAATATATTTATAAACAAATAACATTTCAAATATTCCATTGTAGATCATCGAATTTCATCTCAAGTCAATAATACTTCTAACACATTGCTTGAGCCTTCACGTAATCTCATAAAACAGGTCAGGATTCTCTCAAGTGATTATGGAAAAAGTGACATTGAATATACAAGGAAACATTCTTAGAATGATTCTATGTACTCTGACCAGCAAAACTGTAACACAGAGCATTATTGTATGCGTAGAAATTTCTTTGTTGTAACTTATGAACGAGGTAGTATGACAAAGTGGAACAACCTTGACAACACTAATGAATATCTCAACGAAACGCCTGTTCTACATTACATTGCGATCCTTTTTACTCTCCGGAGTTGAATTAGTATGAATGGTGATGGAAAAAATTTTCACAGACAAAAAGAGAACATTCATCTATCTCTGTATATTGTTTTGTATTTCTTTTCGTCATAATGATGTTAAATGTATTTAATATAATGTAATTATGTAATTCATGAGAATAATTTAAGAGAAGACCTATGCTTTTAACTTCGACTCTAAATAAAGATGCATAATAATAATAATAATTATTATTATTATTATTATTATTATTATTACTATTTTGACTGGAAATTATATCTACGGTTCATTTTGAAATAATAAATTCATAGCAATACGTATTTTATTAAAAGTATTAAATCCTCCATTGCCCCTGGTCGGGAATGATGGGATGTTTCCTTGCTTGTTTCCAGATAGTAACTTAGTTTATTATCCCCCACGTGGTCATACATAGTTTGAAACTGCTTTTTTGACCATAAAGTTTCTTTCTTTATTATTATTTAGTTTGAATTTTTGTCCAAAAGCTGCCGACCGACCTTTTCTGTTGCATGAGACTAGCAACGCATCCAGTCAGGAACAGCCAACATTATTCCCGGCATTGTCTGCTGTTTCAAAGCATTCGCCCGCCTGTGTGAGGGGGTGTGGTTTCCAAAAACACGGCCGTGCGCCGCCCGCGACACCATGAACCCATCCAAAAGGGAATCACGCACATGGTACTAACTAGTCTCTTTACCGTACTCTGGAATACCTTCGGACACCCAAACATTTTTTTCGAGATGATAGAAAAATTGCACAAGGCTTGTCCCTTTTTCTCTTCATGTTCATGCTCGGCGAGAACCTAAGTGGTAAGTGAATCATTTTTCTTCATAATATTTTATAGTTTTCTATACGAAAAAACTCATCAATTATGACAAATGCTTCCACTAGTTTTGACCGATAAATAATTTTTTGTCCTATTTATTTGCCTTTGAAGGTTTGAAAGAATGCATTAATTTCTTGATATTTCCTCATTCGTGACACGTGTTGAGAATTTTTATTTTCAGCGTAATACGCTCTCCAATAAATCATTGAACCATCAAAATCTCCTGAACTGATATGGTTTAGTCTATGACTAAAATTTTAAAGAAAAGTTCAAGCGTTTAAACAGTTCCGATATTATGAATTCATAATACTTAAGCTAGACAAAGAAGCATCCATCTTCGTCGTAAGTGCAGTATCGCAATATCAGTTTTGACCGTAACGTTGAACTCTGCCGTAACAAAAGAATTAGATTACAACCACTGACCTATTCCATTCAACAACAATTACTCAAGTATCATCTCCGTAAAACCACATAATTGTCGCCACACCCTACATCCTATGGATCGAGAAACTGATGCCATTACACTAGAAAAATTAAAATAATAAACGACTTCAAAAACATCGTAGTTGTGTATTTGTGTACGACGCATGATATTGACATCAAAAGAAAATTTGATGTCAAAACGCACAAGTTAGTACAATTACAATTCCCTGTATAACTACATACTTCTGCAATAAAAATAACGTTGACTATACGGAAACTACATAACACATTCTGTTATCTCACAGTTTATCCTGTACATCCATCTGAATGATTACTTATTGTAAACCTTTATAGATCTCACAGCATTGTGATTCACAACAGTGTGGAAGTAGGTAGCAACTGTCACATTAATACAATCTCAGTGAACCACGTAGAAAAATATTTTGACTTCGTTTTGAAGATTAAAAAAATAGTTATCAAATGTATTACAGTCGATCTCAAACATTAATTCCCCAGAACTCATAGCTTTAATACTTATTGACGCTGGTCTAATAAGTATTCATAAAATAACGTTCACTTAATACGAGTTCCGAGTTATACAAATTCCGTTATATCCCCAAACAGAACGCGCATTCCGTGTGCCTTTATAAGTGAGATTTCTTACAAACGCTTTTTGTTTGCCATTCCGGGGGTTACTTATCGCAAAACGATAGAGAAAACTGATTTAATTAGCCCACAAGTCAACCACAATACAGAGCATAGTACTATTTACAGAAAGGATACGATTCAAATTTATTTTTCTCATTTTCAACAACTTTGAAACAATTTAGAAATTGACTCCAGATATACAGTGCGAAAACATTTAGCATTCACCAGTAACATGAAACAACACTACAAAACGCATTCCTATGACGCTAGTTAAAAAACATCAAGGAGGTTAAATCATGAAAAATCATTGTCACTTTCACTTTTAACGCCATGTTTGAGAAATTTCGAAAAAGAAAACAATATTTCATAGCGATATAACTTCAAAGAATTGAATTAACTGTGAAGACCGCATTTTGGCACGATGAAAATGACTTTGCTACCACAAACAAGGCAGTATTTGACCACTAACTTATAATCGAATACTAATTAAAAATTGTCGTCATTAGTTAGAATGCGAGCTTAAACATTCAATATTATTTGTAATACGAGAGTTAACTTAAAATTTACTTACAAGTAACAAACTAAACAATCATATTAACTTACGAAAAGTTTCTTCAGTGGGAGAAAACGAAAAGACAAAAAAGTGAGAACATTAGACGAAAGGTCATTTTCTTAAGACAAGTGTTTCAGAGGATTTGGCGAGTTGGAAGATACGTTGCTTGACACAATGACACAGCTTTGAATAGTTGGAGGTCGGATACTGTATTTGGGTTAGGAAGAGCAGAATTCCGTATTTCATGCAATAAGCAAGACCTTGAAAATCAAACCTGCTCGACATTTCGGGCCGCGCGCGGCGCATACCGCACAAGTAAGTCTGTGGGTTGGTGGAAAAGGGAGGGGGGATGAAGTGGGGTGTAGGGGAGAGAGAATTCGTCATTCGTACCTTGGATTGTTGGCAGCAGGGCGCACCATGGCTCTCTTCTCGTCCTTGGGGAGGCGCAAGTAGTCCTGGTCGCCAAGCAGAAAAAGGTCCTTCGAGATGATCATTTCCGCAGCTCCTGCTCGCGGGGGCGTTGGGAGGGAGGGCCGGGGGCAAATCAGCCCACACCTACACCGCCCTCAATCCTCCTCCTCCTCCTCTTCTTCTTCTGCTTCACCTCTTCCTACTCGTCTACTCCTCCTCCTCCTCCTCTATATCTTCCACGCCGCTCGCTCTTCCTTCGTCAGGCGACGTCGCCGTCTGAAGTGGTGGCAGCGGTGTCTGCAACCAACGCCGCGGCACCAGCCATAGTAGACGGACAGACAGACACACTGGCGAGAAGCTGCTGGTCGGCGGTAGTTTCACTCACAACATTTAAATCGGTCCCTCACTTCCCCCTGCTTCGATTCGCTTAATATTTATCTCGATTACAATAAACTATCTCAGAACCAACAGAACATGTAAGACAGGTAGATACGTTAACAATAATTTTTAGAACATTCTAAAAAAAGAAACCGCACTCTCAACCCGCACACTGTATTTGTTGCAAAAAATGAAACCAAAACAAAATAGATTATACTTTGAAAAATATACAAATTGTTGATAACACTGAGGTGCACTGAGCTTCGTCACGGACCGGCCGGAACGATCAGGTGTCGTGGCGAGCCGGCGAGCACGACGGTATACGCACGCGGCGCGGCGTCGCACGGGCTTGCCGCTAGTTGCTCCTCGTCTCAACGCGCGACTGCCAGCCAGCGCCGCGCCGGCCGCTCGTGCAGGCGCGCCGGCGCGCCCCACCCGCCTTCCGACACGAGCCAAACGCCACGCCAGCGCTGCTCACCGGGGGGACGAGGAACTACGTACACGCGATCCAGGCAGCAGCGATACCACGAGCGCGGTTAATCAGATGCGGACTTGAAAATGTATTTGTAAATGGGAAATGTAGTGTGCTATTGAAGCTTATCTACATGGAGCGATAAGAGATAGGAGTTGGGTGATAGGTCATTGTTAGTAGGTGGGTCGGTTAGCTAGGTTTACCAACAGCTTGGCGCACGTTGAGTTTAGTAGAAGTGGTTAGTTATTGATACTAGGAGGAGCTGGATAGAGGAAGGAGGATTGGCTATTCAGTAGTCACAGCTATATGAACCGGGACATAAATGTGAAAAGCTACAAATTTTCTGGCAAATGACTTGGTGAGAAGCGACAACACTACCACCTGCGTCACCGGTGGGACTTACTTGGAAATAGCAGATCTTCATTTTCACCATAGAATGCTGATTTGTGCAGTGCGAGCAAGCCGGCCGCTCAGATGCCGCCCCACCACTAGCCAGTGGTCGGGTCGGCACAGCTCCGCGTAACACAAGGGCCACTGACGTTTTTTTACGTCTGTTTGTCTGTATTATAAAATTTTAAGTTTTATTTTTAAAATAATACGACTAAAAAGAATTGTTTTAATCAATCACATAATTTCTGTATTCCATATTAATACTTATTTTTTAATAGGTTAGTCACACACAGCACATGATATATTTTTTCTACAGACATAACATTTTTACATTACATACTTTCAAACAAAATAAATTTGTTGAGATTTTGGCACATACCTAGCTTTGACTTATTAATTATTGATGTTTTTCTTTTGCATGAGAAAAATTTTAATAAAGATTATTTTAAAAACAAAGTATCTATTAACTCTATTAGCTTCATTTCGTTACTACCGACTTATATATTATTGAAGTTTTTATGGTGGGATCAAGAGCAGTGATGTTCTCAAAATTCGTTTTATATGTTTTCTTACGTCTATCAAAGGACACTGATAAGAACGCTTGTACTAATATGAAAAGTTTCACTCGAAACAAGCAGCAGAATATAATGATAATAAATAATGATAATTCAGGGACTGAACATTTACGATCTAAATACTAGACATAAACAGAAGGAAAAAAATTAAATCAGTGAAATAGTCAATTATCAAACAATGAGTCAAAGAAAGTAATGTCCAAACAAAGTGAGCAGGTTATTGTTGTGTCAGGGAAGATTTTTTTATTGCTTCATAAATCTCAATGCGGAGATTGCTTGGCAATAAGGTCCTTCCTCTTCAAAATAAATACTCAAAGGTTAAACAGGACAAGATTTATTATGCAGGATCAATGTGAACAAGTGGTTGAATCGTAAACAATAAAAAACACCAGGTTGACAACCACAGGCGTTGAAAGCTCTGTAAATGATGCCTTTTTCTCGTTTGACTCACGACTTTGGGTAAGCTGTTTGTCGAGGTTGAAGAAGTTCTCTTCTTCGTCACAAGATGGTACCACTGGTGATAGATCCTGATGTAGCTAGATGATAGCGTTGTAGTACAGTCTCTCGGCGCGTGACGGCGCCTCGTGTCCTTGGATGGTGGAGTTAGTTCCACCAATGATCGTACGAGGGCGCTTCGTGGCCTTTAGAAGCTCGAATTAATTCTGCTGTAGGCCGTAAGAGAGAGCATCGTGGCTTTTCGTAGATAGAATTAATCCAGTCACGGGTCGGACTTAGCTTCTTGGACATAGAATTATTCCCGCTGCTCTCGTGGTGTTTGATGATAGAAATAATTCTGTCACAGGTCGGGCGATTCCGCAGAGCTGGGTTTCTTGGTTGAGGTTATATCGGACCCGATGTTCACTAGGTCAGAGAACCCGTCGTACTGATATCACCGTCGTAGCTGTCGTCATAAGCTAAACTTTGACAACTGACGACGTTGGCGACGTAACACTGGATCGAGGTTCGTCTATTGAGGTTCTCTCGAAGGTTCTTAATAAACTGACCCGAGTTCTTGAAGATTCTTAACAAATAGGCGACATACGCTTGGTGGTGCACGCGGCCCGTGCGCCTCATGGAGCTTCTAATATGTACAATGTAGAGACTCTCTTGCGTCGTATGTAGAGACTCTTTTGTGGGGCGTGTGTATTTCGCCGGTCTTGGCTCTTGAGTCTCTGTTACTTCGTCTTGACGACGGCATAAACAATATGGCGCTATTTGCTTTGGCGTGGCATCATGTATCTTTTATGTGTTAGATGCATGAGGGAGTTCGTATTAAGGTACGTGTTTCGTCGTACATGTAGGAAGGTACTTCTACATATCACTCCCTACGCTCGGGGAAAAAACCTTGGGTTTTTTTCCTATTTAAAACCCGTTGATCCCTGTTTCGGATCTTTCGAATGTTCAAGGAAAAAGTGCCCGAGCGTTGCCTTTCTGAGGTGTTCCTCTTGACTTATTACCGTAATGTTGGTAGTTGACGTGAATGTTGATGGGAGATGGCTTCTTGCGCGGTGGGATGAACCAGGTCCAAGATGAGTGCAGGATGAGCAGGAGATGCTGGCAGGATGTTGGTTGAGAGGAAGTGTTGGGCTGGACCAGGGTAGGAGATGGCTCCTTGCAGGATGTGAGGAAGAACCAGGTCCAGTTGCAGGATCAGGAGAGGTGATGGTAGCCCCTTGCAGGATGTGGGTTATCTCTAGGTTCATCTCGTCAGTCATCATTGCGGCAATTTGGAAAGATATATTGTATGTATTAGTTATATGTTTATGTGGGGTCTGCCGCACAAGGTTGTTGGAGAGGTTAAAGAGCTGGATAACATGTTTCATCTCCAGGGTTGGTTATAACTCAAAATTCACCATTCCATTTGTGATAGTCATTCAGATAGACTATATGTTTTTTCAGTTTATGGTTTAGTTCGTTTCTGTTAGTACAGCCATATTTTCTGCGATATGAAAATGATTTTCCATTTCGGATATTGAATATGATTTCATAGCATGAGGTTCTTATGCTTGTAACAACTCGAAATTTCACCATCCACCATGATAGTCAGCCAGTATGATTTTATATTAATCATCTGTATGATGTCTCATTACTTGGATTAGCTCATTCCTCCGTTAATACATTCATATCTACCTTGTGATATAAAATATTTTCCATTTTTTGAAATTAAAATGGGTTTTTGGACCTTACGCTTGCGTTGCGGTATATTTGGAAATATACATGATACAGGCTACCATTTACTTGTCGCTGGTTGATCTAGTAGCCTATGGTCTGGTCACCTTTTTGCAGAGGAAGAGAAAAAAATTAGTTACATTGATTAATAAATATTGGTGGATTGGTTTTGACGATGTTGTGGTTGATGCTCGTAGGATTTAATATTAATAAAAATCAGGCTTCTCATTAAACTTGACTCTTCTTCCCGAGCGTGTGTAGTTTCCTGGTGGAGGTTTCGTGGTAGTTTCTTCTGTTTGTTGAGTGTTTGCGAGAGTTTGTATTTGGATGGCGTCTGTTGGGTCAGCTGTGATGAAAGCTGGTTTGATCCGATCTAGACTCACTCGTATGTTTTTGTTGTTGACGAGGATGTTAATTGTCTTGTTGTCCTCTGTTCTGGACAGTACTTTGTACGGTCCATTGTATGGAGGAACAAGTGCCTTTCTAAATGGAGTGCTTCGTAGGAACACGTGAGTTGCTTTTTGTAGCTCTTTATGTATAAAAGGCAGTTTCGTTGAGATCTTGGCATAACTGGTTTGAGTTGTTGCATTTGACGCACAAGATTTTGGACATAGCTTGTCGTAGGCTGTTCGTTGTTTTTGTTGTATTCATGGAAGATGTCGCTGGGTAATGTCAGCGTTTCTCCGAATACGAGTTCCGCGGTTGAGGCGTTTAGGTCCTCTCTGTGTGCCGTTCGAAAACCCAGCATGATCATTGGCAAAGCTTTGCTCCACCCAGCATCGTGTGACATGAGTGCAGCTTTTAATTGCCTATGGAGGCGTTCTATCATGCCATTAGCTTGGGGGTGGTATACGCAAGTTCTGAGTCGCTTAATGCCTAGTCTTCGCATTAATTCCCCGAACAGTTGTCCCTCGAAATGTCGCCCTTGGTCCGTTATGACCTTGTTGGGGACGCCGTATCGGGCGATCCAACCGTGCAAGAGTGCGTCGGCTGTTTTCTCACCATAAAATCTTCAATAATATATAAGTCGGTAGAAACGAAATGAAGCTAATAGAGTTAATAGATACTTTGTTTTTAAAATAATCTTTATTAAAATTTTTCTCATGCAAAAGAAAAACATCA
>NNCF01127399.1:0-90060 GCA_002313205.1 Laupala kohalensis
GCAGCCTAGTGGATTCCAGTATTATTAAGAAACGAGTCTGTGATTAATTAAGTCAGTCATACTATGTATAACTATTTCATCCACTTTTTTAACTCAAAGACGTAAAGTGTGAATAGACTTATGAGATTTGAAGAAATTGTTCATAGAAGCTCAACAATCGAGAGATGTCACTCAATACTCACAAAGAGTATAGAGTCCACAGATTGTTCACTTATTTAATGGAAGTATATTTAAAACATGTCTGAAAACTATCTTTCCTCGTATACGTGTTATTTAATTCTCATTTTGTCCTTCTGGGAAAAATTATCTTTATTCAACAATTATTATACATTCATATATGAAGTACACAAATATATATTATATCCTAATGTTTTATTTAATCTTCGTCACATTATTTCCTTTTGCAAATTCACGTCTCTTTCTTCCAGCAATCGCATGTGAATTTCATCACGCAGTATACATAAATTCTTCCCATGTACTCACTCTATCTGTTACTTCTGCAAGCATTCTCTGCTCCACTTTTCTCCCTTTGATCTCACACCCCGCTTCTTCATGCCGCGCTTGTTGCCATGACGCGTCCATCTACTCCATTTTCTTCACTTTCCGCTCCGCTCCTTAACAATACTCGTTCGTGTTTTAATACGAAGCAAAAAAGTAGCATAGAGGAAGAGCAAATGCATAAAGCGTTTTACGAGCTCCTCCCAGTTTTACTGAAGAATAAGAGTTTCATCCTCTAAATATTTTTGGAGAAATTTCAAAGGTCTGTTGAGTCTCTCACAAAAGGAGTGAGATATACACGCAAATAAATTACACTCTCCCAAAATGCGAATGTTTTTACGCATTCATTTTATTAAAATTCTTTTTTCGTCTTGTTTTCCCCTGCGTCTCCTCCATCTTGGAAGCAAAATGAAGAGCAGTCTTGGAGAGTCGATTGTGCTGCTCACTTTTCTCGAAGAAAAGACGAAGATGTAATCAAAAGATGTAATCAAAATGCATTTCAGCGGTCGATCACATGTCATAGAAATATGTTACGAAGTGATTTCGAAACGATTCAAATCGCTTGTATATTGTCACTGCATCGCTTAAAAATCTATAAATCTACAAAACGCGATTTGGGTATTACACGTTTTATTTCTAAATTTATTAAAATTCCAACCTTTGTTCAGAACAATGAACTTTGAATAGATAATGTATTTGTTTGTGTAATTACTATATTTAATACACAAATATTCTGTAATTTTTTTACCTTTTTAAAAAGATGAATTACTGTTTCAATACGATTCTGTTTCATATACTTAACAATACCAGAGCCATGTAAATCAAAACATTGTTTAATAAATCGGACCCATTGAGGCCTAGTCCCTCAAAATAGTATTTTGTCGAGGATCTCAAAATTAATCGACCATAATTTTATAGAATTATTTTTTGGAAAGCCATAAAAACCTTCGTGGTGCTACCTCTATTAAACTTGGGCGCGTGTCTAAGGTTTATTTGAACCCTTTATCCATTTTGTTACAGATAGAGAGGTGCGGTAAAGTATCTTGTATTATTTGTTTGCTAGACAGAAACACAGTCCTTCTAAGATACTAAAAAAAAGTGGAATAGGAGATGACGAAGTCAAGAAATATGACAAACAGAAATTTGAATAAAAGGTCAGTAACCCTTATCTTAACGAACGAATCGCTCTGCTCTGACTGAAAGAGGAGCAGAACAAAAAAAAATTTTGCTGTGTCATATAGCTCTTGGTGTGTTTTCCATCAATTTATAACTCTGCACCGTCCCCTATTTTACGTTTATTTTTATGTACTATTCCCATGAGGGATGTCAGTATTTCACATTGGTTTCAGCAAGGTTTTTATGATGTCGTCAACGCGCACTACACTCGTGTCCAGCGCGTTGCGTGCCCTGTTGCTCCTACTTGTGGTATCATAGAGTCAGCAGAGACACTTACCTTTCCAGTGCGCTGTATAGTTCACACGACAATATTCTTTTAATACCGTGTGTTGTTTTATAATTAACGCATAAAATAAATTTGTATGATGAACATCGCCCATAATTTTATTAAAGACACGTTGGAAAATTCCGCGAGAGAGACTTACGGAGACACAAAATCGCATTTACAATGTTATAAACGTATGTAGTCATGTTTTATATGAAACGCTCAAATAAGCAAAAATTTGCACATAAAATTATTTTGTCGACTATCAGAATTAGCTGCAAAATTAATAACCCATCCTGCACTTTCAGTATCGTATGTGTTTTCTTCTTCCAAGACAAAATGATGTGTGTTATTACAATGTGAGTTAAAATCTGAACTTTATATCCCAGTGAATACACCAATATAATTAAATGTATGTTGTACACATTGCTAGTCGTTTACCAAGAATAAACGGTTATTTATATCGTCCGAAAGATATGTCGCTTTAAATTATTTTATGCACTGGGAGAATGGTAGGTTTGTTTCGTAGTACATACATAGGACATTTTTACAGCAAACACAAACTTTACTATTGTTATACGTCGTTTAAAACATATTCAAAAATCCCTAATATTAAACAAACCCCTAAATTATGTTGTACAATATTTTGCAAAAATAATTGAACTCTGAAACAGTACATGATTGCTTAATTTATAAACTTATAGTGTTGAACATTTTACGTATATTGTTTGCATTCTTATCTATTTTGAAAGGTTTTCATATTGGCAAATATCGCAGTACTTTGTATGTATCCGTAAAATTGCGGATACTGATCCGTTGAGTCAGTATTATGATTTGTGTCGAGAGTTGAAACTTTGTTGCATGTAGTTGTCCATTATTGAATTTTATGTTACACAGTAATGCGATGATCAAATCCTCCTTAGCCCACAAGTGCATCAAAATACTTCTTTTGAAAGGCAAGGAAGAGATAACAATCTTTAAGCACATAAACCCCTCGGTGACGCACCTTTCTAGGAATCTCAACTCCCATCGACGCATCCATCCTATTCAAGTCACTGTGGTAATATGATTCGCTCATCTAATCTAGGGATCCGACAATCTATACGTTTCCCGCTTTGTAACCCCAGCTCAACCCTCGCTCCCGGTAAATGGAATTGTGTGTGTGTGGTTCAAGATATGTTTTACTGTTACATAACCATTTCATCTCTCCCACTCCAGTTCTTTACCCATATTGTCATTTGAACCAACGTTATAGTGTATCTTAATGAGTCATATGAACGCTCTCAATAATACACAGAAGAAATATTATGGAATATATTCCATAATATCAATTTCCATTACCACATGTTTTATTCATCAATTACATGCTCCTTAAGTCAATGACTCTTCCACGGGTTTACAACAATTACCATCCTAGAATGCCTTCCTGTTTCAGCTCATACTATTGGGTATTCATCAGTCACCTATTCATTAATCGCCTCTCAAACCACCTACTCATTTACAAAACCAATTCTGTACCTTTTCAACCACATCACAAGCGAATCCACTCGACTACCCCAAACCATTCACTCCAAACAAGCGGTCTTCGACATCACCTCCAACAAGGCTTTCATATCAACCTCCAGAGCCATTTATTCCCAGCCACATCAATTGACGTCCCCTCAGTTCCTTCCATCTCCAATAAGCACCTGAATCAGTACAGTGAGTGCATGCTCCAATGCTGCTACGCATTCACGCGTGGTATGCGTTGCTATGATATGAGGAACGCCTGCCGTACGGACCAACGCCGGAGCCGGAATCTTGTGCACGCCTCTCAACACAGGCCGGGTTCTAAGCAGGAGAAAGTGGAATGGGGAGACTGTGTATAGAAGACTGAATATGTTGAAGGAAGATCCAAGAGATCCAATATTCCCAGGACACATAATTGTTTCCTGAATATGCGTTAAAAATTCGAAAGCAGTAATATTGTGTGCCATAAGAGTACAGAAATCTTGAATTGAACAATAATGAATTCATTAATTATTTTCCTCGCCAGACCTTTCCCACTGCCATTGCATGTGGTGGGATTAATATTGTAGGTGTGACTTGTAAATGTCCAGGATTCGAAAAATATTGAATCTTTTCCTTTGTATCCCTTGTAAATTTTACCTTCTTTATATAATCCGTTATTTAATCATGCCCCCTCTTTCACAAACCATCATTTACCACACCCGAAGTTTCCCTATTTCGTTTTAATATTTTCGCTTATGTTAATGTATTTTTAAAAATTTTGATTCTATACTATNCCTATTTCGTTTTAATATTTTCGCTTATGTTAATGTATTTTTAAAAATTTTGATTCTATACTATTATATTTGCTTTTAGCACAGATGATGCTCGCTAAGCGAGCGAAAATCTTTATCCTTATTAAAATATTTTGACAAAGTAGAGAACACTATTTAATTATTTCATTATAATTTAAAATCTGTTTACACCTAACCTCTAATCTAACTATGATTCGAAATATTTTTTATGAAGTCCATTCAACCCTGGGGTATCATGTAGAGCTCACAGGCTAACTGGATAAAAACTATGCGAAGGTGCAGGGCGTAATATCTCTCTTACCTTCATATAATTTAGTTTCGAAATATATCATCAGGAGGTGTAGGGATATAGGAATCGTCTGAATAGAAAAGTAAAATAATCGAATATCAAGTACATGTACCAACAATAAAATTCTGTTAACTCTTCCCCTCTTTCGATATCAGTGTATTCCAAACCTCCGGTTGATCCCGAAGTAAACTTTTATGGTTTCCCTTGTACGGAATTTTCGAACTGATTCCCAACCTGATATCGAAGAACCAAGATTATATCGGAGAGCACGGTAGGGGACTCGGATACTTCCATGGAGCCGTGACTCCTTTGTTATATATTTCGTAATTCACCCTCACGGGAACCAGGAGACCAAGAAATACCTCGAGTTCTATAAGTTCGAATCAGGCCAAGACTAAAATACTTCCCCAATTTTTGAAGTAAGAAGGTTGTTTTTTCTATGATTGGTGAAAAAGTCAATGATTGAGAATGTATACCCCTTATCATAAAAGTAGATTGGCGTTAAAAAGATACAGAGTTATGTTGTAAAATAATGTGTTTTTCGCGATGAATGTGAATTAAGAATGTCTACGGAGACTAATGGATACTACTATTATAAACACAGTTCAACATTTTTTAAACTTCCCAGCAAAATATTTCAAAAATCCTTTTCTAGTCATTTTAATTTGAACGGTTTTAAATTTATTCCCATCTGTAACATCAGAACAAAGACATTCTACGCGTTTGTGAATTGTTATTTTTACGCCTTTCACTGAGCCAGTGAGGTACTTAGCCGGATGCCGCTGATTAGAAAAGGTGACCACCACTAAGCACTTCCCTTCATGTGGACCATTCCCCTGCTTTTTCCGGGAAGGAGAGTAGGAATGCCCTCGAAGAATGCTGGCCGAAGTGTGTGATCAGCGCGTGCCTCTCCCTTTGTCTTATAATATTTGTGTGAAAGTACATTTGTTCGTCATATCTGACCGGGGCGAGACACCTTAAGGAATGTAAGCTGTATTATGCTATTTCTGTGAGAGGGACTTGCTCGCCATGTGTACCGAGGCGAGGCCGGTAAAAGTCCTAAAGAAAGAATGTTAAGACGTTGTAAATGGAGTATTTTTGCCGAATACAGAGACAATGACAGACCTGCGTTCCCCGAACGGCTGATGGGCGAACAAGGTGTTGGAGTGCACGGTGGCAGTGAAGGCGTCGTTACGTGCTGGTCACGTGACTTCCTCTACTGTATATATTGGAAGGATTGAGGATCCTCGAGGACGTATTCGTGTGGGTTGAGTCCGCAGGTTACTTGAGATGTGACCTGGCTAGTATTGGTCGCCAGACCACTTACGAATTACTCCGGTAATTTAAATACACTTACTACTAGTTGCGAGTGACGTAACTTGTAACAGTTAGTTATTCGGGAAAGCAACTTGTAATTTTGGAGGTTCAGATAATCTAGGTGGATTTCCGAATTAATTGTTAACATCTGTATTCATATCTGTGTGTAATTGATGCTTTCTGATAGCATTAGCTGTGTAATGACAAATTTATACTTGTATTTATGATCTTCATAGTTTGTTCAAGTTTGTAAATACTTAGATTTTAATTTGACTTGTATTAAATGATTAATTATTGTTATTACACGTGTGTTTAATTGTCCGGGAAACTGGGCTGGTGGCAGCGGAACCCTACCATAGGAATTGTGGTATTTATGTGAATCCCGCTTCTGCCAAAATACCCACACCGCATCTGGACTTGTGGTGTGTGGTTACACCATCCCAATCTTGTGAAACAAATCATTATATTATAGGCTATGTAATTCTTAATTTTGCTCACAGAGGTTGTATAAATTTTGTTTGAATGTTGCTATATATCATATGACACGCACATAATTTTAAACTATGGTTCTGGTCTAGTGGTAGCGTCTTCCCATCCACCATAACGCTGAGCGGTAGAGCGTAAATTCAAACCCTTAACTGCCGAATTTGGTGAGGTTTTCGGTTGGGGTTTCCTTCTCCTACTCCAGACAAATGTCAGTTACGTACCATAAATTCACCGGCAATCTAACATCCCTCCGGCTCAATTCCCTCACCCAAGTGATAGTTAAGTAGAAGAGCAGGACGCATGACCTGAACCTCACCATATCAGAAATGCAATTAAAGAATAAAATATTTTCATTATATTTACATGAATGTATACGTGATATGGGTGTAAATAAACACTATTTGTTTATGTGTACGCTTCTCCATGGTCGAAATAGAATGTGCACAAAGGGGTGTGTTGTAAATGGACTAGCTTTCCGATTGCAACAGACGTTTCCTGATTCTTCATTACCAGGTGCTTTTAATGGTACTTGACTCCTTCGCACAGCAAAATTGCCCGTTGAATTCCGTTTATCATCGTCGCCTCTCTTTTTCTGAGTGCTTCATTTTTCCATATCGCGTCTAATTTTCCAACATCCGATGATTGATGTACCACGTATTGTTCTTTTCTCGTGTCTTCAGAATACTGACATCTCTTCTCGACACAATTTCCCAGTTCCCATCTGTCTCGTTTTCTCTCACCCTACCTTTCTTGTTTTGGCACGTTCCTCCTCATCCCTTCCTCAGTCCATCCGTCTCTTCAGACCCCATCGTTCCTCGCCCCAACGCGCCTCATCAGACGCTTTGATTGCGTTTCCAACAGAGCGACACAGAAGTGCGTGTGTCGCGCAGGTAGGGCGCGCTCCTTGTGCTCGACTTCCACGGAATCCACGACTGGCGTTGGAAGCGACAGTCACCAAGACACGGCAGCGGCTGGGACGACAAACGAAAGAATTTTGGATTGCTTCGCGTGACCAGTTACGAAATCTCACCATACAGCGAGTTTTTCTTACGTTTCCTCATACGGAATCATTGGAGTGAAAGAGACCACAAATACAGGCACAGCACCAATACTATA
Organism: Laupala kohalensis; assembly: GCA_002313205.1. Taxonomy (NCBI): domain Eukaryota; kingdom Metazoa; phylum Arthropoda; class Insecta; order Orthoptera; family Trigonidiidae; genus Laupala; species Laupala kohalensis. The sequence continues at coordinate 7,451 of NNCF01127399.1, forward strand.
CGTATTAAATAAATCATTCGAAGTTCCACTATGTATCGTTTAACTCGAAAAGTCGTTGTTGTCTGTGTTGACTGTAAATTCTGTTACAAGATACGTCAAGTATCTAGTCGTCTTTGTTATCTAGGTTTTTCTGGTTTCTTCTAGTGCATTATCTGTAATTCTAGTAAAATTTACCCTGGTCTCCGAATTATCCAAATCAGTTGTTCTATCAGAATATTAGTTTTTTAATCACAATTTTTCTCTTCAGTTTCATACTAGTTTTTAATGCAGCACTTTTTGTGTGAACTTCGATCTATTGTTCTTTGGATCCAAGATTACAATTCGTAAAAAAAGTTAATGAATATTACTTGTTTCCTATAGAGTTAAGTTGTAATAATAGAGAGAGTGTGTGTGTGCACGTAGTCTTTGTTGCACATCTCATTGTTGCGCTCACCACTTTTTCTCTCTTTTGTTTCATTGCCAACGTTTTTTAATATTTTGTATTATTCTTAATTTTTATGTCAAATGAATTGCAAATGTTCTTGCATCAGTACATTATTTTATTGTTTATTTTCCATATCATACGGATTATCCGCATTTTTTACTATCCAAATTATTGCCGGTCCCAATTCGATCGTACAAACGAGGTACTACTGTACTTTTAAAAGAAAATGCAGTATAGATGCCTAGCAGTACTTTTTCCATAATTTTAAATTATTAAGCAAAATCATTATCGAATGTAAATGGGATGAAAGAGCTCGGACAGTTTAATTCTTTGCATATTATATTTCATGTACAATTTTAATTTTTTGCTAAAACTAGAAACTTCAATATTGGGAGATTTGCACTAAATTTTCATTGAATATACGCAAGTGAATATTTCTTATAATTCTATACAATTGTACTTGTAAACAATGTAACTACAGCGTTGTCGCAATTTTTTTTATTCAGATGATGAAAAACGAGATTTAGGTTGAAAGGCATGGAATAAAAAATGGATAATTCGAAATCGCGTGGCAAGAGAGGCGCAGACAACTTTATCAAAATATTACAAATTACTAAACATTTGAAAGCAGTCAAAATTGTGATTTATAAAAAGGGTCTACGGTTTCATAGTAGCTATCTTCAGTAGGATACTCCTAAATCAAGACATAAAAGTCGAATGGAACAATTAATGATATATTTAGAAAGACAAAAAGAAGAAATTAGTTAATTTAAATTTCAATTAGTGTGACTTCTAATTTTCTACCGTGAATTAATTTATTATGTATATTCATTTTTTCTAAAGAAATTCATTTGTCGTTCTATTCATTTATTCAACTTTTATACATTTTTTCAGTATAATACTGAGGATGGCTGCAATGGAGCTCATAAAACTTTCTATGCGTAAAAATATTGAGAACGTTCAAATGTTTAGTAATTTGAAATAGGTAATACCACTTCGAATGCGTAATTTGTTTTAAGTAGAAGTTGCCGAAATTAAACTGTTTCACTAACTGACGTATCGTCTCTCTTTATTGGATATCGATCTCACGAGATGAAGGAAGAGTTTCAATGTGTTCTGACGATTGAAGAGTTCGGGATGTTTGCAATGCCCTCCCAGTGTTCATCAACACGTTTAGTGAGCGAGAACATACATTTTCAATTTTCTCAATTACCATCAGCATTTGTCATTATATTGACGGATGTAAATCGTCCAATTTCTATCCCGCTTGAAAAGGGTATGATGTAGTTTATTCGGGAGATTGAAAAGTTTAGTATTTAGCACAGCGAATTTAACGCCAAATGCCATGAAACGCTCTAAAATGAAAAGGTATTGTCATTGAGTTTTATCATTCTTTTGTTTACCACCTTTTAGGTGACGGTACTTTGAGTACCAAGTGTAAGTATTGAAACAATAAGTCCCGTAAAAATGTATTCTTTTATGACCAATTATTAGCTTGTGAAACAGATATAATCAACAGAGTGTGGCAAATGAACAATTGGATCCCTGAACTAAATTAACTTATACGAATCATTATTTTTCTCGAAAACTTCGATTAAGCATGGTGGTTTATATGAAAAATGTGGAAAATGCATAGTAGTCTCTTACGGTCCAACCCAATGAACGTTCTCAACATTGTGGCCAACGTGCTTTGTTTCTAACCTCACGTCTCGTATTATGACCCACAGGAGCTTCTGAAACGTGCTTGGCATGCGTTTCTCGTGAGAATGACAGGATTATGGGAATATTTTATGAGAGCGTTGCAACAGATTAAGTGCGTGAAGTTTGAGAGAGGCTTTTTGACGTAAAAGGTTTCACCTTCTTGGCGTTGTACTGGCAACAAGCTTCGAGAGCGATGTGGATCAACACTCACGCGGTTTTACGCTGTGTCTTTGACTGTATAGTTCACTTATGATTCAAACAAGAAAGATATACCTTGAAAAGTTAAAGCGTTTGAGATGAAATGGGAAATGTCATTTTCTATCTAAAAATATCTTTATCCAAAAGTATTTCTTTTTATCGCATTCGTAATTAAGCAAAAAAATACTTAAATGTTATTTATTAAAAACTTAATTATTGTGTTTTTTACTGGCATACAAAATTTGAAGCTTGTGTGAGAAATTTAGGTAATGAAACTCAAAAATAAATATCGTAGCATGCGAATATTTTTGAAATTGATAGACGTTTTAGAATTGATTCTGTGTTTTCCGGTTCGATTGATTTTGGGAGATTTGCATTCTTTGTATGATAACACAATTTTTTTTAGATTTCGGCTCAAAGAATCCTTCCTTAAAAGCTTGAATTCTCTTTTTCTAAATACTTTAGTTCATACCCGTAACAATTTAGTTGAATAGTTTTAAAACTGCTGCAAGCTGAAACATGTAAGTTCAAGAAAAACAAAAGCAATGAAACTCTTTAGACGAATATTTAAAAGGATTTTTTTGTGCGTTGTTACAATAAAAAACATCCAAGTCTATTAGTGTGTTATGTAAAATATGTATTCATTTTAGCATTTTATCAGTGGCATCCGGAAATATTTCCATCAGTTTCCCAAGACAACGAAAATTCGCATAATTCATGCCAAATGCACATCTAGTTCGTGAATCCCATTACAGTCTTACACGTGAATGTGATGTTCAATAAAAATCCTCTTCTGTTCGGCCATAAACGCGTCGGTTTACGTTCACGATTATTTTATCATACATCGTTTCCCCACTATACTATTCGCTTTGCGATATGCTTCACATGCCTCCCCCCCCATGTTTTCAGTGTAAAAAGACCAACTTAATAGTATGACATTGATTGAATGAAATATATTTGAACACGGTGGAGTCATTTCATAGGTGCACGTTTTTCTTTGTGTGCAATAAGTTATTGCGAAATAGAAAGAAAAAATGATGAAAATATAACTAAATAAATAACGTCCACATCGTCTTGGACAGCATCCGGGAGACTGGTCCGAGGCCACCGGTGGCGCGCGCCTGGTTCTCGACCTTGGAATGGCCACGCGAGGGACGCGCGCCTCCTGCTGTGGAGGGGGTAGCGCCACGCGTCTCTACGGCCACCGCCACCGTCGCCACACTGCCGCTTCCCGTCAGAGACCGGTTCCGTTGAACCGGAGAGGCCTCTCACTGATTCTCGCGGACCGCTTATTGGAGCTGCTACCACCTCCGCTGCCACTCGTTCTCTGCAACCGGCTCAAGGAGACCGCAGGGTCTTCAGTTCGGTCGGACGTTCGTTTCGGGTTGCTTTTATTGTATATAACGCTCTATATATGGTTTGTAAAAATGTCTTTAAGTTTTGCACGTCGTTTTGATAAAATTGGAGTGCGTATCATTTGATTAATTTGTTTGTGGAAGGTGTTTTTCACACACAGTACTGAAATCAACCTAGAATATTCAGAATTAAGAATTTTGAAAAACCGTTAGAAACATCAATATTTGAGATAGAATTCATAATTACTCAATTGATCAGCTCCGGTACGAAAAATACCTGATTTCGCTGTCTTCCCCAGTGAGGAAAATTTGCTATGACGTAAGTCAGCACTAACAATGAAGGTGTTCGATCTTCGATGAAGGTGTTCAGAATGTTCTTAGGTATGTGTCAAAGAATGTTGTGTGAATGTTCTTATGAATATATTCAAAACATATATTCTGCTCGAACAACCTTTAAGTGTTCTCAGCACATGCTTCTATTACTAGCTCAAGAATTGTACCAGATGGCTCATTAAGAATATATTCTCAGTGTCATATTCTTTCTATATGATTTTACGATCATTGCACATGCAATGTATAGTTACATGGCATGTAAGTGGCATGCCCAAACACAAAAAACATATTGCTTTCATAAATATGCAACATTTCACTTGAAAAAAATAGGTTGAAAATTGAAATTATTAGATTTCAAACACAGACAGAGAAAAAAGTGTTACTTGAATGTATATGATTACCCTCCCTCTTATTTCCAACAATAGTGACGCGGATGGTTTAAAGGGTAGTGCAAAAGAATGTTTTGAATGTGCTTATAGGAATTTTCTTAGGACATTGGCTTAAGCATGTGTGCCGTGTAGCATAAATACGAGGAAAATTCTACTCATTCTAAAACATTTTCAAGCAAATATATTATTTGGTGAAGAAAGTGATATCGTTTGCTGAGGAATAACATGTGCAATACACTGTGTTAGCTTTCCAGTTATTTCGAACATTTTTATTAAGTCCAGAACTCGTTTTGATGCATAGTTTTTAGATATACTCACGGACGTTTTTCTCGTAACGGGTATGCGCGCGCTCAGGACCCGGGGCGCATGTTTCATTGTTTCTCTGCAACTCCAGATAAGTGTTTCACGGATTTTCGTTAATTCAAAAAGGCGACTATATATGCAGGTGTAATTCTGAGAAAATTCCGTCAAGTACTCTATTAGGTAAACCCCTTCACCAACTTATACTCTAATTGTCGTGGGGGGGGGGCAGGATGTACGTTGAAAGAATATTCTTGGTGGTCATAGTGCATGACGTGAGATTCTCAGAACATTAGTGCAATGTCTATATGCGCCACCGAACACATCTTTAGCATATGCTTTGACCATGTGCTTTGTACATCCGGTAGTACGGTCGAGCATATTCTTATATGTTTTGCACTAACTTTTCTTCTCCGGTTCTTTATTATTTTTAGGTATCTGAACTAATCAACTTGTCCTGAAGACTGGGTTAATTTTGCTGACTCATAATATGTTTCTACTGACTCATGTGCATCGTGCAATCGAGTCTCCCAATCGTTCTTTCCCCTCAATTGAAAACCCTGTTTAATTCTTCTTTCCACAATTAGCGTCAATTCACGTTTTATACCCATTTTCATTGTGCAAGTTTAGCCATGCATTATACGTCAAGCGATTAATATCTTATTTTGAATCTTCATATTTAACAATGGTATTGCTAATGAAACATAATGTTACACAAGTATTGTTAATAAAAGTTACTCTAACGTCATATTTACTTTCCACACATAACATCATGCTCAGTAATAGATCCTCGTAGAGAAGCTAAAATTTCAGAAAAACGTTCAGTATTTTCAGTTTCTTTTCGCATTCATGCTGGACACACAACATGAAACAAGAAATTCTCGACGGAGAAATAAACATCAGTTTAATAGAGTCTAATTTTTAACGATTCACCACGGTTGGTTTATGACCGGAAATGTTCAAAACAAACATAATTTAAAATACTGAAAATTATGGAAAGATGATAAAGCAGTCCTTGAATTCGAAAATCATTAGTTGTTAGTTAATTCAACATTTTCCACAATTCCTGTGATCCAGTTGACTGTCGATTGCGAGAAGATTGTCGATAGATAAAAAAACTAAAAAAGAATACATACTTTATAATTTAACGAGTATAATAAAATTTTAAAATAAATAAATTTTATTGACAAAAAAGCAGTTGCAAATTACGCATAATATGAGCATGTTGGGGGACAGTGAACTTATTTTCTCTCCGGAAACAAGCAAGCGATCATCCCATCAATACCAAACAGGGGCCCAAAATTAGTATTGGATTTAATATTTCTAAAATAATTCGAGATTAGTAATAACAAAAGTAGTAACAGCATTCCTGTCTACATATAAATCCACTTCTATCCGACGTAAAATCGAAATAAACCCCGGTCCAGGATGAGCCGGGAGACATTGATCTGCCTCCCAGTATGTACATTTTGAGTATGTTGATGATCCGACCCACTGTAGAGGCGAGAGTAGTTTCTTTGCTGCGCGCTGCTGTCACCTCCACCTGCCTCTTGTATCGCCTGCGGCGGCGTCCGTCCTCGGCGCCGCATCCGACGCTTCCCAGCCCCGCCTTCCCCGCCACCTCACCCACTCCAGTGCTTGTCTAAGAACAGCAATAGATGCCACCGAGGTGAGTACACTAGCTACCACAGCAGCCAGCCTCTCCTACGTGAGCGCCGCTCCCGTTCTTGAAATGCATGCGGGATAATGCGTCGCCACTTGCTATGCGTTATGGAGATGTGGGTGTGATAGTTATCAGAAACGTTTTACAATAATTTCACAACCACTCTCTCTTGCGTCATCTATTTATTGCCGCATATTGCTTCAGGCATTTTGGACTAGAGGAATGTGTGCTGTGGAACAGTCGTGTCCAATATGTGGTTTACGGGTAACAGTTTACCGAAATGAATACTTCTTTTATGCTTTTGACTTGTGTATCACCTCTAGTGATTTGAATTTGAATATGCATTATCCAAGCAATCATTATTGCGAGTACAATCGGTTACGTTCGAGATACAGTCACTCGGCGGTCAAAGTACACTTATTACACGAAAATTTTAAGAGCATGGTAAGGATCAATTGCAAAATAAATAGCAATATAATTATTTAAGTACTCAAATAAATTGTTAATGTATTTTTTCGTTAATGAGGAATATCTTATTTGTAGTTTTGGTAGATGTATTGGCTTTATCCCCGTAAATATGTTGTTGAGTCGGAGGATAGATAGAACAGAACGATTTTTATAATCACCGCATTTCGTCGTGAATTTCTGGTTGGGAGGAAAATAATTTAACCTATTGTATCCATTGTTTCAATAATATTTTTTATGGTATTCAGTTTAACATTACTGACTGTGCGTTTCACAAAAAGAATGTTTCGTCACACGATTACCCGCATGCCGGATGAGACCAATAATATTTTTTTTCTGCTCAACTAACTATTTTGGTTGGACATGGCCTGCTCTTGCGTCTCTTTCACTAAAATGCTCCGCTCAGCCATGCGTCCACACCAATACGCCGGGGGTAAAGGTTACTATGTCAACCAATATCGAGATTTTCATTGGTTTCTGTTATTTTATCCCGTTTTTGCTTTTTTTCACGCGAAGCATTGTCACTCACCGATGAGAATACTAAGAAAATTAATTGGGAGTGGGTAAAGCAATTGTTTCCATAATTGTATCCAGGAAAAGCTTGAATTGGTTCTGGGTAAAATTTAATGTATGTGGCTCAATACACTTTTGCTATGATACCGATATAAACATGTTAAACACGCTCTGGAAAACAGTTTTAAGTGTTAATGTAAATCAATACATTTTAGAGACTACCTTCGCAATGAATTACTTTGCACTTTACCTGGCTCACTAACAACTGCACCTTATCATTCATCTTTGGATCGCAAAGCGTGTTGTTTATCTTCCCTACATTTTACTTCGTTTTGCCAATAAAGATAATTCCTTCTTACAGTTTCTTATTTTTCTTTCTAAGAATCGTTGACTTTATCTTGTTCCTTTATAACTATTGAATGGGGTGCTTTATGAAGTATACACACAGCGGGATATAGAAATAAACATTTGTATTCTTATTGGACTTTGAAACAGGAAAATAAAAAGCTACGCGTGTGTCGTTGACAATTTTCAGGTCTAAATTGCTTCCCATGAGAAACAAGAAAGAAAGAAAGAAAGAAAGAAAGAGAAAGAAAGAAATCTTGAGAAAGCGTATTCCAAACAAGCTGATAATAAAAAGCAGCTTTCTAATCGAATATATGGTATGAAAGAGACTCACAAAATGGATGTTTCGTTGTCGCTTTTATTGTGGTATATGAAACAAGGAAACTTAGATCTTGAGAATACGGTATTACAGTTGATTCCTATCAAAGCGTCCTAGACCGGCACCCGTAACAGCAATTAGTCATTAAAAATTATTAACGTGCCCGGCGTTAGTCAATCACAGCATTACTTTTCAAGTCTTATTTATGCGGTTTAAATTAAAGTACCTCTTACAACAATTATTCATGAAAAACGTAGTTTTCAGTAGTACTACACAGTACTATTGTTTTTTAAATTAAAGTGTACACAAAATTGTCATTCATATGACTACTGTAGTTCCGAGTTGAATACTGCCTATTGGTAATAAGGGCTGTCGTGTTTCGATTTCACTGCGTTTTCTTACAGTTTTCATTCAATGACTTTCTTAATTACTCAGTTTGTTCACTCTGGCACTGTTCTGTAATATATTAAATTGGTGACATGTGTTATTCTGTTTCTACCGCATAATTACTTCAGTAATAACAAATATATCCTTTTAAAAAACATTTTCCATGAGAACACATGAAACCTGAAAATGTTAGTACCACGGGGTCAAACATGTTTCTAGATTCTTCGGTAGATAAAAGATATTCGTACATTTAAAACAAATTTTAGGACACACTACCACAATTGCCAGATCATTCGCAATACCTTTAATCCCTCTGGAAATGTCTTTCCCAATCTCCACCATTTTGTAGGTTAACTTAAAACCTTGTCATTTCTAAGTGTTAGAGAATGTTAAGAGGAAAGGTTTGAAAAGGAGCACTAGTGGGAATGAAGATGGAAGGCAAATACCTGGAAGACGGTTGTTGTTTGATGGAGTGGATGTATTTATCCCACAAATTCCCCGCGGATAAAGAACTCAACGCTTTTACAGCAATACCAATCTTGTATCTGCAATTGTAACAATTTAAGAGCTACACTAAAGTGACGTCCTTCGCATTACTGTTTTTGTTGATGTACGTTGTCTCAAACGAGACTCCTATAAATGTGTTCATTTACAACACGACAAAGAGTGAAGGAATAACTTTTTTCCCGCGCAGAAAAGAATCCTATAACAGAAAAAAAAATTCTTTCCGTTCGCTGCAACGGACCATGGAATAAAGACAAACGACTTTTATGGGGTTCTAATTGCGAAGGGTATATAATTTAGAAGAAAGCGCTAATTTTTGCTGCGATAGCTTCCAGAGAATCGTTCAGCAACTTTGGCTGTAAACGGAGAGAGCAAGAAATAGGAGTGACGTGCGTTCCTCACAGAGCACATTCACAAAAGTAAAAGGAAAAGAATCACGTGTGAAGTAACGAACATTCCAGACGGTATATCGTTTTTTCCTTCTCCAGGAATAGAAAGAAATTGTTATTGAAGACATATTGAGGGCAATTATGGATGTATTTTATTTTATAATTACAATTTTATGAGAATAATAAGTAATCTAAACTCTCATTAATGTCCCCACTTCACAATACATTATTTCGTTTCAGTGTACTACTTACATTTTATACGTACATTTTCTTTTTTCTGTGATTTATACGACCCTCCCTTCCTTCCCTTTCTTTCATTGTTTGCCACAACAGCCTCTCACGCACAGTTTTTGTCGAATGCGACCGAAAAAGTTACTCTGCAGGTTGCACTTCAATTTATACATAGAAGAAATCCGAGTTTGTGTTGCTGAATACCTAATATTTATCTTGCCAAATGTACAAAGGATGCGGTAATGCGTAGTTTCCACACGGTCTGTGGTGCACTACGCCAACACTCCTCGCCCCAGAAGGGCCGAATGCTGCGTGCAGCGTAGGTCTACATCGGTGACATATGTTTGGCGAAAATCTGAGTAGGGACGAATTTATAGTTTATTTATAATATTATAAATCTGAATCATATTATTTACAGTGTCGACGAAAACAATACATGTGGGTTCACACTTTGTTAGCAGTCTTCACACTTTGTAAAAATAATAAATCTTATTATTATATTTTATGGTGATTATAATTTAAGTTTCGATAAATGTTTTTCAAAGCTTTTCTAACACGAATGTTATTTAAAAAACAACATTACTATTATTTGTCATAATATTTTGAATTAACTTCGAAACAACTAAAAATTGAAATGTCTATCGATTTCCTGCATTTGTATACATATTTCTTTCCTAGATAAATATGAAAAATCGTCAAATCCCATTAGAGACCATGCTATACTAAAATTGCCATAACGCACAAACTATTCTTCGGAAGTTCAGGAAACTTTTTCCAATTGTTACCAATCATAATATCAACAAATAAAGAAAATGTTAATACAATCTAGCTTTTCTAGGTTTATGTGAAGTACTACCTCAAATAACCGTTGTATCTGATCAGTTTTCAATTTATAATATTAATTAATGTTGATGCTTTAATAGTGTTGCCAGGTAATTTAGACGCATTAGTATTCTTAATCCTTTCATTTCTCTGGTTTGTCTAGTGGTAGCATCTTTGCTTCCACGATACCGTTGAACGGGAGAGCGCGGGTTCAATCCTTACTCGGCCGAACTCGGTGAGGTTTTCAGCTGGGTTTCCCTCACCGACTCCAGGTAAATGTCGGTTCGGTATCACACGTTCCCCGGCCACCCAACATATCTCCTTCCAAATTCCCTCACCCAAGTCATGATTATATGGAAAAGTAGACCTCATGGCCTGAATACATAAGACACGAACTGAATTATATTTATTGAATTGGATCGAAGTATTTGGTATCTTTTATTTTAATTTACGAACAGGATCTAACCTAGGCTTCATTTTGATATGGTATTAGAGATTGGAGTAGGTTACTTGACTCCAAAAAAGAACAGTTACTGGTTGGTCATAAGTGTACATTAATATTGCGAGGGTTCTCTCGAATCTGGAGAACTTCGGCGCGGATGTGAAACAGATACCATTAATATACACAAACAAATAATACATGACTTCTGTACCACCTAGTTGCACCTCAACCTTTGATTGCACTTGTATGTGTGTACTGTATTTATAAATAAGCGGGGTGCCAGGATAAACAAGTTTGTGTATTCTTCGTCGTGGTTGTCTGATTTGTAGGTTATTTCTCCCATGACATTACACCCATCGCAATCGCAAGCTTTGATTACGAGATAAAACGCTACTCCAATTACTGTTCTGCAATCGTGATTTCCTCTTCCCTTTCATTGGATGAGGGGATATTTGGATTAAGTTACGAAAACTAACCTCCTTCTGCGAAATTATTGGCGAATGGCAGTAGTCTGATTCTGTATACAATCCATGATTGCTACACCTTGATGCTTGATTACAAATCCTGCAGTCGCTAAAAATTCTTCTTCTCTTGCTTGGAATTTACTTAATTATCCTGGTTTTACAACACGTAATTTTCGAATAAAAATGGGTGGGAAGGAAACTCGAGATTTCTCTCTCTCTCTTTTTTTTTTTTGTTGCAATNTAATTATCGGATTTCATCTTATGCAACATTAATGCCTACCTCTTCGTTTTGGTCAAATAAATTCAAATTAATGACCATTGTAAGCAATGAGACCTGAAACAACGAGAAGATGATTAGTATCCATAAATTATTGGGTCATTTTTACTACAAGAGAAGATTAATCAACAACGAATTTTTAATATAATTAATGCCACGATTACTTTGATATAGGTTTTCATATTTTTGTTTTTTCAATCCACTGTTTCATTGAGCGACACATGTTCAACTTCCTCTGAGTCATGACCCAAGCTTCAGAAGAATGAAGGTCTAAGATACATTATTACATAATCAAGCCGCATTATATACATTTCATGCTATTAATATATTTGAAATTACACTTCTTAATAGATTTTTGGTTCCCAACAGACGGACACTCCAGATACTTGCTTATCCCTTCTTGGAAATCAAAATACATAGTGGAAAACAAACTGTTTGCAAAGAAGAAATAAAACAATGAACGTGAGAAAGTTCGTGCTACAGCTAATGAAATCCCGTCAATACAGATCATATAAATGTACTACTATGGCTCAATGAAACCATTTCATCCAATATCTTAAAGAATCGTAATGTATGTATGGAAAGTCTTTCTACTATCTTATCTGTTTCCCAAACACACAGAACATCTTAAATAACGGTTAAACATCATTTATCTGTTTGCCTTTATCAAATTCATCTCTTCACATCAATTATTTTATTTAGGGACTTATTTAAAAAAGATCTTAAAAACACGAAAAAATTAATTGAGCGAGTTAAAAAATGTGGTTCCGAGGATCTACGTTGAGAACCACAATATTTTATTACTTAAGAAATAAATATTTTTAAAAAAAACTGTTCACATTCGCGTATAACCACGAGGAGTAGAAAAGACAATTTTACATTAAACCAATAAGTGATTTCACCTAAATTTATATATTTCTGTTTTAAATTTGCCGTTGATTCAATCTTTTATTCACCCCAAGACCATCGACAACACTTAAAAGTTAAGCCATATTTCTTTCTAAGCGCTTTCTCGTATTATGGCTATTATATTGCTGTGTGTCAACGAAATTACTCTAATATGCCTCCTTTCCGTTCCATTTTCTCCACTAAAAGAAATACTACATTGAGTTTTTATACCTACATTGAATATTGAAAATATGAACAATATAAAGTGTGACGAGATTTTGAACAGTTGCGGTTCTCAGCCCATGATCTCTTTCGGAAACAATTAGTAAAAAGAGAAATTGGGTTCACAGAAGAAACAAGGATGCACAGGCCATCTGATATAACTCTGGGGATAACTTTGTCATAAAATGAAACCTAGGAATGTGGTGATACATCATGAAATTAAAATAAATACCCTTACTTAGGACGAGGTTCAGGACAGGACATACTAACAAGGTACATGGCGGAAGCGGTGCGTCCCGTCTCTTTCTGAAATGAATCTGTAGATACAGGTCTCGTGTGATAAAATTTTTATCACCAGACTGAAAATAATTCATTCTGTTAAAGAATTTTTGTACTTTTTTCGTTCAATTTTTTCTCGTACATATTTTGTTTCATGCCAACCTACCGGTATGTTCAATATTAATTATAATGTCGTAATAACTTCAATAGTCTCTTTAAAATATTCCCTAATCGTAATAGCCAGCAATGTGTAATATTGTTTTAAATGAATAATTCATGAAATTTCTAATCAACTGAAATATTTTCCGTGATTCTTCCTTGATACAAGTGATGCTAGTGATATTATGATATTCCAAGCAGTTTGCATTTACTTGTAGGATAATCTGTATTTGAGCAAACCAGTGTTATGTTGGTAATAGCTCATACCTACGACAACCTTTATCCAGTTTCTTATCTCCCAGACACTGTGGGATTTCGGCAGTCGGCACGGCAGTATGATGAAAATGGACACGTTTCTGGATTTGGGATTACTAACGTCTATACATTTGGGTAAACACAGCTTCCCGTCTCGGCTTCAGCATCAAATTTCTCTCTCCTTATACATTTCATGCTATGTGCATTGATATGGTATGGGAATAGCTAATGACTTAAGTGTAAGGTAGTATAACTACTATTGATATTTTTTCAAACAATAATTGGAAATTGATGTAATTGTTTGTTATATCATTTTTTACTCACTTGAATGCTCATTGTTGGTTATTTTTATCTTTCTCTTCATTATTTAATAATTGCAGATCTGTGTTATTTTGGAATGTAAATCTGTAATATTTCTTATAACTAATAATCATTTTATGACTCCTAATATATTTCTAAAATCTGTATTTTTATCGTATCTTTATCCAAGCGACTAAACAAAATATACGTACAGCATTATATTTTATCGTGTTCGAGAAAGATTCAGTTGATGTCAGTTAAGACTTCCAACAGATATATGATTCAAATAAGACACAGATTACCACAACTGGAACAAAATGGTAGTCATAGAACGGAAAAGGGATGACAACCGTTAAGCGACAATAGCGTCGCGAATTACTTCGACGACTGCGAAGATGACGCTGGTGGCAATTTGTTACGACTGCAGCTGCTGCCTCCTCACGGGCACGAACGCCGGCGACCGCCTTAGGCGAACGCTTGCAGGCGCACTGCAGGGCTCATGACTGGCGCGCATTTCCATATGAAACAGCGGCTAACGAGCGACTACCCGTCTGGCTGGCGGACGGGAACGGACGAGACTGCGCACAGTGGAACGAAACATGAACCTCCGACTAGGTAATGAGGTAGATGCATCAGTCATCCCGTACTGCCGTGTCAAGACATAATGACTTATATTCGTATTCATAACGGCTTATGAGTCGTATAGGGTGTGTTGCGAAATGTTCTTTGGAAATCTCTGATAAGTTAATTTCTATTTTGAGATGGATTGTAACAGAACCCTTGGCCAACAATGCCGATAATGTCTCTGATGAAGTAATTGTGATCACCGGTAATAATTTTCTCGATACTTCCCACCGGCGAAGTTAAAGCTAAACAAAGTTTCCCGCGTGTACACGGAGAGTTTTTTTTTTAATTTTAATGATATTACTGGGAAAGGGTGAATTAACAGTTAACAATATTTTACCCTGTAATTTACAACTATTCGGTTGGATAAGTGAAGGTGTTTTTGATCGAGTAGTTTACATGTACACGAGTTTCATATCTTGATTGTTTGGCCTTCACGAAAGTGTGACCTCTCACACTTTCTGCTGCAAATCTGTATTCAGTATTCTCATTTCCTCGGCAAAATACCGCTGCTCCAATTCGCTTTCCTTAGTTGTTTGAGAGCAAACTCTTTAATGCTGGAAGGACATGGGGGCGATATATCTGATAGTCGTCATTTTTTACAGTTTTTCATACTAAAGCGTATAATTGGGACAGTCATTGAAAATTACATTATTTTTTATGATACTTTTATCCGCATTGTACCTGCCAAACCTCCAAAACCGAAAAGCAAGGGTTCATTATAAAGTTCTATCAGCTGTTCATTTTGTAGAGAAAAATAGGAAATGGTTTTTACCAACACGTTGTATGACAGAAATAATGTCAGGACACAGATATGAACAGCTATCTTTATAGGTTTGAAATCTGAGGTATTTGTATGTTGTTCTTGGTATTTGTATTACAAATATATTTGTGGCAGAGACCGAGAAACCATGCAGCACATTGTGTAGGATTCTGAGTTTTATAGTGAAGAAAGAGTAAAATTTACAGCGAAATTATGGGGGCAAGATGTATTTGGAACAAGAGAATATTTTAAATTAATAGCGACAGAAGACAACTTTAAACTTTTCGAAACCTTTGTGGATGAAATTTTGGAAATTAAATAAAGGAATAAATTAGACTAGTATAAAAAATTAGTAGGGAGTTGTCATGTATTATTTTGATTAAGTCATGTTGTCTTATTAGGGACATGTCTACAACAAAACGTAAAAAAGTAACGTAATGAACAAATTATAAATTCATCCAACAACGACGCATGCTGACGGTAACGGTGTGCACTGATAAGTTATTCCAAAATTTACGTGACTTTGATTACTAGTTTTTTGCGTATAACGTATTAATCAGAAATCTGGATAACTGTGGTATTTGTGGTCCGGCGTTAATCCAATTAATAGATTATGTAGATGATAGAATGTAACTCATAAAAATTAAATACACTGAAAGCAAAAAAACACAATTTCAATGTGTGTTCCATACGGTTCAGTATTTGACCTTTTATTATTTCTATTCATAGAATTTCTGTGTAGCCCCATTTGGTCCAATTGTCATCTACTGATGACACTACATTTATGTCTTGCAGAGAATACTTACTGTTGGATACAAAATTATGTACGTTCGAGTTTAAGTTCGAGTTCAATAAGAAAATACGCGAAGGTTCTACATAAAAAAATACACAGGATATTTCCTTTAATTATTTTGCATCTAACGATGTTACTTACAATTTTATTAATTGTGTAATTATATTTTTATAAAGACATTATATATTAATTGATATTTGTATCATTTCAGTTATATTTATATCAGTTCAGTTCTGCAGCGATTCACCTCGATATAAGTTTTCAATATATGTAAAATCTGCTATACATTTTGCTGCACATCGGCATAAAAAAATCAGTTATTAGTGCGTTGCTAATTACAACGCAACCAAGAACGCTCTTCTTCGTCGTTCCACTCCGGAGAAAAGTTATTATTAAAAATTTACAAAAAAGATTTTTCCTTGTAAGGTACAATAATGAAATGAATTAGCTTCCTAGAAAATAACAGTGTTCATCATGTATCAATATTTGGTGCCGATAATACAACGCATTTTAAAGAAAGGAAATGTTAACATGTGTCCTTGAAATGAGCCTAAAATGGAATTTTTTACAATCTCTCCTGAATAAAGAAATTATTATATTTGTAATAAAATAGTATCGAATACCGTTAGAAATAAATAAAATTGGTTTTTATATAGAACTTTTGGGTTTTTTTTTGTTAATGAGTTTTAAACTCGAGAACACATAGTTTTGTGTCTGATAATAGGAGCGGTCTGGCGTGGTTACCAAAAACACTTGGAGATGATTTGTGATTTGTTTTTTATTAATAAATTAAGTTTAAATAAAGATAGATCTGTTTATACGATATTTAAATTTTAAGTTAAAAAAGGCATTTATTAACATTTATATGTGGTATTTATAAACAATGTACTTACAATGTTGCATTAATCGGGGCAGGGCAAGAACCCTTTCGGCCTGGAGTTGTTTAGTTTGCTGCTTAATATATGATATTAGGTAACAAGATGCAACTGTGTTTCATGATGGCGACATTGTCCTCTATTACACACCATTACGATTGTCCGTGTTTTTCGTAATTTTACCCATCTTTTGTTGTGTGGGCCGTGTTTTTCTCTCTCGTATACCTCGTGTAGTCGGATTGAATAAATGCAGCGTAGAAAATCGAGTTCATGAATACACATCCCGTACACATCCGCGCCTTCCGCTTCGTCCAATCAGCAGAAAAGTTCAACGCGGACGTGGTTTGTTAGCGTTCCAGTGTTATAGCTCTGCCTATCGAGGTACTATTTCGAAGTTTGTATGTTCCTTCAAGTCCCTTGCAGAATGTTTGCGTCAGGGTGAAACTAAGGGAGCCAGGAATCGAACGTTTTTTTTTAAGGAACGGTAAGTTTTCTTGTACAAAACTGAATGTATCACTTTATGTGTGTGAAGATAAATTAACAGACTGCTGAAGAAGATAACGTGATATTGGCCCTCTCTTAAGCAATATTTGTTTACGGATTATATTGTCAAAGGAAATTCAGTTTCTTTCTCGAAATATCTTTTTCTCAAAAAGAAACGTATTAAAGAAACTAGCTGATGAGTCATTCCCTTATTCCTAGATTGGGGCGTTATTTTAAATACAATGTTATATATAGTTATAATGCAAGAAAAACATTTTTAGTTTATGTAATACGTTACCGTACCGGTGTACTTCAATTACTTGCATTTTTATGACTCAGTTTTTCAGTGTATTTACATTTTTTCGGGATGTTTCTGATCTTTTTTATTGGAAAAGTGA
The DNA here is from genome assembly GCA_002313205.1 of Laupala kohalensis. NCBI lineage: Eukaryota > Metazoa > Arthropoda > Insecta > Orthoptera > Trigonidiidae > Laupala > Laupala kohalensis. The sequence continues at coordinate 25,011 of NNCF01127399.1, forward strand.
CATTTGAAAAATTATTGGTGTAATTAGATGTAATATAATGTGCATCTGCTAGTCTCACATTAAATCTTTAATTTTGATAATGGGGTTACTGTTACCTCAAATTACTAATATTTCTGTTGGAATAAGACAAATAAGAGATAATTTTGGAGACCCAGTTTTGGAAGCCATCCCGTTTGCTTTAATCATTTATTTTTAACCAATAATAGAATTAACTTAAAGTAAATAGTTTGTGTTTTCTCTTTATTGAACAATTATTTGGAATATGTGAATTTACTTTTGTATGTTGCGGAAAATAATAACTCGATTATTTCTCCAATTTGCAGGAAAATCTCTGGCGTAAAAATGCTTTTATCAGCCCTTATAACTTCGCCCATTATTTCACTAGAAGACAATGTATTGTTCGTCCAAACATTTGTTTTCATTACCTTCGGTCTCATTCTGTAACAATATGACTAACAATGTGTACAAGGGCGTAATACAAGTTTGAGTAATTGTTATTAGACTCGTGGGTGACATGCCTCTTCAGGGTATGATGATAATAGTTCCAAAATAAGTAATTAATTATGCACGTTTTGGTGTCAGGAAGATTAACAGTTTCTGCTTTGGAGTACCAAACAAAAACCACTTTTAGAAATTGGAATCTGATTGCTCTTGTGAATAAATGCATAATGCCACGTGCATGAGTTTTGTATGAAAGCTACAATTGCTCTTGAAAAGACCAGATAATCCAATCCATAGATAATGACACTGATATAAAACAATCTAGATTACTAGATTAACCAGTCCTTCCAATGAACATGTATATTAAATTTTCATAAGGTACCTATTCATATAAGTATTATATATTACTTTTTAAAAATTTTGATTTGGTTTGATGTGATCAGGTACCGCAAACAGAGATTATTAAAGGGATGCAGAATAGTGACATTTTGTCAGCTTGATCTCTGAATTAGTTTTCTATACATATCCCAAGAGAGGACATGAACCAAAAGACAGTAAGATTCATACGTCTAGTTGAAAACTCCATTCAAACCTACAACTAGCAAATTCACCAACTGTGATACGTGTGTGCTCTTAACTCAATCTGATTCGTGGGTGCTCCTTAACTCAATATTTTATTCATTGCCACAAAATATATTATGTACTTGCTGGGACATTCCGTATCCAACTCATTAAATTTGAGTGTTTCAAATTTTCGATAAAACAATTTTTCGACCTCCTAAAAATAAAATTCAAGTCCATTCTCCACGCTTATCGTACCCTCGTGATATGTTGTCCATATAATATTGTTTTCCATATAATTTCGGATGACGTTAGTGATGTTACTTCCTCTTAACCTTTAGCACGCCATTGTTTTATTTCTCTAGATTCTGATTAATTTTCTTCTTTCACGCATGTTGTCTTTATATAAAATAGCTTATTTCTAACTGTACGCAACCTTGGCGCGGTTGTGTATATTATCTCTGTAGCCCCATCCTTGTCCGGGTTCTTCTCCGGTTTCCCTCCGGATGGTGGCAGATTTTACATGGGCGGGAATGTCATTAATAATTTTATTAATATTATATCGAATGTTTACTGCTCATAATATCTATGATTCATTTTGTAATAATAAATGAATAACAGTACGTATTTATTAATAATATTTTTTATAAGTATTAAATCCTGCACTGCCCTTGGACTCTTGATCGGAATTGATGGGATGGTCCCTTGCTTGTTTCCGGAGAGTAACTTAGTTTATTATCCCACACGTGGTCATTCGCAGTTTGCAACTGCTTTTTTGACAATAAAGTTTATATATTTATTTATGTTGACGCTAAGTAATTTTCTGCTTACTGCCCTTTCTTGATGAAGCGATACCTACCACTCACTGCGGCTAGTTCCACGAGCGATTGAGCGGTCAGTGTCGCCTGGACCCGCTGCATAACCTGTTGTACAGGTGCGTTGGAGATCAGCCAGCACCATCCGTCTCTGTAGCCGGATTAGTGTAGGCGTGGAGGGAGACCTGTTTTTTCGTCCGCCTATGCCCCCAGGCGACTCCCAGGGAGTGCCGCTGATGCGCGGATCAACGCTGTTGATGCAGCTCGCCGTCGAGTGATTTTCTAACTGTGCGCGCGGAGAAATCGAAGCGGTGTTCTTCGGATCTTTTTACGTGGAGATTCGCAGATGCAGTAATAGTTCCATGAATAATTGTGTGGTTTTATCCGTTGCGACCAGGAATCGAACCCACATTTTCTGTTTGGAGACCTATTGTTCCACCATCCGAGACATTTAGGACAGCCTTTTTTCCCCTCTACTATTTGTTTCTTAAATGCTATTCGAGGTGATTAGATACCATAAAATATATAATTTTGTCAAGGTTTTTCACGTATTCAGGCGAATTCTTTATGCAATACCGAAGAATTTTCCTTTCTTTTATCTGTTTTCAACATTTATAGGATATATTGCATTACTTCAAAATACTGAACCTTGACGCCGTTTACTGGTGTCCACATGTAATTATTGATGTAGGTGACTATTTATGTAGGTTCCAATGTTGTCTTCTTACTTGTTTATGAGTTAACGTTGTTCTCTTAATTCACTTCATTAAGTATCATTATGTCCCATTACAATTTACGTTTTTTCTGTAGAGTCTTTAAACAATCCTCCTGTAATCCAGCTCCTTAAAGGAACTCGTCAGATCGCTTATGGGCGAAATTATTGACATCACGCTGCATTAAATTGGCAAATGTTGCTTTAGTCTTCTGTTCAAACAATAAAACAAATATATGTTGTACTCTGAAAGGTGGGGTGGGAATATCAGAAATATAATTCTTTATTTGGAAACAAAGCAGTGAGATTTCGGAACGTCATGTGTTTAATCACTTCCTGCGGACAGCTACAGCTGGAGGACTCAGTTTTATATTTTCAAAATCTCACGCAGCTTACCGGAATATATTAATCTCTCATGAATATGTAAACTGTTGCGAGAACCACAAAATACACCACATTTAGTTTCTTTTTTAATTCATAACCTTGAAAGCGAATGCGCTGTGCGAGTCTGAAAGACAATTTATAATTTATACTTAATGGAATGTGAGAGTGTTAACGAAACATTATGTTCTCGATGTTACCTTTGTATGTTATAATCTGGTATGTTTTCCACGGCATGGTTTTTTTAATATTTAGTCATAAGGTATAAAGCTGGTGTACTGCCAAGGTCCGGAGCTAATTTGCCTGAAATGTTATTTTCGAAGTCATGAAAGGGGATGTGTCCCTTTCGTGAGAACGGGAATGTGTTACTCTCGGCTACAGTTGCCAGCTTTTAAATCTAGGAATAAGTTTTGTTAATCTCATCAATTCAGTCACAAACACATGAAATCCGTGATAATGATGGATAGAATCGTGTGTGTTATGTTTAACATTTAATGGAGGTTGAATTAATTATTTTGGGAATGTACATGTTTTACCACCATTCTGGACATTCGCCACATATTAAAGGGAGTTCATAATGTCATAACGATCATTTTGACGAAACGTTGGCTATTGATGCTTCCTAAATTGTGAAATGCTTGACATATTGGTCAGGGGCTGCATAATCAAATTCTGTTGGTCATTACTGTTACCCAAAACTAATGAGTTGAAACACGTTTACATATTGCAAGGTGAAATGTCGAATAAACATTCGCATTTCGTAACTCGATGACGGAGACCGGAACATTCATAGATAAAAAACCTAATTACTCTGTATTGTGGGGGACACATTCGGCGACCAATAAATACAACGATTTATCCGCTCTATATTGAAGTTTTAATCAGATATTTATTCACTAGAAACCTGATCCACTTAATCTCATCATTCATATGTTGATTTTCGAAACAATGGTCATTAACAGGGAATGTTATCAACAACTTACTTGTCTTGTGGGGGCCGGTTATTCACGTTAGTCCATAGAGAGAAAATATCTAAGTATGGCTCTTATATTAACTCTGGATGGATTTTAACTGTGTNGAGAGAGAGAGAGAGAGAGAGAGTTAAATACTTTCTGTGAAATGATACCTTTTAGTTCTTTGTTAAGCTATCAAAAATACGTTTTTGAGAGGAAAAACAAATTTGCTCAAATGTTGAATTATCTTTTTTCACAAGAGGTTGAAGTACATCAACATAATTTGGAGTTCATTATCCGCTCTTGGTAGTGAGAGTTTACATACTCCGTAGCACCGCCGGGAAAATTTCACACTATTAATTTTAAGGGTCCCTCTCTAATTATTCCGACTTCATGGGCTGCAAAACTGAAGCGGAGTAAAGTACTTATGCTAAGTCTATAGATATAATATTACGAACACATGAAATGCTGTCTTGTCCAACACTTTTGAGCTATAAATCTCAATATAATGAATGTTCACTTTACTGAATTGTGGGAAAATAAAATGACAACTTATTGATTAGAATTGCTTTTTAATGCTCTGCACACGAGTAATAAAAGTTTCACATGGGCCGTCATAAAAATTTTCCGAGATTTATTTTTATTCTTGCACTTTAACGTTCGCTAATGGGGCGACCCGTGGCGCAGTGTGTAACGCGCTCGCCTTCTACCTCTGGGGACGCCGGTTCAAACCCGGTCCGATCCAAGTAGAATCCGAGGTGGTGGACGGAGCGGTGCTCGCGGCAGGTTTTCTCGGGGTTCTCCCGTTTCCCCTGCCTATCATTCCACCACAACATTCACACCCATTTCATCTCACAATCACCGCTTCAGGGGAGGCGCGTCAGGAAGGGCATCCGGCGCCATGAATATTCCCCAGCTACAATTAACGAAGCATCATATCCATCCCCATTCGCCGACCCCAATGAACTGGGAATAATAAGGCTAGGCTAAACAACAAACAACTTTAACGTTCGCTAATGTACATTCACTTCCAAATAGTATCAGACCCCCCTCCCCCATTAAATACAACGTAAACCTAATTTCAATATTAATTAATTTTCTTTTGTCGCTACTTATATTCGTTACTGTCAAATAACCATAATCATTTTTTATTTACATTTCTAGTTACTCTTTCAGTTTATTGAGAGTGAATGCTAGGGTATAGTATGCACATTTTAGGGCTTCTACAAGGCACACGGGCCCTAAGCCCCGTCACATATTGTATAAATTTTTGTGTTCAAATAAAACGCTTTTGAAATTGAAATATACATTATTTAAATTTAAACGATACAATAAGTCTAACAATTTTTCATCACTGCTAATTCACTGCTAATATTTGTTGAAAAAACTAACAAAGTTTAAGTAGTGCAAATAATGTGACCTGATCTGTTTCGTCAGTACGGTGCCTCGTATGGGGTCGTCCATAAATTATACGACACTAAAATTACCATTTTAAACTACACCCTCCCCTTCCCAACGCCCTTTAACAATACCACTTATCCCATTACATAATTACGTAACGCTAACTTCACACCTTGCTCGCAGTTAAGAATTGTTTTCGCCGCTTTCTGGAAAACACGGACACAGATTTTGATACACATTATAAGTGGTAAAAGATTTTGTCATTCTGTCATTATTTATTGATGCAAAAGGCCTTTTCGACCGCATGGCAACAAAAAAAAATTTTTTTTACAAATTATAAATTACAAAATAAATATAAATTGAAACATTCTAAAAACAATCTTTCTCCGTTTTCAAAAAGTTAATAATTTTCAATATAAAATGAAAATATAAAATACAAAATAAAGAATTGAAACATTCTAAAATTAATCTACTCCTCCTTATTTGAAAAGTTATTAATTTTCAATATAATATGAAATAGTAAGAAGAAGTGAGAAAACTGTCATACCTGGGTCCTTTTGCAAGCGGTGGCTGAAAGCACCGTTGTTTCATGAAGGGCCTGGTTATATAGGAAAGTTTCAGGAATTTGCATTGACGTCAGGGGTTTTCGTGTAACGAGCGTAAGTTGTTTTATGGCTAATTTTAGCAGGGGGGAGGAAATATCTGAAATTTGATGATTGAGTGTGAAAATGTTGGAATTAAGTGAATTGTGAATGTTTTCAAATCTAATTTCTATTTCTAAAATTTGGAAATCATTGACTATGTGGAATGTGTGATTGTTTTCTATAAGATGTGTGGCGAAATGCGAATGTACGGTGAGGTGTTTGAAAGCGTGAATGTGTTCCTGTAGTCTTTTATCAAAATTGCGTCCAGTTTGTCCCACGTACATCGCGTTACACTCACCGCATGTGAGCGCGTACACTTCACTTAATTGCGAGAGGTGTGTAGGTTCTTTTGTGTAGGACAGGATGTTTCTCAGGAACTTGGAAGGAAATGTGGAGGCCGTGTTGTTTAAATAAATTTGCCAACTTTAGAGAAAGATTGCCTATGTAATTTATAATAATGCGAGGGGTCGTGATATCTTTATGAAGGGGGAAAGTGTTGTGATTTGTTTTCTGTGCATTGTTTTTTTTAAATTATGAAATCTATCAAACTGGTATCATAACCATTGATAAATGCAATTTGTTTTATTGCACAAATTTCTTTCTGAATTTTGTGTGGAGAAAGTCGAATTGAGAACAGTCGATGTGTCATAGCATGGAAGGCTGCATTTTTGTGAATGGGAGTTATGACTGATCGTATCTGTGTTTATGGGTTTTCTAAAAATGTCAAACTCGTGGTGGTTGTCAACCAGTGTAATAGAGAGATCCTATTAGTTGAGTGTCCTATGTTCGTTTTTTGTTTCTGTCGTAAATGTAATGGTGGGATGTATGGAATTGATGTATGATAAAAACTGATTAAGTTGTCTGAGAGTACCGGTCCACATAACGTCGTTTATGTCGTCTACATAACGATACCAGTATACAATGTTCTTTAAGAGTGGACGTCCAGAATCAAAAAATGTGGTTTGCAAAATGGTCCATAAATACATCAGCTAATAGTGGATATAAAGGTGAACCCATGGGTAAGCCGAAGTCTTGAGAGACGAGTTTATTGTCGAATTTAAAATAGTTGCAATCCATGCAAATTGAAATTAATTTAGATAATTTAGATTTTAATAGATTTGAGGTAATTGAATTTATCCAATATTGACTCCACAATTGTTTTTCAATCTGATGATGGTGTATTGGGGAAAAGGTTTGACACGTCGAAAGAAATTAATTTCGCATTCTTCGGTACGGTTTTGTTTTAATCTTGTTAACGAACTCTGAGCTGTTTTTAATCGTGCGTGTTGCATTGAAATATGTGTAGTGTTGAAAATCTTAATTAATTCCTTAGCCAGTATGTGAGTGATAAGTGTTCGTGTATGAAACCACAGGTCTGATGGGAGCGTGTGTTTATGTAGTTTTGGAAGGGCATAAAGCAATGGTGGTCTTGGGTTTGATGGGATGAAATTTCTGGATTGAGGGATGAGAGTATTACTTGTGAAGAGTACTTTTTTCAATGAGGACAAATGTTTGTTTGTGGGATCTTTATCTAATTTAGAGATGCTGTTGTTCTGAATGAAATCATAAGTTGTTTTGAGATATATGTCTCTTTCCTTAATTACTGTTGTGTTCCCTTTGTCGGCTTTAGTTATTATTAAGTTGTCATTTGTGATTTTTTGTTTAAGATCCACAAGTGTGTTGAATGAGTAGTCTGAAGTACTTGTGTTGCGTGGGTTTTGTAAATGATTTTTAATTGTCTGAGATGCTTGATATTTGATGTCATTTGATAAGGTGTTATGAGAGAGAACAGTATCAGTGTGAACACAAAATGTTTTTATATTATGAGGATTTAGTGTGAAGTTAGGAGAATATTTTAAACCTTTGGAAAGGAGATCAATTTCCTGCGCAGAGAAGGTAGTAGGTGATAGATACGCAGGGATGGAAAGATGGGATATGAATGTTAATATTATGGACTGTATGAGGTTTAATTGCCAGGGATTCCAGTTTTCTCACCTGTTTCCCTTTTTGGCGACTGCAAATGTTGAACACTCGTCTCCTTATGAGGTCTTGAAGGTAGTCCCATTCGGTAGCAAGTAGACGAGAAGATAATTCTCCTTGTAACCAATACAGCTCCGCGGAGAGTTCGTCTCTTATCGAAAACCACTTCTTCCTCTCGGCCATAATCCAGGATGTTCGACCAGTCGCAATAGCTTTTCTAGCAGATCGNTTTGGGCTTAAGATTCTTTTTCAAACATACACCCAAGAATCAAATATGTAAGTTTGACTTGCCGAATTTCCTTTGATACAGATACTTAATTGTACTATCCACTTTGTTTTGCGCTCTCGCTGAGTGATTGAGTATAAGGACTAAAGTGACAACTTTCAAGTTGAAGAAACCTATTAAAGAAACCCATTAAAACTTAGCGTTACGAAATATCAAGACCCCTCCGCCTTACCGCAACGACTGCTGTGACAATGTGAAAGATATCTACCGTTACCAAAGTTGGCTCAGGCCAGTGAAGACAAGAGTGATTCCGTATCGGAGAATGGTAAAGGTGACGCCGAGGGAGCTTCGGAAGGAAAGCCATGACGAGATCAAAAACGTCGGAGGAAGAAAAGGGTGACTCCGTGACGAAGACGCCATTGCGGACGTAACTGGTTTGGATGGGTGTCAGGATCAGCGTGTGGCTCGGCATGGCAACGCATGGCATCGTGCGCGCATCCTGTGATCACGCATTCCGTGTGTGAGCGGGCGAGACTTGTCGACGCGTGCGCCTCCAGCCGCGCCTCCACGGCTCGTGCTCGCCTCTCCAGCCGCCACCTTCGGAGGTACACTGGAGGAACCCGTGCGGAAACCCGCCGCCAACGACTGGAAATAGCGGATGAGAGGTATTCTCGCATCGCGTTTACGTCTCGAGCCGTTGATTGATCTAGGTGTCCCGGATCTAAATGGTGTTGATTCTGGGTTCCAATTATTCAAAGGCTGCTGGAACTTGGGTTCGGATGTTTACGGATTTCGTTCCATGTGTTTTCGTGCATCACACCTTCAATTTGTCTAATATTATAAATGTAAATCTTTTAAAATTTTTGTTGAAATTTGATTGCATCAAAGTGTTCTAAATATTCCGTGGACGAATATAAAAATTTAAATTATATGCTCTGGAATACATTAATCAAACCAAATTTTCTAAGTTTGGTTTTTCTGATACTTGTAGTTTATTAAGATCAAACGGGTTCTCCTTCTGTGGGCGTCCCAGTGTTCGCATTTACTTGCTGTAAGTAGCCCTTTCAACGTCTGTTGAACTTTCTTTGAAACTTACGTCTGTGTTACATCGCTAGCATGCGCTATGTAATTTTTGTGTCTTTGTCTCTTCCATGTAGTTTTGAAGTTCGGGCTCTCGTACATTTAACGAAAGCCCTTTGTGGGATTCATGAGTATATGGAACTGCACTTGCGATTGTTTGGAAAAGGATATGAATCCAGAGACTCGGTGACAAGAGAAGCGTTTGGAATTTGATTTTGCTTACAAGAGTGCTTTACATTGCGGGAAGTACAATGGCATCTGTTTGCGAAATATAACAAAAAAGAACGAATATACAACATTTATCCTGAAAAGCAATATTATATTCACATTCCCAGACCACAAAAAGAAATGCTTCTTTGATTCAAAAAAATGGTCATCGGATTATAATTTTACGATTAGAAATGGAGTATTATGAAATCCCTAAATGCGGTACTAAGGAGTAAAAGCCAATTAAAATATTTTTTAAATTGTTTCAATTCGTCTTCTTCTAAAAAGTCGCAAAATAATAATCCGATGGCAACTTTTTTGAATCTAGGAAGCATTTATTTTTGTGGTCTTGCAATGTGAATATAAGTAATTGTTCTGCACACAATGATGTTTGTGTTTTGAATGAAAACGCGTGCATTTGTAAAGCACCTCTTACTAATCCTAGATTACTGCGAAGTATTGTTTACATGTGTAAAGGACTCATATCTCCTTTTTCGTTACAATCCTCTCTGGGATGTGCGACCGGTGATAGGGCAAGAAACGTGCTCGTTTACGTAGGCTTCTTATGTTCGAACGAAACAGTTGTTTTACTGATGAATATTGTCACGAAATTAGAAAAAAAAACAATGCAGATGTGAACGATTTGTTCCTTAAGTTGTTTAATTGAACCTTATTGGCGTATTCATTTATTTTTATGGACCAATGAAAATAAATTTATAAGTATTTCACTAAGTTACCTATTAATGATTATATTTAAAAAATAATGTACGCTGTAGAATATTTTTTTATATTGTTTGATGTGGTAAAAACCATTCATGTGTATCAGAGATTCTCATATTTGAGAACATATTTTTATGTATTAGGAAGACGTATTTTAATATTTTGCATCACATTTAGTCGTAACATGATTTTCAAGAGTGCCCCGTCGTTAAGCGTTTGAATATTGTGAAATGAGACTTTTCATGCTGCAGAATTTGCACTCAAACGAGAGCAAATACCTGGAATTCTGGAGCGATGGGGGTGGAGGAATTTTAGGAGATGACAGTTCCCCACGACGCATCGCGCTGAGCGTCAGCGCTTCCTAGCGGGCATGGACGGAAGCTCGTGGAGTCGCGCCGGTGAGTTTAAACCCCTCTCGGAGGAGGGAACTACCCCGTCAAAGCGTGATTCCATGATGCTTTCCCTGCTGGCCCGGAATGACTTTTTCCCCGGGCACGGGACGAGCGTGTGTTTATACTGCGTAAGATTTGGGGGATTGCGGCCGGATTTTCGCGAGCTCTTGCGTGGAAACTCACGGTGTGCTGTTTTCCCGGGGTAAATATGCATAATGCAAATTAGAAATTTTAATTTCATTGCGTAGCCGCACGCTGCAGGGTCGGTGCAGGCAGAGGGATAAATGCGAGAGAGCCTCCGCGCCGCTCCGCTCTTGTCCGTGCGGAGGGGTGCGCCAGCAGCTCGTCGGGCCCACTAGGCTTAGCCGGACAGAAAAGAGAGCGCCGACGATTTATTTAGAAAGTGGTGAGTTGGTGTGTTCGCGTCTTAACCCATGCTTTCTGCAATTGTGAGGTTTCCTCCTCGCCATATGCTGAATACTAAAGAGGTTTTTGTACCAAGTCGAGGAGCAATCTTTGCGTAGGGTAGTCAGGGTTAAAATGGGCCTGTTTCCAGAGTTTGGTCTTTAACAGATCTCGTGCCCTTTAAGTGCTGTTTGGACTGTGTTCCTCATTTATCAATGTGACTGTGTTGAACGGCTTAGCATGTTTTGTTGTGTTATTATTGCGTTTCGGTAAGGGTTCTTTCAGTGAAATTTATAATTCTATTTTATCAAAACTCTTCGTCTCCAGTGGACAGAGGATTTTAATTTCTTCAATGAACCTACTACTTGACTGTTCGAAATAGTATTATTTTTATGGATGACCAATTTGAATTACGAACTTAAGAAAGGAAACTTCTTGAAAATGTTGATGTCTCGTTAATGTCGTACTTCCTCTGTGAAATACCATTCAAACTTTCCTTCAAAGAAAACGGACCCTGGAATTATATTGATATTAAACCTACATCGATGAGGCTGCTCGTATAACTTTTCTGCAACTTCTGAGACACAAGTTCTTTATTTTTCTTTTAACGAAGACAAACATTCGAATATGCGAGTTCATTACAAGAAAATGTGAAATGACAGATAATGCAGTTGCAGATTGCGAATTTATGTTTATATATAAAAATACAAATAAATCCAGATGCACTTACAAGCAGAATGTACCAAAACTCCCGTCTAGTTTTCGGAGGGTAGATAAAGAAAGAAATTCTTGTCAGAAAACTCCCGAACATTTTTTTCTCTCCGATGTGCCCCTAATTGGTGATTAATTAATTAGTGCAGCCTCTGCTGCGCACACTTATGGAAAGCGTGAAGCGGGGAGTCAATGGTAGAGTAGCTAAGCTGCCGCGATCGTACAGCGATGCGAAGCGAGCGCAAACAATTGTTATTTACAAATAATAATTTAATCGAATATAAGGATAATTTAAATTCTAAAATGTAATAAAATACAATTGAATAATATTTTCATCGGAGACAAAAATAGTTCCGGACTTTGTGTTATATATACTTTCTTCTTCGAGCTACGCCTGTTCGAGTGTTAAAGAGCAACTGCGGTTGGCAATCTGCTCTGACCATAGACTTGAGGGGGTGCCTTTACGTTTTTGAGGCGTTTATTGAGAGAGCAAATACTATGTTTGACACCCGTTGAAAAGACTGCTTGCCAGCTGCTTGCTCGTCCTTGACTGAGGCCCTCGGTACACTGTAAACTTTCGTGGCGTCCGTCTACCTAGTCCGATTTGCTAGAGCGCACAGGAGTTCTGTGAACACAAGATCGTGTGATAATCGATGTGTTCTTGTGTTCTGACTCCTGTGTGTTCCTGCAAGCTGCGCGATGGACGGATGTCATAGTAACGGGTACAAAAGCCCGGTCAACTGGTAATCCGCTCCAATAATGCGTCGGGATGCCATTTACCCACTATCCTTACTGCGATGTATTTCCATTTCAAATGAAATAGAAAATACTACTTTTTATAAAATAAGAGAGGTATATTTATTTCTTCGTAGTTTATGACGCTTTTCTTAACATTACAGCCTTTAAACTAGTAAGTTGGTATAATGACTGTTTCAATTGGATCATACGTTTCGTAATAAGTGTTGGTTATGATATTTTACCATATTTTAATCAACATTTACATTTTTACTTTTGTTCTACTCGAGCATTTACTTATTTATTTTATTTTAGACTCCAAAACATCATTCAAATCTCATTTCACGTTCCCTATAAAAAACTGTTGAAACGTAAAATTGGCATTGTTTGAAAGTCCCTGTATTGTTCGTGGGAACACTAGTTCATCAAGGACAACATTGCTTGGTATCGGTAAAGTTGATTTGATGAAATTGAAGTGTGGGCAAAATACTAGTAGTCATGTTTGGTTTTAATCATGTGTGAGATACTTAACCTTCAGTCACCAAAATTAATAAAGATTGAATGAAAATTGAGAAACGAGCAAATTAAAACTGAGCTAACTGGCTCTGCAATCTATGCCGTATATTTCTTTGGAAACTATATTTCTGCAACATAAGATATTGAGTAAATATTTACAAGACAGTGCTTTGCGACGAAAAATTCAATAATTTAAGTAGAATCTTCATTGGAAAATAGAATTTGAAATAATATCAATATCTTATTTTAAAGACGTTCATCTAATTGAAGAATTTCTTGTTATGGACAAGTTTTTGAATGATTATTGTGTTTTAAATTTACGAAATACAACCCATAATTTCAATATTTGATGTACTTTTCTACTAGTTAACTGCCCTCTCATTTGAGGTAAACTCAAATTATGTTCACGGTAAACATTTCCATCTGACATTCTAGATTTGGATAACATCAACATCTACAGATTCGAAGATTTCTCACGACCCTTTCTACCACTTTTTCTCTCTGACAACTTTTGTCATTCCGTAAATTGCTTCCTTCTCGAAGAGTTAAGCGCACTTTTCAAGTGGAGAATGTTCTCTCGCATTCGACTCTTTCTTCTCCGGGAAGTATTTTTATTCCAAGAATCAATGGAACTGTGTGGATACTCTTCCGAGTTTTTGCTGTTTTTATTAACGTTAAAATCCCGTTGATACGATGTTTCCCCAGGTACAAATTTAGGGTGCCCGAGATTCTTGAAATATTAGATTATCTTTCGTTGGGAAAAATGAAGTTTGGAATTTAACTTAAAATGAAATATTAAGATTTCTCTTTCAGGTAACTGTCAGTCACAACGCAAATAAGGGACACTCCATCATCGTTGTGCTTTCAGAAATATTCATTGTTACAAAAAGAGCTTCTTTAAACAGTTTGTATTATCTGTGCGTATGCTTCTTACTGGGTAACAGCAACATGTTAAATATTTTTAGTGCATTGCGTGACACTTCAGACGTCGTATAATTAAGTGGATTTGTCTCTAAAGCAGGAATGTCAACGGGACCATGTGAATGCAGGGTACGGCGTGCTCAAGTCTGGAGACAGGCTGCAGCAAGGGTTGCGAATAGGCTATCAAAATGAGAAATATCAAAACGAGTGGACAAAATTTCAGAAAGAGTAAAATAAATTTCAAAGTGCGATTTAGACCTTTGAGCGCGTGGCCGAACGCTACTTCGTTTGCGTGTTCCTTCTCTTGCCACCACTGCTCTAAAAGGAATGGAAAGTTTCATTCCTTGGTCTCTGCAAATCAACTGCGACTCAATTAAGTTTTTTTTTAATGTTTGTCTTATTCTAGCTATCTTTTCGAATGATACATCTCCCTAAGTCCTTTTCTTTTAGTTGTCTGGTGAGAGTCTTCAATAAACTCTCAAAACTACGTCTTAATTGTGTGCACCAACATGATTCAAAATCGTGCATTATGAATGAACAATGTGGTGAAAAAGTTTCTGTCGCTGCACCTAATGCAATGTGAACAGTTAAAATCCACTTTCAGTGTCGCTCGAATGTGTTTATCGTAAGCTAATTACATGAAGACGCGCTCGGCTTGGAATGATGTAGCGGGGATGCAGTGGGTGCTCCTAATTTACCCCCTCATCTCCGCGTGATATAAGCCCGCTGGCCGTTGCCCCCGCCCGAAGGCCTCCGAAGGGTCCGTAGGTCGCCCTCAGGGCCTGACGCAGCCCAGCGATAAGGGCTCCCCTGAGGCGATGCGGGGGCGACTGGCCGGGGAGGGGAGGATCGTTGGAGTTGGCCAAGGGCCGAGGGCGAGTAATGTGACCGTCGTATTCCTCAGCAGGGCTTTAGGTCAGCAGGACTCCCTTTTATTGTTCTTAAATTAGATGTTGTGACAAGTTGCAACATGTTTTGGGGCTCTTTTAATTATGCGATATGTCTACAAATTATTCTTACTTAAATGTATATTCGCAGTGTTCTTTTCAATGTTTTGGCTGTAATGTTGAATCAATACTTATTGTTTTGTATAAATCGTAAACCTATCTTCCTTGCTGACCAGACTTCTAGTGAGCTAAAACAGGAAAAAGTAAAATTCTAGAAACAGATATTTCCGAGGATAGAAAATAATGTTTCTTTTTAATCAATTTTGAACAGGCTGCGTTATTCAATTTATTAGCTTACGTCAAAATTATTTTTTTAATTCAAACCTATGCAGCACGTCGTTATAATTACGACATGTCCTGTTGCATCCCAAAACTAACGTTGATTTTAAGATGGAAAATTTGAATTTAAATAAAAAGGAAAATAATACGCGATTTGCATTTGTCTCGAATTGCATTGTATTTGTTCTCGTGACTTGAATCGCAAAATATCTAGTTGCAACGAAATAATTCTGCTTTGTCAAAACACCAGAGAATTTTTCTGTAAGATTTCTAATCTGATAGAAGGCTACACTTCAATATTTATTTTATGATGACGAAATAAGTGAATTCAAGCATCAAACATAATCCATCCGATTCAAGTTTCAAAGATCTGAAAATGTTACAGTACAAAGTAATTCAGGAGTAATCACTCAGGTGTACCGCCCGTGATGTTTCATAAATAACATTTAAGTTTCTAACCGCGTCAAAGAAACAAATCCACGAAACGAAAATTCGTGGTTTCCTCGTCTCTGAATTCTTTGTTATGTATTTCCTCTCAGTGCAATTTCAACGTATGAAAAGAGACCCTTCATAGGGTGTTATGCGTTATTTGCTAAACGCACATCTTTTTCTGGAAATATCTTCATGTTCCTCTGCTTACTTTGTTCGCAGCAACAATAATAATAATAATTAATATTATTCTTATTATTGTAAAAACTCTGGAATGTTCAAGAAGTTATAGTACCTATCATGCTACCTACCCTGGAACTAGTACCCCAATCCCTAGTTGGTTCCATTAAAAATCTCGAAATCATTACTAATGTAATAAACAGATTGCAACGCAACGTCCTCCTGTCCGCAGCCCACATTACCAGAAAATTCTTGGGCTTAAAATAGCTTCTTCCTCGCAGCAAAACGTGATTTTGTAATCAACTGCTGAGAGGAAAACCAACGCAAGATGAGAGAAATACGATAAGATAATAATAATAATATTAATAATAATGACATCAACAGTAACAATTACGATGATTTATAAGACACTTTGTAAACTCTTACAATCCTGCATATGTGTCCAAAAATACATCCAAATCGTTTATTCGTAAGCCGTTTATTATCCTTCAATGTCCACTTATCTTAATTTTGAAATCATTCTGAAGCTTGCGAAACCAATGCTAAAATAATGAAATTATTCCTTCTGGCAAAAAGCAATATTTTCACGTAACAATATTATTCGTTTGGCAGCAATTACTTCGTATTACTTTAAACATGTTTCAATTGGTGTATGTTACATTTCAGGAGTTTAAATTGTTTTAATGGTTGGACTGCGCCATTTCCTTCCACAATGATTCTAAAACATCATTCAAAAAAATTGTTTTTGTATTTCAGGAACAAACAAATATTATTTTCCGATCATTAGTATAATAGTATTCTGGTATTCCTACTCTAAAATAAATAGTAAATAATCATCAGAAGTAACAAATTACCAAATATTTATTGCCTTCATCCACTTCTAAAGAGGGTTAATCAAATTTTTGATGAGTGTTGATGAAAAGCAGTAATGAGGGAAGACATCGAAATAAAAGATATCGAATGAAGTTTTGTGTGTTTCACACTATACAACCTATGATTGCTACTTACTCATTCTATTCACATTACCAGCACTTCACACATGTTTTTAATGGATGGTCAGAATATGCACTTTTTATGGTAGCAGCATCTGCCATGCTCTAATTCCCTGCTTCTCTCTCCTTCGTGACGTTCGCAACTTCTCCCCCGCCCCGCTTCGAACGACCGCCTGAAAGGAATTCTGCTTTCTTAAAGCCCCCGCAGCCAACGTTACAAAGCCAGACAGCATCGCCTTTTTAATTAAGCGTTATTGTTTTCTCTTCGTCATTTCTTCAGCGACGCCGTTTCCTGCTTTTGGGGAGTGCCTTGCTTTCGTCTCGTACACTGAAACCAGTAAGGTGGGTTTTCAAATCACCGCAGGCTCGATCTCGCGTGCACCTCCTCTTACACACATTTTTATCAACTCTTTCGCACGCTCGACAAGTCAGTGCCGATTCGAGTCACCTCCCCCCAGTCTGTCATTCCGTCCCCCTCTCCACCATCACCGCCAATCCCGCCAATCACTGCCCCATCCGGAGAGCTCAGTGCAGCACATCGAGAAGCTGTTAGAGTGGATTGACGGCCCAGCCGAAGGCTGCGCGAGAATTAGCAATATAATTTGAATGGGCAGGCCGCCGGACAATTCAGTTAGGCAATTGGAAAAGCCTGTTCTTTCGACAAGGACTGCTAGGCGAATCAATGGGCGGGGCCGTTCAGGAGGAGCGCGTACGGGGTGTGAGGGCAGAATGCCTGGCTGTTTACTGGTTGCCAGAACCGCTGTGTTGTGTCTTGCACATTGTGAAAGTACAATCGTCATCGCTGCGGTTAAACGGAGTCGTCAATGGCTTACGGACATGTTGGTTTTAGGCAAGTAATAGAAATTACGATTCTCGCTTTCTTTGTAGATGAAATACAGTATTTCGTAAATTCGGTAACTGAACTGTGGAGACCTTTGTGGCGCACAGAAGATATACACTAAGGAATGAGAATGAAGTAATAGAGGTAAAGTGAATCAATATCAGTTCATTACAGTTTACTTCGACATGTAATACTTGAAATTCACTCACAAAATTACATTACCCTCTAACGGTGGAAATGCTGGAAAACACAATTGTAAGCAGTATGACAAAACCCAGCTATACCTCTACTTTGAAGGTAATCATTTTTCGTCAATGCGAACACGACACGCCTTTATATATTTCTTTACATAAATTATATAATAACCGAAATTTCACTTGTTGCGGTCGAAATACTCTATTTCCTATAGATCGGTTGCTTCACTGACATAAATTTAAAGGGGTAATGAGTTGCACGAAAAATTTGGAAGGATACGATATTTTTGTCCCTGGCATATTCTAAATATCGCTGAGTTATTTTGTGGTCTGAGAAAATATTGACAGCATCTCAGTTATCTGATCTATCAGTAATTTAACCTCAATTAGAATATTATTAGAAAAGGTCTCGGTTTCACGATATTCCATTTCAATATAATGCAAAATAATACAAACATATCTAATAAAAATCATGTTTTACAAAAAGGATGATAGAAGTCTTAAGTGCTCGTTTCAACAATTAACACTCGCTCAGTCCTGATGAAAGTAGAGTTAGAAATGTTCCACAATACAAAATTAGCGTTGATAATTTGAGATATTGAAAGCAAAGAGTCGCATTACGTAATCGGAAGACAAAATCTCTCTGCTTGAGAGATCAAGAAAAAAATTAACGGAACCTAAAAGAACTTGGGAGGAAACGATAACGGAAAGAGTGAGACGCTGAGTGAAGTGAAAACCTCCTCCACAAAGACGAAATCTGATAACTCGGACCGCTAGATAATGAAATGACGAAAGCTAACACGATAGGGTGGACAGGGTTCGGGTTATCTTGAGGCGCTGATGGAAAGGCTCGGATGCAAAAGATGTTTAGCAAGAATAATGAGTTAAGGAGGAGTCACAAAACGAGGAATTTTCAAATCTTTGGGACCCAGCTTACATTGGTCCTCGGTAAAGTTTTTCATTCGAGAGGTCGCGTGGAATTATATAGTGGCACTTAACCCTCATCGGACGATACGGAAAGGAAAGAGAAATTTGTGAGGAAATCAGGACTGAAATGAATGTTTTATAGTTGCAACACTTCTTGATTTACAATATTTTATATAGGTGTTTTTTACGAAGTTATGTACGATTTCTTATACACTACGTTTCTTATTTATTTCCGATTCCGCTAAATTATATTGCCCTCGAAAAACATTTTTTAAATATATCATGATCCTCACTATAATTTTAAAGGCAAAGGAAATTAAATATTTGCTTTAATACCAAAATTCCGTGCAAAATAACGGTGATTTACAAAAAATGAGCTCAAATTTGAGAAACTGTCAATGAACGTCTTAGCACCTTCTCCTCGGACTAAGGTCGTGAAAATTGTAGTGCACGAGTGTAGTTCTTATTCAAGATCAATTTGAAGTACTAAATAACGTAGTGATTCATCACTGATGAAAGCAAGGTTTCTTCAGCTGTGGGTCGCCACTTTCCGGAGGTCGTGAAGCTTTTTAGAAGGGATCACTACAACTAGGTAATTATGAATAAATTATTAAACGTTCACGCTTCCCTCAAACTGTTATGCAGAATCAGATATTCACTCGTATTGCAAATGGAATGCGCTATATTATAACACCACTTCGTGAATTTTGCATTCGATACAAATGGAAATATCCAAGTAATCCTAAACATACTCATTCCGTTTTGAACGGTTAGTACACTTACTTGGATAGGCTTCTTCTATAGAAAAAGCCCAAAATTAAAAATATCGGTGATCCCTGAAAAACGTTGCAAATGTATTACATCTTGAATCATCAAAAGTTGAAACAAGATTTTATTTTTATGTGGAAATCAACAAGCCCATATTACCCATTAATATTGAAATATTTCTGTTAATTATAATTATAGTTTTCATTTTTATTTACAATTCCTCGGAAAATTTTGTTTTGCAATTAATCCTTTATTTACAAGAAGTGGACACAATATTTAATTCTATTATTGACTTGCTTTACCTACCTACACTAAATGTTTCATTTAATTTATCTTCCAGTTTTGCGGTTTTGGAGGTCGTTGTAAAACTTTTCGGGAGTGAGAGGGTCATCAGAAGAAAAAGTTTAAGAAGCCCTGGTACAAAGTATCGCGCACAATAAAACTTTTAATCTGTTAACTGTTCCCTACTTCAAATAATTAATTTTTAAAATACTCTAATGTTGAAAACGTATCAGAGATAGGTCGTCACCAAGACACCTTCGAGGAGAAGGCGATGGACCCTGATCTGTATTTAATCTAACTGTAGTCCGTGCTCGAGCACCGAAAGAAAGCTACGCATTGGTACTGTGCTTCATTCGACGAAGATAGCCATTCCCTCTACGACGTACGTGACTATCCCTGAAGGTGGTCGTTGCTTGCCAGTCGCCGAGTCCAGTTGGTCGAAGGAGGGACGTGACAACATATTCGGCCACCACAGGTTCATGAAATGCGATTTGACTCGCAGAAAAGCTAACTCTGCAGACCCTGTCACTGACTCAGAAACACGACCCCTTCGCTTACAGTCTGAGTTTCCGTGTCTTACTAAAAAACAGTTCCAGACATTTTACAGAAAAAAGTTTCCTTGTCTTGCATTTACGGCAGACCATTAACACTCCCTCGACGTCAGCTTGATAGATCTTCTTGCCCCTCATTTCTCTTTTCTAATTTTTGTCTTGTATTTCTACGTATACGATATCTCAATGTACAAATTGGATGGTTATTTTTACCTTTTTGAAGAAGTGTTTTTGAATCTGTACGTTCAACTCCCGTGCATAATGTACGCGGATACGAGAAAACTGCGTGAAAACGAAACGCGAACTACTACTTAACTGGTGTAAGGGAACTTTAAATTCGTACGCTGTTATAATTTTACACTACCAACTTTGACAGGATGATAAATGCTTCTGCTCTCTTGCATTACAATGTGTTTTCATGACACGACGTCCCGTTTGATGCAACTTTGTAAGTAAAATGATTTAATGATTTTGAAGGTAGTAGTAATTCATTAGCTTTTCAACTTGCAATTAGAAACGATTGTTCCATTATTTGAATATCACATTTAACTAAACAGCTCAAGTTTTTATATACTATAATGTAGTTTTAAGGGTATTTTAGTTTCCATTGTGAATATTTTTCTTTCAATCTGTTTGCTGGATTGTATTTCTTTTTGTGTTAGCTTTTGCAAGTTAAATTTAAATATTGTACCGGTTGCTAAGATAGAAAGATGAAATGTTTTAAAATAAACCTCGTTGTCAGTAATAATTGAAGCTCATTACACGAATTAATTTTTATCAGGCGTTATAAGAATTAATTTAAAAGTAAACCTCTTAAACAATGTAATACTCATCTTGACATACGGATTTCCTCTCTCCAACTACAAAAATCTTTCTTATTCTCGTTTCTCAACATAACGTACGTGAAAACGTACATGGTTTGGGGAAAACTAGATTACATGCTCGTCACATTTTCTAGTTCAATCTCTCGTCGTGTTTTTGGGAATCTCAGCTTGGCGTGAAGAGAACAGCTACTTCACACACCTGAGATGCGGAGTTTCTACAAGCGTGCTGTATCTTGTGCACGTCTTCCACCGCCTGCAGATTTATGTGTTGTGCGGTCGTTGATTTAAGTTGAACGTTGGAGTGATAGTAGGAATGTTGATTATGCCATAGGATGTATTTCGTTAGATCTAATATGAAATTGTAATTTAATATAAATATAATATATTTGTTATAATTACTAATATTCTTTAATAAATTTAAATATGTTTAACATAATTTGTAAAGTCATAAATTTGTAAGTTTTAATCTTGTAATTTAAAAATATCAATGTAACATTTCGCGATATTTTTTAATATTATCTTGTAATTAACGTGTTTTGTATTTCATGTAATTATTATGTATCATAATGTGTAATATTTGTGTTCGTCCTCCTAATTGAGGTTTCGTCGGTGTTTTCCTCAATTGATTCAGGTTAATACCGGGGTGATCCCTAGTTTGATACTTCAGAGTAATTATATAGTCCTCCAATTTTTGTGATATAACTTATGACATAACTTTGCATATGTTTTATTACTAGGTATATGTTCATGATTGTTTATGTTGTTATTTATGTATGTATGATTATTATGTATTTATTGTCGGTGGTCAGACGGAAGAGGAGGCCTGATGGCCGTGTGCCTCGCCACAAAATAACCCAGTTTTTATAATAATATTAATATTAATAATAATAATAATAATAGAATGGAAAATTCACCTCGTAAGATATGAACTTAATAGCATTGAAGCCATCACCGGCAAAAACTGAACGATGTAAGAAGAAATCTAGTTGATGAGAGCTTTATTCGTTAGAGGGAGTGAGGACGTGGAGCCAATTCAGGTCGGGGAGAAAATCAACTTGTCCTTCACATTCACCCGTAGTTCGAAGGATGGGACATCTCTTCCATGCAACCATCTAGCAGTTAGTTGCAGGTGGGTCCTGGAGATCCCAAAGAGGCTTGAAGAAGCGTTTGGATGGCAGCCCACTCCTCTGCCGCAGATTGCGAGCGTGTGCAAACCACCATCCCTCCTGTTCTTCCCTGCCCTTCTTCTTCACCTCTCGTTGGAAGCGCCGTGTTAACCGTTTGCGGGCTCTCGGAATACGACGCGCTTACGAGACTGCTTTGCCCACGGGGGTGGTTGTTTCTCAGAGCAGCGAGTCTTACCTGACGCTGTGTCGTAGCCATAAGGTTCAAAGGCTTCGTCACCGAATCCACGCCTTTCTCTCGATACTTTCCGAAGGAAAAAATTCTTTCTCAGAATTTTCCCTTTGTTCACTTCTTCTTCTTCTTCCTCCTCCTCCTCCAACTTTTGCGTCTCCAACATCACCTAATCCTGAATCATATTCTCAGCGTTTAGTCCTTCCTCATATTCATTCCCCATTCTTCTTTACAGTCGGACTTCCTCTCTTCCGCTGAAACACATACAGTACTTTAATTTTTTCTGAGTCAATTCCTTTATTCTAGACCTTCTTTCATTCATTCCTACATTGTAGTTCTGACCATACTCCCATTCATATGGTATATCAATTTATTTTCATCATGTTTCCTTCCACTTCATAATACTTCTCCAGCCCCTCCTCGTAATTGACTCATTCGTCTCTTCCGTTTCTGCCTTTCTTTTCCGACAGCTAAAGTGTTCTTAACTGCGTCTTCGCCGCCCCTTTCTTTCTTACTTTGTTCCTCCAGCTCTCCTGCTCTCGCGTGCCTCTTCCGTCCTGTCAGCACAACTTTTAATATGACGTCCCACCCGTTTGGGATATTGCCACTAATGGCTCCGCCGCTCGCCCGCTCCCGGCGGGGACGTCCGGTGTACGTCTACACGCCAAATAATAAGATGTAGGTTTTTGCCATCATAATGCAGGATCACGTCGCCGTCTCCACGGAGCGGGCTAAGCTCGACGGACGAGTGCGCGGTAACGATCTCGTTAATAGCGCAACAGACGCGCCGCCGCCGCCGCCGCACCGCCTGGCTCCTGCTCGCGCTCGCTCTTCGAAATGAAACTGCGCGTCCGCACGCCGTGTCATCCGCGACGCGGTCTCCCTTTGAAAGGAAAGCAGTGCGCGGCGGGCGCGAGCCAGACTGGGTGAAGCGAGGAAGAAATGAGCGTTCGCCGAGTGGCAGGTCGCTAATGCCGATGCATAGGAGAAGCGGAGTTCAAGGAGGATTAGGATGAGAGGGTTTAAGAAAAATGAGGAAAATAACACGTGAGATGATCTGTTTACAGAGCTGAAATGATAATTGAGAAATGAGGGAGGGATTTTAGGTAATCGAGAGAACTACTTTCCGGGTTGGTACTGAGGAGAGAACACAATTAAGATTCGTATTTTTCAAACTACACCGTGAGCATTGTAAAATTTAGGTGTTCCTGAATTTTTATTTTCATTTTATAGTTATACTTGTGAACGTTTCTCGAAAAAAGTTTTCAGTTGTATGAATTGAATGGATGCCTCCAATATTACAACCGAGCCAGTATTTTATGAGCTCTCTTTCAGTGGCTCACGCAAAAATATGGTTGCCTTGTTTCCTAAAGCTCATAAAACGTGTTCCCGTTACAATATCAAAGGAGCGCCGACACCTCTTTTAAGCTTCGAAGCAGTTGGGTGCCAGCCCATTGGTAAAACGACTATTCACCTTATTGTAAAATTGTTCATTGTTCTTCTGCTTCGTAATGAACCCTGCTTCTCCAGGGTTCTAGCCTGTTCGGGTTGTGTAGCTATTGAGGCTTGTTTAATAATGTATCACTTCTCTCGTCTGGTTTCCTGATTGCCCTCCACTTTTGTATTCCCTTCTCTATGGTTCATCGGTTTCCGTATGGCATGAGATCGAAAAACATTGACGAATTTATTCATATGCGGAATGCTCTGAATTCATAATAGAAAAATGAAAGTTCTAAATACTTCTTGTGATTTGATTCCAGTATTTCAAGAAGAATGTCATTGGAGGATTCCACCCCTAAATAGGTCTAATAAAAAGTTAACATTGATCACCCTATACACACTGAGTAATTTGTACTGTCACAAGCTATTGAAAAAAATGGGTGTCATAGTTGATGCACCTAATAAGGTTTATTTTCACAGAATCAATATAACTTAAAACCTGTTAATACGACTCACATACTTCAGTGAGGTAATCAATATTCAGATTATATATTCTAATTGTACTGTTGTATTGGCGACTGCATTCTATTATGACCAGTTTATTCTTTCATGGAACGAAAACTGAGAATTAAAAAGTATATTAGAATACACAGTGCGTTGTCGACGAAAGTTCTGTGGACTATAGATATGAATGGGGCGGTCCTCCCATCGGTCTTGTGTGATATATTGCTGGCTCACCACAGTTTAAATTTATTGCTGAAGTAGAATGCTTGGTCAGCCAATCAGACTAAGTGGGGCTGTCGTGAACATTATATATAAATATAGCTTCCCACTAGCTAATATCACGTTCTTTTTATCTTCCTTTTTCGAGGATTAAACCGAATCCATTATTTTGTGACTGATGTTTACTTCAAGATGTTGATTTACGGATATTTCTAAGTTGGTATATTCGTTATATTAGTAATTATTGTTTGCACATGTTGGACACAGTGATGGGATCGAACTCCTTAAATCAACTGCCCAAATATATTTTTCTGCTTGTTCGTTATAATTTTATATATTTTCGGCATTTTTAGTTCAACTTGAGGTGTATTTAAAAAGTTTACTCCATTTTCCAGAAGTTTATGTATTTTTCGTTTTATCTATTTTGTGTTGCTCAACCATAGTATGTGATGAATAACTGGGAAATTGTACTATAATACATACCGAATGAAATGATGTTGTTGACTAGACTTACGTCACATATATTCAAACAAAATGTCCAACTGTCCCATAACAGACCCCAAAAGGTTTCCATGTGGTTCACGGAGAGTAGAGCTCCTCAATTACTAAGCCTGGCACTAGGAGGAGATGTGGCCAGCGTCAGAAGTGTTACTATTACCATACACTGATTCTTTCAGTGATAAAAACATCAGCTAAGGTATTATAGCCGTCAGATCGGCTACGACTCTCCTCGTGGGGCTAAAATTAATTATTTTACTTTAAATTGACTTACATGGAAAAAATTCGCGAGCTGATGTTTTTTCAATTTAAGGAACCTTAAGAAACAATCTGGTAAATTTACCTAAACTACACCGAAACACAGCAAATTTAAAAAGAAATAGTGGTGTCACAATTTTCGTACGTTGCGGGGCATTCAGAAAAATCTATGAACATTGCAAACATTTAATCTGAATCGGCAACTACCAGTCTGACGACAAATGTAATTATTGTTAAGTTTCCATCGGAAAGAGCCAGCTGTTTGAAATTTACGTGTGGTTGGATACTTGGTATTTTGAACACATAATTCGGGATGTATCTCCGACAGTTTGGCATCTCCTTGCAGGATGCGAAGAACCATCGTCAAATTTGACTGAGGACGATGATTCCCCTTCCAACAGTTGAAATAATGTAAGTTGAACACATATGCTAAACTATCATTTAGTTTATTTCGCCATTTATCGAAAACTCAGAGGAATATCGCACTCATGCTACTACCTTATAGTGTGGGATAATAACGATTCTAGTTCTACAAAACGGTGGCGACCTGTTGAAGCATTCTTGAGCATGAAAATTCCCCCCCCCCTTACACCTTGCCGTTTCATTTAATATAATTAATATTTATTTTCATTTTTTCCTCTGTTACCCTTCCGAACTTTTAATAAATCGGTCACCTTTTGAGTATTTCAGAAATATTATCAAATTATAATAAGCACATATCTTAAGAACAAGTGTCCACTCACAAGGTCGTCGCTTAGTTTCCTCCGACTTAATATCAGTGGGCGATGAAGAGTGCAGTAAGAGCTGGGGAACCGCACTAACCTAAATACGCATCAATCGAAAGTATAAATTTATTATAATGTTTTCATTTGACGTAATTATTGATCTTTCAATTAGAGAATATTAATGTTGCGGGCTATTATTGTATTTTTGTGTAACTAATATTATTCGGCAATGTGTTATTCGTCAATGTGAAACTACTTTTCTTTGTGTTTCAAAGTTGGGAATTATTTCAGCGAATGATTAACCATTTGACTAACGTCTAGACAGATTTAATACTGAAACTTATTTTCATTGTCTGCAACCGAGTCAAAAATAATTTCCTTGGAAGAATTCCATAGTCATTTACTTTTTTAATCCACTCATCGCTTCTGAAAATCTGTGAGTGGAATGACGTTCGCCAGAAATGTTTTCATTTTATTGATTTCGGCATGTGTACATTTTCTCTCGAAACACGACATAATTTGAATTTCATCGCAAATCCACACCTGGAGGACGCCCTGAGAAAACGCATCAGTTCGCAATGCGTGTCCGCGCGTGAGACTCAGTTTCTGCTTCAACGCGCGTGCTCAGTGCCGATTGCGCGACGCGACGCCTGAGTCTTTGCGCGCGGGCGCGCGGGCAACTGGCTCTGAGAGCAGGGATGGGCGCACGTGCGTGTTGTCTCATTGAAGTTTCTCCAATGGGACGTAACACGTGTCAGGCTGCTTTTATGTAGGATTACTACTCTATTTTTGTTTGTTGGCGCCCGCCGTGCTTGGGGGATGATGTGCAGACGGGGAACTGTGAATGGGGGGAGGAGTTATATTTTTTATTTTGGTAAGGATGGGAGGGTGCGAAATATGATCGGATAGTAGATAGAAAAAAAACGCACGGAATAAAACGAAAGGAAGAACGTCGCGTTTATATTAAACGCAAGAGTTTGAAAAAGTAGAATTGACGAGAACTGGAAGGATACGTATGAAAAGTAGTGTGTGTGTGCATGTGTGAAAGTATAGCTCTAGTAACACTTCTCGAGTGTGCATAACTTCGGCAGTATCAGTCTGTAATGACGCTTCGATAAATGGAGAGGAAAAGCCGGAGGACTCAGAAGAGAGGAGGATGGAGGACAGAGGAATGAGACAAATGAGGTAGACGATGCACATGGGTAATGACGCACGCATGAAGAGAGGTTTACGTGAACGGGAGTGCTTGGGAAAGACAAACAGAAGTAGAGGAACGCGGGGGTGGGATGCGAAATGCGGCACTGAGCGCATGACATGCGGAGGAAGGAATTTTCGCGTCGCGGTAAAAGCTTTTCATTGGGTGTGCCGGCGCCAGCAGAGCGGAGCCTCGCGCGCTCTGCAGCGGCGCGCCAAAGCGCGTAAGAGAGACGCGCAGGAGACCGAGAACTGAACGGGAATCACGGCAGTGGCGCGCTCTGGCGACTTCTCTCGGCGGCACGATGTGCTTTGCCCCACGCCCGCTGCGGCAGAGAGCGCTACGCACTTTTGTGCTTCCCCATGGCCGTGGAGGCTCTCTGTCACGTGGTACAGGTGACGGATTTACGTGAACCGATAAAGACACGGTGAATAGTTCCAAACAAAAATTTCTGTCGAGGAGTAAAACTATTTTCAATATACTTTTATTTTGTAACGTAAATCAACCTCGAATAGTCACGTTGGTGCAATCACCGCGCCAAGTAGTTTCCTAAAGTCGTTTACTTTTCGTAGAACTCCAAGTTTGAGTTTTTGTCTACAAAAATTATTTACGACTACTAGAAATTGTTTATTAAAAATTGATAGAATGTGTCCACAAATATTGTTCACATGGTAGAGCATAACACAATCGTATTTTATATTGATATTATGGTGAATTTTTCTAGCGTATTGCCAATAAAGGTAATCTTTTTAGTCTCGCCAACGCATTTGTCACTTTTCTTTGTCCGGAGGAAGAGTACTGAAGATGATTGCTATGCAATCCGAAGTTAACTGCAACGATAAATGTATGGTTGATGAGACCAATAAAATTAGTTTTACTGTCGTATTTTGTTGTTTTATTTGGTAATCTCCATTTATCGAGAACAATAGCTGATTTAGTACAACATGTAGATATATTTCATTATTCTCATTTTGTATTTAGTTCTAGAATTCATTTACTATTCTGACAGTAGTAATTCTTCTTAATACTTAGAATTATATGTACGTTTTTACTAGTACACCTGGCATTAAATTGAAAAAAGAAAAGTGGCCACTGTTTATGGTATTTCAGTAATGGTATTTAGGGTTCTATCTCCAAATTTTAAACTATCTGCCAATTTGTGGGCATCGGGATTTTACGATAAGCACCATATTCTGTGCAATCATCCCTAATGCCGTTTGTCCCAGAGCTTTGTGTAAGAGTAACATAAACCAAATCGCACTAATTTGATTTTGTCTAATTTGACTTAATGTGACTGCTTTTATAGGTCAATTACGTTTAGAAGAGCAAGTTTTAGTATTCTGCGACCATTCATTTGGTACAAATCAGCCACTTGAAATAATACCATGCTTTATTTTGCAGACTCAAAATATTCCCTTGCTTCTTTTCATTATACATCCGAAAATTTTGTAACTATTTTCCGTTAAAATTGTTTTTGATGAACATTTTTTTAACCACAGAAATGATTTAAGAGACGTTCTTTGTTAAGATATTTCGAAATCCTCTAAAATTAAGATCGAATATATTAATCGTTTTTTGAATAATACTAATCGTACAAAGCTCATGTCGTGAAAATTTTTTTTAAAAAGAATCATTATTTACCATTCTGTTTTAAACCTGTTCTTAGTAATTTGCCATTCCGAACATTGTGGTAACATACTAGCAAGAGAATTGATTGCTTGTGTAGTATGGCGACTGAAAGAATTTTTTGATGAAACAAAACGTATTTCGTATATTTTTTCGGAGATTTGTTTTTGCCTACGATATTTATTTCTCTGTCTGCGAGACAGCTATAGGACGAAGGAAGAAGACTGGTCTGCATTGGTTAACTCAGAAGGATCTGAATGATGCGACGTTGCAGCACAGGAAAGTGCGTGAAGTGACGACTTGATGCCTTGTGGCCTCATTCTTGCTGAAACTTTTTCCTCGGCTCGCTCATGCGGTATCGAGCAAACAACGCGACATGATGTCGGCACGCTGGAGTTCAGATGTGGTTGTGGGAGACAATGCGGAGTTTGTAAAGGTGACTGGATACTGGAAATCTGGAGACTTGAGAGGTGCGTTGCAGAAGTGTGTCTGTGGAGGGGCAGTGTGGGAACGGTCCGGCGGACCTCCACCTGCGAGGGGGTTCACCAAAATAATACGAACTCGTAAATTTGAACTTAAATAAACTTGAAAGTTTTATCACAGTAAAATAAATTATAGCTAGACTTATTAAATACTTTCGATTTGTAGTAAATAATAGGCAATATTGAGCATATTAAATGCCCAAATTTCAATTTTCAATTTTTTAACAGATCTATGATGTTCCTGTATTTGAATGTGGGGGGTCTCCCCAAAAACGTCGTCTCATGCCTCGTTAGGTGTAGTTATGCTACTGGTCTATAGTAGAAGTGTTCCGTATATTTGGGTTGAAATGGCTACAGTTTTAGAGACGAGGTAGTTGCAAATATTTTGGTAAAACTTTAGATGCGTGAGTAGGATGAGGAAAATTTCTGTAGGGAGACAAAAATGAGGAAGAATTGGGTGGGTTTTAGTTGGAAGATCGGAGGGTTCGGTTAAGAATGGGATGGATGGAGAAGGGGTGGAATGGGTCGTGCTAGGGAGGAGTGGGAAAACGGGGAAGCTATGTTGGAGTGGATACAACTAAGGAGGCACGGGGAGGAACGGGTGCGATGGGAGTGGGTTAGTGGGACTGAGGAAAGTGGAGGTAGATGAAACCCTGACGAAGTGGAGGTAGGAACACCAGCGGGAAAGTACCCAGCTTTATCCACCCCGCAGGTTAAGCTGTTCTTTGTGATGAATTAATTAACTATTCAGAAGAGATTTTTGCCCCGCTTTGCCTCGACTCTCTTACAATGGTTTCGAGAGCAAGAGATGACGGGGAGTCCGTTGTGGAAGGTGAGAGAAAATGAGTATTAAGAGATCGGGAACAGAAAGAGATCCAGAGAAGAAGCGTTAAGACGATGGAACATTGGTTTCACAAGGGATCAAGTCTCAACGATTGGCAAGAAGACAACTAAAAAGATAAATTAATAATGAGAAGATTGTCGTACAGTGTGCAGCAAACAAATAAATGACTTCAGATAGCAGATGAAAAACGAAAATGTAATAAGGAGAGAAAAATATATAAAGCTTCAAGTTTTCACGAAGTGATGAAATACTTTTACGAAAAGATAATAATTTTGATTAACATGAAAAATGCATAGACTTGAGAGAACGTGAAACGAATAAATTAAATTGCGATAAACAGTTAAAATTAGGGCAAAATATTCCTGTTTCTCTGCGAAACGGCAGAGTGGATTTGTCGCAATCACTTGCACTTTACGATGGGAATGAGGATAATCCGACGATGTTTCACGGGTTGAATGTTGATGGCATGAAATAAAAGAGAATTAATGTCTGAGAACGAAGCACTCCGTGATTCGTCTAGTGGATAGCTCTATAACATTGTTCCTTTATACCCAGCATCCCTCGGATTACAGATATAATTATGAAAATTTCAAAAAAAAATTTTTTGCCGTGTGCGCCTTTTTTAAATTTCGTCTAGATTTGACTAAATATCTTACGCTCTTTTTCTGTAAATTTGCTTTTTCAGTCTATATTATGTTTTTGCCATGCGCTGTGCTGTAAAAACCATACTATTGTCGTTACTTATTTCTAACGGTTTGCTGCAAAGGTATTCTTCACCGACTACCCTCAGTGGGTCTAGGATTCCAGACGCGAGATTTTAAGAAAGCTTTCTGTGTAGCTTTAATTTCGATAAGTGGAATGATACAATCGATCCCGTCGCCAGATCGATCTCGCGTGATACTCTTCCCTTGAGTCGCTACCAAATGGAGCAGGTGTGTGCCCAGCTGGAATACTCTCACGAATGCTGTCTACTGCAGCACAAAGGAAATTAACGAGGTTGCGTAAATTAACAATGAAGATTTTGAAGAGAAAGTGAAACAGGCGAACTTCATATTTTGTTTTTCATGTTGAAAAGAGTATAAAAGTGTTTCATAAAATGTTACATAATATAGATTTTTGTT
This sequence comes from Laupala kohalensis, assembly GCA_002313205.1. NCBI lineage: Eukaryota > Metazoa > Arthropoda > Insecta > Orthoptera > Trigonidiidae > Laupala > Laupala kohalensis. The sequence goes on from NNCF01127399.1 coordinate 56,294, forward strand.
TTCGGAGAATACGAGGTATCGATACCGCACTTCAATTTGATGCCTTAGACTCATATTGTCATGATACAAATCGAGGTTTATTTTCTCATCTTCTTCAGGAAAGATCAAGAATTTCACCAAAAGTGTTCCTACATCACTTTTTGCTGTACCCCTTAAAGGAGGAATTTCTCAGATTAAACACTGCTCTTTTCGCTATACCTTGACCTAGCAAAATAAATGTGCTAATTAACAATAAATCAATTCATTTTCTGCAGTTAAAATTATATATTTTATTTATCATCACCACAAGGTTAAACTATATACTGTGCTTATTCATAAAGTATGTCACATTTCACGGACAGCCGGTTGTATGGAATGTTACACTAATAACTGGTTGATAGGGAAAACACATTTATATCTCAATCAAAATGCGTTGTATTTTCATTGAATAATATAGATTTTTTGTTACAAAGGGGGGATTAACTGGGAAAAATATCCATTTGAATGCCGAATATACTCAAGAGAACCTGTAAGAAAAATGCCAAAATCTCTTCTCTGTATTCCTTTAAGAAGACTTCTTTTGAAACGGTATTGGTATTGTGAAACTTTCTATAAAATCCTCTTTCTATCATAAAGAAGACTTACGTCGTTTCATGTCTTCCAAGAACTCTAATTGGATTTAAGTTACTAATGGGATTTTCTCCATAAAGTGATTTCACACTACCCGGAATTTCCTATTAGAAATGAAAATATCAACTCCTTTTTCTCTCTTCGATATTTAGTTACTCGTGTATTCTACTAATACTAATACTTGGTATGCTTACCTTGTAAATAAAATTTCAATCTTGAATGTTAAATGAATTATAAGGTAGAAGATAGAGATATTTTTTAATAGAATGCTTCCATAAAATACAAAGAAAGACCCCCTGAAATTTATTTGAAAATTCTTCCACCGCAAAATTTGAAGGGCTAGTAATTTATTTTAAAAAATTATTTTACACTCAAATTTATAATTCTTAAAATATCTTCTGTCCTGGCTAGAATACGTCATAAATAACGAGAAATAAAGATAGATTCGCGACGCTTATCGCATTACCTATGTAGATATTATGTGCAGGGTAATCGATTGAAAATACGATTGAAATACTATAATCAGCTGTTATATAAATACAAATATATCATAAATCACGGAAATCTTGAAAATAAAGCAACTCTACTGTCTTTTATGAATTAAAATGTTTTGAAGTTGATGCAAAATAGAAAATAAAACACTTAAAGAAACTCACATATTTGAAAAATCTGTTTCGGTTCGCGCATTCATCTTGTAAGATTTCTATTTTTCATCGACTTCAAAACTTTTTAATTTATATCATAAATCAACTATTCACTAGTTTCCATGTCTGTTGAATATGCTTTGCTGCTTATTCTACCAACACTCTGATACAGCGAATCTTCACACCAATGATTCCCTTCGTTAAAACATTCGCATTTTGTTTCTTGAATTTCTCTTAAGTTCAGTTTTGGGATCGATATGTAAACCTGGGAAAACATACCTAAAACATACAACTGCTTTCATCGTAAAGTTCTCTAAGACCACAATTTGTTAATGCCAAGTATTATGTGGTGTCGTAATACATAGTATGAAATCAGAATGCAAAATTGCGTTCTAATATAAAGTAACCTCAATATAAACCTTATAATTTTGAAGTTCACTCGCGTGTTAGTGCTAGTTGGGTGTTGTATCTGAGCACAGAGTTGTGGATTGGAATCCTGGGTAAGGCGTGTTTTCATTATACGACCTCCGCGAGAAAGGCAACAGGGAACCATTAAGCGCATCGTCCAATCATTGAAATTATCCCCATTCCCGACATTTCTCGGGCATCACCTCACCAACACATTGCAAAATTCGGAGTACAAATTAAGCCCAAAGCAAATTGGAAAATGCGCCTAAACAATAAAGGTCGCTATTATCTGATTACTCCTACGCTATAAGTATATTGTGAAACGATCAATATTGCCTTCGAATATTTCCCCTAGTGTTATCTGCTTCAAACCCATCAATGTTTCGGGATTTCACTTTCATTACGAAAATCAAAAATGGTTTCATTCATACTATAGTCTTGGTTGAGTCAAGCAACAAGATTATTTTGTAGTCCGCCCTGCAATTTGTCTCATGTTACAGACTTTCTGAAGACGCCAAACCAAGAAAGAGCGATCCCAGATTCTTTCTTTTTCTTATATTAAAATACATTGGTAGATCGCGGAGCAACATTGGGAAGACACTCGAAAAGGAATATTCAAATAAATTAATTGTCTAATGTATATTTGCATTTATTTGGTTTGCTTCGATTGTTATTATCGTTTGGCAATCCTGATCTGAAAATTTAATATAAGCAATGTAGAGATTATTTAAAATACTTCTCGCTTTTTCGCCCTTTCACTAACTCAAAGAATATTCTCCGCACCTATTTCAATATTCTACGACAAATATCCTCGATTCTCGTACAACTTCACGAAGTTTCAAACCGCAGATGTCTATCTGGCTATCTGGCTCCAATTATAGGCAAAACTATGATCTCTCTTCATCAATTTTTTGCGAAAACATAGTACGTCATTTCACAGACGCAAGAACCGTTTTTTAAAGTTGCCACTCACTGAGTGTTGAATCTGTGGGGTGAATGCCCTTTATTCGGACTTTCCCTAACGATGACAGTGAAACGAGTAACTCGTTTTAGATGTCAGTTTTGATTGCCGTTTGACAGCTTACTGTTGACGAACGTTCATGAAGTGACAAAAGGAAGTTGCGGTGGAATGATGTCGAAAATAAAATTGATGTGTGAAACGTTGAAAATGAAGTAGGCTGTCTCGTGCCGTCGACTGCGACGAATGTTGGAGATGAGAGTGACGGTGCTCGAAGCCACTTAAGTTCTCGCTGCGGCTTCGGGCAGTCGAGGATTTTGGGGGCGCAGATAAGCGAGGCTGGCAAGAAGCTCGGGTGATGTGCAGGCCGCTTATTCGGCCCCGGCAGCGACTCGCTTTTCCTCCCCTCCCTTTCAACCCCATCCACTGGAACCACCGCAAGAACTCGGACACCGCCACCACAAACACAGGCAAACGGCATTGGTGGACGCAAGGACAACGGAATGTGCTGGACTCGAGGACGCGTCGGCCAAGTGGTGGGGCGGGATGTCTCCGCGGGCGTGTTGCGATTCTAGTCGCCCGCATCGCCGCAGCCGCCTGCCTGCCTCGGTCGATAGGCGGGCAGTCGAGTTCATTGAATAATGCGGCGCGCGAGCGTGGACGGGAGCGCGGGAAGGGCGACAGCGCAAGAACGTGGGCGGGTGAGTCGCGAGCAGGTCGCCGGAGCCCGGCGGCCGCCACGATTTGTGGCGCGACCTATGTCGTCGCCGCTGCGTCCCTTCCTCTTCGTCGCGGAGGGTTCACAAAACAGCGATGAAGGGATCCGGGGACGGTTGGCCACGACTCGCTGGAAAGCGGCCGGCGACGACATAGGCCTCTTCAAGGCTACGGAGATAGTAATAAACATTCGAGATGGGAATTATTGTCGCCGTCGAATTCGCAGATGAACTGTCGCACGAAAGCTAGGAGGTGATTATTTCAGAAGTTAGATTTTGTGATCCCAGTATGACATTGACCGTATTGTCATGGTTTACAATCATTATTTTGCACCAAAAATTCAGTTTCAACATTTTTACGCTGTATTGAAATAACTTAATATTTTTTTCACGTCCGTATTAATGCCTACCTTTTGCTCTTAATAATTCAAATCTTAGTTCAACGCGTGATTTGCCTTTGCAAGTTTTTTTCGGAATATTCGCGGATTGCCGCGCAAAATATACTGATCTTCTAAACCTAGGTGAATGGGAAGAAAGGGATCGAAAGGAATATTGCAGACAATTGATATGGTTTCGGGATTATGAGCAGTACATGCTCCGCCAAATTAGAGTTTTCTGTTTCAGGTGTATCAAATGACTTGTTTGGAACTTTCTCAGTTTTTCTCGCTCTCTTAAGGGGTTAGTGCAAGACTAATACTTCGTTTCGTGTGCACAGATAACTTACAAAATTACTTCTCCTCTTGTGACTAAAATCAGTATAAACCTTTCATGAAAACCTGTGTCTTGCACAATGTTGCTCTTGAGGGTGTCCGCGCAAAAAAGTACACGATGTTGTAGAGAAATTGACGGGACGGAAGTTATCGTCAGTGGGGAATGACAGTGTGATTAATCTAATGGTTAATGATTAATCTAATGGAATAAATAATTAAAAACTTACGATCTGTTGTAGACTTTGAATACTATTTATATTCTCTGTGCGCTGTTCACGGAAAATATCAATATTATTCAAAGTCCATATAAGATCGTAAGTTTTTAATTACTTTTTCCATTAGATGATTTATTGGACGTTAATTGTAGTAGAATGGTGACAATTGTTTTATTATTTTGGTCTATAACGTTACAACTTTGGGGGGGGGGGGGATGGCACCCTCAATAGAAGATCTAGGGTAGACCTAAAATGCAACAATTTTTGTAATTTACTTTTTGATTCGCAGTTCACGGCGAATTGATCTAGCGGTGCCACTTATCGCAAAAATTACATAACAATAAATTCTTTTCAAGAATTAATTGGCATTTGTTAAAGAGAAATTTGCTAAAGTATGTATTGTCGTATATCTCACGAATTTCAGATCGAAAAGTTTTTTGGTATTTTACAAGCAGTATTACACGAATTGTTATGTGATATAATATGTAATCCTGTATATATGAGCTATTATTATAAATTAGGACTTAATGAACCTCCATGACCATCCATTCCAATTGTTAACTTCGATNTATATATGAGCTATTATTATAAATTAGGACTTAATGAACCTCCATGACCATCCATTCCAATTGTTAACTTCGATCGTGAAGTTCATTCAGGAAAGGAGAAGAGCAATATAAGTCCACTGATACGAATCCAGAGGCACGAAGTTAAGAACTAAAACCTGAATTCGAGAAATACTTACTCTATCTATTCCTTACAAGCAAGATCTTCAATCGCAAACGGAGTTCGCCTCTCTCGCTGCCGGTTCGCCATCGTGTCGCCACGTCTTTCCCCCCCCCCCGGCCCTTCGCCATCACCTCCGCCAGTCTACGCCCGCGCCACTGAAATTAAAGATGACTATCGCTCCCAGCGCAATGCTTGAACTCTCTTTCTGTGGCCTGTTAGAATTGCGTGGTCTTTTCATTAGCGTGGCGCTTCGTTTATCAAACTTGCGCGGACACTAGGATCCAGGCGTGGCGCTTGAGGGGGAAAATGCGACGACGGTTCTCTTCCGAGAGTCGGGTTATGAATTTTTTAGTAACACTTTACGACAGCTTATCGGAGGCGTAAACAGACACTTATTTCGGTGGCTTTATTATTTTTGGTGACTCAAATTCCGGAACTCCTCTGTCTCGTATATTGATGGAGGATATACTTTATTGGGAATTGGTGTAGTTCAAGCAGGAGAGCGGTGCGCACCAATGGACAGCAAAAATTTTTATCCCAATGAGGGATCGCTGCGTGGGATTTTTGACCATGCATCAACGACAGAACCGGCTCCTAGGCCACTAGGCTGGATTTTCAATTAGTACTTAGTCAACGCATCAAATCGGCGGGGGTGCGAAACTATATATTGGTTTACCACCTTCTAGTGTGGACGAAATGGAATAGTTTTTATTATTTTGACGTGTTATGTTTTAGAATTATTTAATTTCTTTGAGTATAGAAAGGAGGTCAATAACTTTACTAAAACACACAGTGTTACGAAAAAGAATTAACGTTTGATTTGAATTATCGCGAATTATATCTCTAAAGCACGTTACTTTCAAGGATGGTTTTAAAGTAACTTCCCTTTTCCTAAAAAATTTCACTCACATCTCATCAATTACGTCAATTGTACTTTTGTTCCTTACTTTCCCAAAATGACGCCTGGAAAACCATTGCTGCAAAGGAAGAATACAAATTCCTTTGCATTTTGTATCGTGATGAACTTCATCTTGACCATCATTGTATTAATATGTATGAACTGTGAAATAATATTTTACCTGTATTTAACATTCTGTTCCACAAACATAAGCAAAACTACTTCGTACGAAACAAACATCTATCGAGAATGATAAATTAAAAGACGTTTCTATTAATTAAAGACATTCTTCGATAATGTTGCTAACGCTCCACAATTACCCAGTATCTAACGAATTTACTTCTTTCCTCATGAATTTCTGATCTGTTGTATCGGAACACTTCCCACTTCCGATCTTCTAATGATTTTGTCGTGGTCTGCATCATTTGAATAACAGCCACGATTCAATCCCATGTGCATGAAGAGATGTGTCATATCATTTTTAATGCCCTGCAGTGTTCCATGAGTCTCCATGGCTCATTCGACACTACGGGGGCCAATCTAATGGTTACCAAATGCTAGTGAAAAAGGATGTACCAAATGCTAGTGAAAAAGGATGAATGTTCATTTCTCTCGAAGTGTGTAAAGTATCCATAGCACCAAATATTGACAAATAGTGTGATCCACTGGTATTATTTGTATTAAAATTGCCGGTACTTCACGATAACGTAGTTGCTTCACTTTTAAAGAGCACTGCTTGTACATTAGATTCGTGGTTGTCATCAGGACAAAAATACTCATTTTTACGGTCGAAAATTATTTGTAAAATCTTTCTTTGAAACTTCTTCGGTAACTAAAATCACTGCCCTGAGCCTAACTTCACTATCCTATTGTTTATGATGTAAAAATCTCTAAAATTCTTGCTTTTCACAAGTTACAGTTAGATGGGTATCATCATGCACGTGAAATTTATCTCAAAATCTTTGATTTTAAATATTATCAGTATGAAAACATGTCGGTGGAAATAGTTTCAATTTATAGAAAAAAATAGTTATTGGTTCTGAAATATACCGAAGTTTCGCTTTGATCTATAGATTCCTTCATAATTAACAGTGTGGAAGAATGTGGTCACCCACATGCAAGATCACGCCGCTTAGTAACGTCGGCATAATTTTGACATCGGTATGAAACATTACTCTTTTTCTCGTATATCCATTTTCAACCTAGTCGTTGAGACTTTTACCTGGTTTACTGTGTCGCAAGGTTTTCGACATCCACAAAAGAAAATGACTTTGAACAACACAAAACACGCACATCGCTTGTTTATCTACATCTGCGGTGAATCGAGAATACTTTAAAGCGTTTTGAGTTGAATGAAAAGAATGCAGTCCAGAAGAGCGGTTTAGAATTTCCGACACCTCAAAAAGAAGTTACATAGTGTTTCGCTTTTAGAAAATAAATATTAGAAATGTTTCGTATGCAGAAATACATGTAATATTTTAATGTCCATGAAGAACTGAATATCTTTTCTAAAATATCTTACTGATCCATTTTCTAATTTTTTTTTCGTATCACATAATTTACATTAATTGAAATTGAATTCAGAACATTGGGTTAACTTCGATGTGATGATTTTATTGAAATTTTTAAAATGAAGATTAGATTTTAATTGCCTTTTTAATTGCCTCTTTCAGATTGAATACTGGTAATTATTTTTTGGTACATAAAAAATCGTTGATCTGTTTATTGTAGTATACCTCTTTGTTACTCATTTACACGCCAATCACACATGGCCATTATCTTCTCTCCATTAAAAACGGTTTCACTTCACATTTCAAAAATAAATACGAATCACTTCATATATGGAATTTACGTACCAAATTTGCCGCCCACCTCTCAATCATATGAGCATTTGCTACTGCAATAATAGCCTCCCCTATAGGGAGCAATGCAAAACTCTCGGTTTGTTCCGCGTTGATTTGGTTACAGTCGTTCAACATGTTCATTGATAAACAACTACTACTTTACGCAGTGGGATCACGTCACTGACTGCTCTTCGAGTTCTTGTCTGCGATACAGTCCCGCGATTTCCCTCTCTGTTTCTCCGGTCCTCCCTGCCCTTCCTTTCTCTCTTCGAGTTTCTTTGTCTTCTGTTCTGCGTCATCCCTTCTCCACCTCTCCATCGCTATCTTATTGTCCCCTTTGCACAGCATCATCTCTCTCCAATCCTTCCCAAATTCACCCTCCTGTTCCTGTTTCTCCAATTTGTCCGCTTCCTCTTCACTCGTTCATCGTTTCCGTACCTCAACCTCCTTTCGTCCTGTGCTTTCGAGCGGACATTCGCTCCTTGCGATTCCCCACACAGAGGTATTGATATGCGCTTGAGCGCATGGTACGTACAATGCCAACATTCCGTGCGCGTTCGATAAAAGGACGGAACCGTGCAAGTTGCCACCTCTGCGACGTATGTTTCTCTGCCTCGGAAGGGGCTGAAACATCCCTCACCGAGTTTCTCTTCCCCCACCCTTCCTTCGTACACCTGTCAAACACGTTGTTCTACTACGTCTCTTTGAATTTTTTCCAGGAACTTGACGTAAATTTCAAATAACGAAGTATGAAAGTTAACACAACAAAAATATAACTGATGCTTTTACGAACAAACCGATCTTAAATAAAATAAAACGAACCTTTCTAAATTATCCTACTTGAAGTTCACTCTCCTTCTCTTTGTTCTCTGTAATTCATTCCGTTGTTTCCTTAATATAACTGCCCTTACTTTCGACGAGTTTGATAGATTTACATCCAGAGAAGAATAGAATATTTGTTGTGTTTGTCTAAGACCATCTGGTCTGTTCTTCCGCGAAACCAAGTACAAAAAATACACACACAAAAGGTGAATTTACTATAGTAATTAAAATTACAATAATAATTGAAATTTAAAATAATAAATGAAACTATAAAATAATTAGAATATTACATCAGGGTAATCGTTAACTTGAATCCATTAATAAAATCCTATACTTCACTGCATTTTCACACCCGCGGTATTTAATATGCGTTGCCTGATAGCTTCCTCTTAAGATGAACAACCTTGAACTTGATACGAAAGTGGTAAGTGATGGGAGAGGATAAGTAACAGGTACTTAAGGCATATTAATATTACAACTAAGTGTTAATAGTGTTTTTATACATAATCGTTTTTTCACTGAAGAAAACTCGCACCCTGAGTTATCGTGTTATGTTGTAAAAACTTTGGTCATTAATGCCCTAGTCGCTGACAATTCGCGGCAGGCGCTGGTTGCCGCGCAAGAAAGCTATTAAAGACCCTTTAGTTGGATCATAGAAACTCAGCATTGTCGCAGCTAGTCCTGTATCTGAAAAAACGTGACTTCCCCACATTGCGAATATCCTCTCCATACCCCTAATGAGGTCAACGTACTGTACTTTTCACAAAGATTGTACAATGCAAATAACATTATTTTATATTCCTCGTTTTCCAAAATACTTGTTACATCTGCTGGTATCTCTTCTAATAAAAGAACCATCATTCTATTTCTCAAAAGTGAAAATCAGAATTGCTTCCTCGATTTGCCGTACCAAAAACCGTATATTCCGAGAATTGTGACGATAATATTGCGAAGAGATTGAGAAAAAATATATCAATCATTATCGCTTGTTTAGAGCAACCCGACCCGTTTCGTAAAAATTATCACACGATCCTTCACTTGCTCATCGTAGTGATGCTTTGTCTCCATTCCAACATCTCCACCCACGTGTTCCTCTTCGCCGACACTTTGCCCCACCAAATGGCTTACCGCAGGGCACCCTGCTACGGTCATCCGCTTACACAAAGAACAGCAACGTTTCTTTTAATAAAACACACGTGACGCTTTCCCGCAGTATTACGCGACAGAATTAATGATTTATACGTAGATTGCCCCGCGACACATTGGGCAGAGCACGTCAACAAGGGATGGAAGGCATGCACGAAGTGTCGAACTCAATCGATGTTAAAAGGCGCCATTATCTCCGGTGCGGCTGCAACATTCTGACTGGGTCATTGAAATTACACAAAAAAAACGGAGATTTAACTGCGAATACAGACAAGGTAGTTCAAGAAACCTGGAACAAAGTAAATATAGAACCATGAGCTACGCGTTCTCGTCGCCTTTATTGTATTCGGTTCCGAAATTAACCGGATGAAAACTGTTTTTTGGAGTGCGCGAATTTTGTAATGTATGATATAAAAAATCGTAACGCAAAATGAAGTTACTAATTCTGTCTGGGAATGCTAGTCAGTAGTTATTCATTTTTTTGCTGTGTAACGTGGTGAAAATCGATGAAAAGGGAAAATACTCGGGACTGTAATTTCCCGAGTAATTCAGTTACCAAAAAAAGGCCCATTTTGATTGGTAAATGTGATCCCTGTTCAACTACTTGGTAACAATTGACTACATCAACTCAGCATCGTTGCATATTTAAAACTAAGGAAACTTGGTTATGGGCGAAAAGGGATTATTGCTGGTCATTGCAGCTTTTGATTTATACGAGCCACAGATGAACGACATATCGGTGTAATCCAATGTTAGAAATATTCGTTATTTAGGTAACACCATCATCTATATTTGTTGAAAATTTACCTGACGCGAATTTATGTTTCGAATAAAAAAGGGTTTGAATTTAATTTTTACATTTGATTCATGTAGGGGTAACTGGAAGACGAAGTATGAAAAGAACACACGAACATAACACATGCGAACACATTTCCGGATCAGCTACTTCACGAGACCAACCAAACGCGTTTATTTAATGATATTCCATCACTTTGTTCGTAATTTCTGTTAATGCATGTCCACGCCTGACGGAGTTTTCCGTGGATTACTGCGTGAGAGTTCGGCTTTATTTAGAAATTATAGAGATGTTTCGATAGAAACGATGTTTCGATGTGATGACTCGATGGAAACAGAACTCAAATAATTTGTTTCATTTATCCGATTACTACTGTGATTCTAACTCGAGAATTTCGTGAAAAGAATAACTTGTGCGAGAAACATTTCATTTTTAATTTCTTATAGAAAGTATGTAATCTCTACTTTGTAAGAGACGAACGACCTAGTTAAGTGGAAATTTCGATCAGGAATACAGTAAGTAACCTAATAAACCCAACTCTACGATTCACTTGTGCCCGCTTTTGTACTTTAAAATCTATATTTATTCTTTAAATGCTTATACTCTATACCTTATTTCTGAAAAGTAACTTTCTGTGAAGTTCCTTCTTCCCATAATTCTTAACCTATTCCCACAAAGGAAGCATTATTACAACGGTAAGAGTACGGACAGGGAGGGATCATAATGTTACGTTTTTATTATGTGGTATTATTTTTTGTAATTTGCTTTAAAATACAAATTGATTTGGAATTGTGATCAGTTCATGAATTGTCTCCCATGTGACACGACACACCATTATGTAAAACGCCACGAGGGTGTCAACATATAAATCATCGGAAATCGTCATTAATGAAATTGTAAACATTTTACGAGGCATTATGCGCCTAAGAACAGTGTTAGCTGTTTGAAGTTCTGTTAGATACAGTGTAAGTGGAATTTCTAATATTTATTAATGAATAGGAATTTTTTCTGTTCCATTATATGATTGACGAGTGTGTCCTCATAATATTATACTTGCCTAAATCAGACAGTTCTGTAAGCAGAAGTCATCCGTATCTCATACAATGACTTGATTTTCACCTACCTCTCCAATTACTAAGAGCTGACATTATAAGAAATCCTCATAAACTTTTAAGAACAGATACAATGGACTCCCTGTCTTTTCGCTACCGTGGGACCAGATCATACGCCAAATTCGGAAATGTATAAATATAAATTTACTGTCAACCAGAAGTTACAAACTACGTATGAGCACGTGGAGGACAATAATCTGATTTACGGAATAATCTTCCGGAAGCAAGCAAGGGACCAAGCAGTTCTGATTAAGGCAGTGGTGGTTTTAACATTTTGGCTCCTAAGATAAGAATGAAATAGTTACGTACATGGTATAATATCTACAGAATATCAAATTTTATTTCATGAAACACAAAAAAAATATTTCACAAGTTCGTATTATTATCAAACTATAGATTATTCAAAAAAATATTGTTTATAAACCGTAACTAGTAAAATAACTCTTAATTCCAGATTAATTATTACAATAGATCGACCGCCGTCCCTAGACCTAGAGAGCCTATATATAAAAAAAACCTTCACCCGAAGGAAAACTGGAGAAAATCCTGGCCAGGATGGGTGGGTCAACTATACACAGGGTGGAATAATGAATTACGAATTTTCAATGTTACCCATACAGAAAATTGGAAATAAGATGGGATTATTTGAACAGTAAAACTTATCTACTGAGCTATTTGCGTGTACAGTAATGGGAAGATAGATAAGTAAGGGACGACCTGTCGCTGGAGAGAGAGAACTCACAAATGGAAATTTGAGTTTGTGTCTAATAAAGGCTGGTCTGATCCTTTCTTAAAACTAAGGCAAATAATTCGTCTGTCTAACCTAAATAATTCAGACAAGGTTTCCGCCAAACATTTCCGCAACAACTGAAACTTCATGTCCCGTTGCAATATCAATACTATAAGGCCGTGAACACAAGTTGCTTTTCGCTATTGTCTGACAACACAGTTCGCAGTTGCGTGGATCTGAAGTAAACGCGGAAATGAACCGTTTTCGCGCTGCCACGGCGAATGTGAGGCACGATCTGGTTCCGTGGATACACGAATACGTGATAACAGATGGCGCGCGTCCGCTCGTACCCAGAGCACACACTGCCGCCACACTGTTGACCTTTGCTTACATCTGTCCCTGACACTCACCCACAATGCTTGTCCGTCCACAGCAAGCCGCGCAAGAAGAGTTGTTCAGCCAAATCGTTTACACAATCAAGGAGGGGTTTTACTTCCCGATCACTCGAAATGGTGCGCACGAAAAATGAGATTAAAACAGGTGTTTGGAAATGCGATTGGAGACTGCTAGATTCCACGGCCTCGCTCCATTACGAAAGTGTGTGTGAAAATGTTTACATTCGATAACTATATTATGTTTGGACACGAAATTTGGCAAACGCAAACGCCATACACTAGTGTAGTTATTTGGCATTACTAAATAGGAAGTATTGTTCTGATCTTGTAAAATACATTGTATTGAGATAAATTTACTACACTCTCTCCATCCTATACTTCATATACCTGTTAATTCGCTGTTTTGTAATACGAATATGTACTTTTAATTCATATATACGTTTTGTTCAATTATTGGCGTACACAAAGCTTTTTCCGGAAGAGACAAAATTTTTGAAAAAAGGTGTTGTCTTGTACCTTCGCATGTACGATTCTGAGACGCGTTCAAGAAAAGAGAGAGAGATAGAGATGGGAATCCAAGCGATTCCTTTCAATGAGAGATGTTGCTCATGCTAAATATATTATTTGTCCCAATGACTCCAACCTTATTACGATTTCCAGCATAGAAACTCCGTTCTGATGTCAGTCCAGTTGTGTTCATAATCAGCAAATAAATTTGAAAACAGAAATACTAACATTTGATTACGAAAGAATTAGGATTTCCCTCAATTTTAAAATTGGATTGAATAGATAATGATTGTCATTAGAATAAAATGTTGATTGGAACGCGCTCAAGTAACATTAACATGAATAAGACTTCTGAGATTTTCTTTTGAATTTTGCAAGTATGAATAAAAGTTTTACGTCATCTCAATATTCCTCTATTTAATTTAATACAAAAATTGATATACTGCCATCTCTCATCATTCATAAAATAGTCTCAAAGAAATTTTTACTTATTTCCTATGATATTAATATTATAATTATGCGTGTATCCAAATTTTGTTATGCATGAATCAAGTGATTTGAGAAATAATAATTTTATTCTACTCTGTCAATTTATATTTTCTGTCTAAGGTATTATTTTAGATGATTTTTTCTAGGAATTAGAATTTCTAGGTCTCAGCAGATTGTAAGCCGTGTATGACACAGAAATAATAATCTACCTTCTGCAAAATCGTATTCTCTTTGAAGAATTATTGGAATCTCTTTTTAATTAACTCTTAGATCTCCAGAAACATTTGTGGAGAATATCCGCTTAAAGTCATAGGAAAACAAAGAGAATGGATTAACTTTCCAAATGAAAGGTAGTTAATTTGGTTGTGATACTTAAAATTAAAAAATTAATAAGGTTGTCAATCACGATTAAATTCATACTTAAACCTGTTCACAGTAATTTCTAGTTGTGAAAGTCGTCGTCGAACATCTCTTTCTTGTGTATATTTTATTTTAATTCTGACATCTTACGAAACTTTAATGCAAGGAATCTCTGAACTCTTTAAATCTTTTATTTAATTCCATTATTTGTTTTCCCACAATTCAACACTCCACGCAGAAGCGATAACAGACTTGTATATGCACTGCGTGCTAGCGATAGTGTTGTAAACTTACTCCGGTTTTGGAATACAGGCGTACAGCTCGTAAAATAAGAAAATTTATGTACTCATATTTAGGGCTGCTTTTTCGCAACAGTTATTAACATCTAGTTCTATAAATAAATGTTCTCAGTTTGAATGTACCTTCCTCCTTTTGTTTTTCACCGAATACGGTAGCAACTGGGTGTGTGGGGATTAATTTCCCTGGCTGGATTATTCTAGGCTATCCCAAAATGACGTCTCACGTTTTGGAAGACCATTGTCCACTTTTATATGCACCTCTTTTGGTGTACCAATAACAAAAATGGATTGTATCACTTTTTAGTCTAGAGAAGGTGATATTGAGTAAAGGAAGATACATGATTACAATTTTTTAATGACCGTTGTAACCTAATTGTTAACTGAATAATAAAAGTAAGTATCGCTTCAACACTTATTGCGTTTAGTTCGTATCTTAAGCTTAAAAAATACAAGACAAATGTCGCATTTTTCGTTTAGAAATGTAAAATAGAAATGAATCGTCCACATAGAATCGTAAGTGAGGGACGAATAACAAAGAAATCGTATTTTCCTGACTATTAAAAATAGAAAATACTGGTAATATTACGTGTACTTTTGAATTATATATATTTTTGTTCTAAAAGTATTCCTAATAAGTTCATATTTACTGATGAACACAGGAAACATCGTATTTATTTGGTAATATTTTTTTAAAGTCAACAAGTTCACTTTACAAATCCGGATTATTAAAAAAATTATATTATCAATGACACTTCTATAATTTTACAAGGTCACGGGCACATTGACAATTTTATGAACCACAATCTCTTGCTCGGAGAAGACTACAAAGAAACCTTCAACTGTTTCATTAAGACGCATGGTATGACCTTCATAATCAAAAACACAATCTCCATTGAGGACTTACGTGTTTTCGAAAAATCAACGCAGAAAATTTTATTAAAATACAAATCCACATGAACATGATGGCCAAGCTATGCGACATGATGATACAGCTCTGGGTTTCTTTGCTGTCTTCTTTCGACAAGAGATTGTGGTTCATAAATTTGTCAGTCTATCCGAGACCTTGCAAAGTTGAAGCTACCTGACTCTTCCACTCACCTCTTACATTTTCAAATCACGAACTTTCGAAATATAGTTCAAACGTGAATCAATTCTGAACTCTAAAAATATATATTGTAAATCTCGGGGAAACCGCGCATCAGTCTGAGGAGTCCAAATCCACATTGTGGATCGGAACAGGGGATAGAAGCTTGACGACACGTTCTATTTACCGTGAACACACATTAGAAGCCAAGTTTATTTTCGCGACTGTCCTAGCACACATTGAAGAGAAATATTATCCTATAGAAAGTATCTTCTGTGTCACCTCGCATCAACAGTCCGTTTTGCATTCCTCTCGGCTGGAGATGGGCTGTTTCCTCGGGGAGCAGGTGTCATAAAAGTGTCAAGCAAAAGGGCACGCGATTCGGAAGTCGTAGATTGAGAAAATGTCAACAGGACAGTAGCACAGGGGCAAATACGATCCTTGAGTCATGCCAACACCCGGACACAAACATTTGCATGTACCTTTTGGCTGGCATGGAAGTTGTCGTTTGCGACTTAGCTCATGCAACACACACGATCGGATGGCAGAAAACAAGCTCCGCTACCAGGAACCTGTTTAAGAAACGTCCAAATAATTGTTTACCTGTTTGTTGGTTATGAGTGTCATTGTTAATGACTATTGAGTGGATACTATTTTCCTCTTATTTACTCCAAAATTGGTATTTGGAAAAAGAGGCTAATTGAATGTCGGACATAAATGAACAATTTCTCATTGTATCGAGGAAACGAGAAAATTCAAAATTTGTCTAACTTTTTGGGTTAGTTGATAGTCCCATTCAGTTTATGGTGTGTTTATTGAGACTGATTTTTTTGCTAGGATATATCACGTTACCTATAATCCCTCCAGGGTTGCTCACTGTGTTTCTCGTCTAGCACTAAGCCGTCACGTTAGGAATCAAAGGAATGGAAATAACGTGTATGAATGCCGTAAAGAATATATCCATAGGAAAACATTACATATTCCAAACTCAGATATAAAGCGAGGGATTTCTGCCATTCCACCCAAGTTAACTCTTCACCAGGCTTCCTGTGGTCCTGCTTCAGTATGTTTTTTCCTCCTATGTCACCAGGTTCAAACACCTCTCCTGCGAGAAGTCGTTTCCTGTTTACGCAGCTTCCGATTATCTTACAAAGAAAATGTAGCTCATTTGATGAGTTCCATTCTTCAATTATTCATAGTCCCATATCATTATACGGGTCATTCATTGAAAATTTATATTTTATTATTATAGTTCTATCGCGGATGGACCAGCCATTTTCGTATCTGGACTATGGTTTTGTCCGGTGGAAACCGAATGAGTGTGTCTATTGTATCATGCCTAAAATTTGGGGTGTTTCCTCACTATAGCAGCTCGTTGAAATTAGAGAAGAAGATGAAAATTAAGTCATTGCGTCATATCCGGACAATTCATGTCCACGGAACGATCTGATTTACGCAAATATAATACTCCCCTTGAAACAAAACAATCTTATCCGTTAATCAATTGTAGGAAATTGCTATACACAACTTATTCTGAATGTTCGAGGTTTTAACATCTGTTGATGGTCTCCAGCATTTAATGGCCCATAATGTGATGGTACCTTTTTCGTAATGACTATTCTCAACGATTAATGAGTTACACCTCCCATCCAGAATAAACACAAAATAATAAACAAAGAAATACTTCCCTGGACGTAACTCCTCTCCTGAGGAAATTTTACAAGAAATTTGTAGATCACAGAGTATACAAAGTGTGCGCCCTACTTTCAGGGCCATTATAGAGAGAGGCAGCTATTTGTGGTATGCGCTGTTGCTGCAGGAAAGGTTTCCTCCCTCCATCGGCGCTGCGGAGACTTCGAAACGTGCTGGAGCTGGGTGAGACCGAGGGGTGGGGTCACTCTGTGCCCGAAGTAACGTGGAAGTGCATAGAAGAGGGGGAGAGGGATGGGGTGAGGACGGATGGCGTGGGCAGGCGGGGGACTTGTTCACAACGGAAGTCGGCCCGGAAGCTAGCTCGCCGCCATCACGCCAGCCTCGGCTC
The DNA here is from genome assembly GCA_002313205.1 of Laupala kohalensis. Classification (NCBI taxonomy): domain Eukaryota; kingdom Metazoa; phylum Arthropoda; class Insecta; order Orthoptera; family Trigonidiidae; genus Laupala; species Laupala kohalensis. The sequence continues at coordinate 73,806 of NNCF01127399.1, forward strand.
GTTAGCATTTACGTACTATACGTCCTCCGACCCGCCGTCCTCTCCTTGCCATTACGATACACAATTCGATAAATCGTCTTTCTTCGTAGCTATCTACTATTTTGTCTATTCTTTGCTTTGAGTCGCCGTTAGATTCTCGCTTTTTCATGTTTTGTCAGCTTTCATATGCATCACCCAGGATTATCTCCTTTCTTCTTTTTAAAAATCGTACTCTTTAAAAGAATAGCATAAGTTATAGACTATATACTTAGAAACGCATTTACTCCGAATAAGTATTTCAAACACGGTTTAATTTTGTGCTCTCACCATTTCTCCCCTTATATTTCATTTTCGCTGGTGTTGTTTCTTGCGAATTCCATTCACCTTTTATCTGTTCTTTGAAAAAAATGGACGAACTGTTTCTTTACTTTCATCCTCCCTTATGTTTCCCTTCCATTGAATTCTATTTTTCATGCTAGGCTTTTATTTTTCTTGTTCGTCAACTACGTTTTCTTCTTTCGAGATAGGTCTACGTATTTTGACATTCTAAGGAAAAGAACCAATTCAGTATTTTTAAGTTCATTAACTCTCATCTTGCAAACTATTTACGACTCTTTATTATGTCGTTTTCTTCGATATTCATTTTAGTACCATTATCACTTAGAAATCAGCAGGCAAGTCACAACATCGTTTTACTTCCGAAAATCATATTTTTATAAAGAATTTATCCGAGTAGCTTTATATTAATGCTGAATTTTCTGGTTCATCGACTACGACTTTCTTCGTTTTCCCAACTCTGTGCTGAGTATCGTATTTGACAACTCGTAATGTTCTCTTTCCCGATCTCCTTTCGTACAAGAGAATATTCCCTAACTGTCTCTCGTATCCAGCCTCAGTCGAATTCCCCTCTATCTTCATTCACACCTCCGCCCATCCTTTCCCTTCCCTCGTAAGCCAGCAACGTGCGACAGCCAAGCAAGCCGCAGACTCAGACGAACCACGCTGCAGCTTGTACCCGTCAATTGCGCTTCGCAATATTTCATGCTTCTCCCTCCGGTCGCATCCTGCCTCCAGCATTGTCCTCCGCCTTCCGGACGCTCCTCTGCCGCTCCGCTCGCGCGTGTCCGATGCGTTGCTCGGCCATTGAGTCCATGTTTGTGAGAAAGCGAGGATATCCTGCGCGGTGACGAAGGAGCCGAGTCTCCGTGGGAGACTTCTGATCGGACACTGGGTTGCTGGACAGGCGACGTCTCTTGGACTAAATTCAGCGTTTCAATTTCCACGGAACACGAAGTAATTTTTTTAAAAGAAAAACGCATTTGCCCAATAATGGCTACAAATATTTCTATTTTAAGATGAACATGAAGTGCACCTCTTTAACATTTCAGAATAATAACGCTTTTTAATTATAACTAGAAAATGGAAGTAATTAATGAATCTAACATATTTGTTTAATAGATGCTTGTATCTTGTTGATTTTATTGAACACTTAACTGTTCATGAATTGTATCAGAGACATATTTTTATTTGTTTCCTCCTCCCCATATTTAACATCATATTTATCCCATAGTCAGGCCTGTAGCAAGTTTATTTCCGAGGGGACCCAGACGTCGTCCCAAAAATTTATGAATGATAACTGTAGAGTTATTCGTCCATTTTTATTAAATATTAAATAAATGTTGTTAACTAATTAACAATATTTTAAAAAGATAAAGTACTTTCATTACAGATCATGCAAAATTTCGAGAGGAACCCGAACCGCACACTCCCTTGGCTACGTACCTTGCCATAGCAAACTTTAGTCTGCAAAATATACGAAGGTGGCTGACTGCCTTCCTCACTCTGTCGCCACTTCCTTGTTCCCAGACATCTTGACCCTGAGATGCTCCCTGACACATCACCTCTCACATCCTTAACCTTCGCGACCGAAATGATTCATCCACTAGATAATTCTTATAGCACACTAAACTTTTACTGTACAAGTAAAAGACAAAAAATAAGTTCAGTTATGGATTCTGTACAGAATTCTGAAAAAATATCCCAATTAACCATTTTCAGGCAATCGCCCTCTTTTACTTTGTACGTAGATGATTAAAACAATCCAACTCTCTCCCTCCCAATTTCCTTACTCAAGTCCACCGGTTAGATGGAAGAGCAGGCCTCATGGCCTGAACCTCGTCACAAAACAAAACAAAAAAAAATACACTGCTGTCGTTAAGATCAATATAGAATGTTTGAAAGTGGTTTAATATCTTTTATTTTCAAAATTAATCAACGGAAAAAAATAATTTGGTGTGAAAATTATCCAGTAGGTGAATCCGCCAAGGTTAAGGATGTAGAGTGAGTGAAAGGTGATGTGTCAGAGAGCATATCTGAGTCATGGCGACTCGAAACAAAGAACTGAAGGCGCAATGTGGGAGATAGCCAGCCGCTTTCTGATATTTTACAAACTATAGTTTCTTCAGCAGAAGACCAAATTTTGCAATTAATATATATTTTGCAATTAATGATTTTCTAGGCTATTCTAATGGAAAATCTTGAAGCAGTTTAAAAATACTCCAGATGAATGACAAGAAATGCTTTCAATATCATATGCGTAAATATTATTATATGAATATGTCGTAATACTACAAGAGAGATAAATCTAATTATTTAATTTCTAAATGCGAATGTAAATTAACGTGGAGATAGGAAAACCAAACAATATTTGAGTTATTGCTATCCGAAAAACATTTTTCCCCTTTTATCCACAAAAATGTTAACCTGCTTTGCAGGATACTTATATACATTAATAGCACAAAATATTTATTCTTTTTTGTTTGCTTTTTTATAGGACGCTGTAGACGTAAACACCATACCATCACGCCTTATTTTATTTCATCGTACATTAAATAAGGAGTAAATTGCAAATATTTATGAATGTTATGTGTCTCTCTTGTAGAACGATAAATCACTTTTATAATACGTGTGAAGCAATACGTGAAGTAAATTTTAGAGAATAGACGTAAATGAGCGAGTGGGATTTTGGAGTAACGAATTGTGTAACTTAATTTTAGGTTTTTAATACTTTTCGTAATTTTAATACAAAGGAAATTTTAGAAATGTAATATATGATTCGTGCGTTCAACATAACTTCCTAGAGTTCTATATTTATTGCCTTCGATACCCTCTTAGTTTTCTGGGGGAGGGGGGCGAGGGCGATTCTTTTACTTAACTGATTTTACGCATGTTCTATTGGTGGAGTATCAATTACTGTAAGTGATTCCGCAGAATAATCGCTTACATTCATTTTTTGAAGATATGTTTCGTCAGAGTCATTTTTCAAGCCTCGCACCAAGTTGTAGAGGGACATATATACTTACAAACCAAGCCGCAATGTTATGGTGGACAACGAAATGGCATTATAGTCGATTTAGAATTATTGCGCACTTTATACCGCCGTTTCCTTGGAATCGACCATAAACGCTGAAGAATCGTGCCCGTTATTTGACCATGAAATACCATGACGTTCGATCTCTGTGCTTTGGCCCATATCCAGCATCTCCCATCTCCGATAAACTGCATACTCCACAAATTGAGGAATTAAATTTTTCCTATGAAAATGTTTTGGGCTCTTCACAAATTGTTGAATATGCTTAGAAAATATTATTGATTTTTGTTACTGAATCTCATGCATACACACGAGATATCCTTGAAATAAAATACCTACAACTTAACCAACAAATAAATTTAGATGTGAAATCAAGAAGACCCGGAAGGTCTTCCGAACAATTGGTCTTTTCATAGTCAACTATTCCCTTATTGTGTTTTTTTCTCCCACTCCACCTCTGAATAGAAGGAGATAGAATCTGTTTCAAACTCTGGTGTGAAATTTCACCCTTCGTTTATGTCTTTACTGCGCTGAAATATGACTAGTTCATATTTATTCCCGTAGGATCGTTGTATACGATTAGTTTAAGCGACAGAGCCACATGACAACTTCGATGCGTCATATAGAACTACCATGCCGACTTTGATGATATTTGTCTCGTGTGCATTGGACACAAAGGGAGTCGTGCGGGTTGCGTGGAAATTTGTTACTTGCTTGGTTACCGATTATTTGCATTTTAACGAAGCGATACGCGCGCATCTTTCCAATTTACAACCACTTCGTTTTCCACGCAATGTGTGGTTTCCGCAGAGCACGACTCCTGGATTCGCGCGCACGCCGTCGCACGCAGTGTTGCCAATAGACGGCAACGAATTGGATATTACCCTGGATCCCGGTTTCATCGTGGAAATCGACGCCGAGTGAAATGAAGTGTATTGATCAATAAAGTTACGGCAGTTGAGTTACGCAACCTGACATCGCTTCGTTACGTCCTTGCCGATAATAATTAATCGGAACACTATAGATGAATGCGGATCATACCTACATTCGGCTTGTCAATTATTAGATTCTCTGATATTTATTATTATTACAATGTCTCTGATTGAATGGTTCCCGTGCCTTTCCATTTTTTCCTCGAACTGATTCACGGCAGTTGCCAACTATGTTGAGAGAATGTCATTAGTCAGTGCACGTGAAATTTGATCAATGCAATTAATCACACTTTTGTCTTTTGGGTATAGAATTTATACAAAATTGAGTATATGAAGATTTAATGATAAAGTGCAGTTTCAGTTGTTCTGATTACAATTTTCATTTTTCAATCATCGTGGGATAGTAAAACAGTGGTTAGTCATGTTCTTTACCAACATAGAGTACAATTTATACAATTACCGGCCCTGAACCTTAACTAATAAATCCAATTTTACATTTTTTGAAAATAAGATTCGAACAAATGTAATTAAGATTTGAAGGTTATGATTTAAATAGTAATTAAGATTTAAAGGTTATGATTTAAATAATCAATTTAATTAAGATTGAATACATTAGTCATTATTGGTTTAAATTTTTTTGAAGTTTCTTTTTATTTTGTAATGTAAATTTAAAGTTAATAGAGAGTAATGATTTTGACATTTGAAGGTGGATTTTATTGACTTTCATTAATATATTTCATTACACATTAGAATTATAAGAATGGTGAACATTATTTCCTGACAGATAAGTGCCTCCATGAACAAATTTCTTTACGTTTGTTTTATTTTAGCCGGCAACGATTAATTATATATTCACGTTTTGGAGTTTCGAAATATGTATGCTGTAACAAATGAGTTTTGTTTACTTTAGGCATGTAATTTAAAAAGTCCAGATTTTCATCGTTATTAGCTTCTTTAAGCTTTATATCCTTTCTTAAACTTTATTGTATAAAGGAGCTCGGAATAGTAACGTTTCATAGGACGAGGTATTTTACATTTCCGTAAAAAAAATACAGGCTCTACGTAAAATAGACATATTCTCCGGTTACTAGCTTAAAATAGTCGTCTGCTGAGTTCTAGAATATGAAAACGAATCATAAGATATGAAAACCAACACTCAACGCTTCTGAAGTACTGTACAAGACCTCCCCAAACTCTCCACTTTTCCAAATGAAGAAAATCAGTCCCCGTTTTCACCGATTCATGAACCCACATTTCCGTCATTCCTTTCTTTCCCGCAGTTTTTTGAGTTCATGAGCTAATAACATAGCTACAACGCTACAGATCCGCATTATGTCTTTCTGTGGGAGGAGGTTATGTGCAAGCGAGCGTTTTCTGAAAGTGCATTACAGTACACATTATTCTTGTCGTGTTCCATCCCTTTCTCTCCCATTTTACTCAACTCGCTCATCTCCCATTTGTCTGCATCACTGTGCGTCTCACTCTTTTTCTTATCTTTACCACTTTCACCTCGCTTCATATCTCATCACCCCTCCCCATTTGCAGCATGTCGCAGTCGTGTTTACCCCTCTCGTCTCTCTATTTGTGTTTCCGCATCCCCTGCCACGATTCTCTTTCCTCTCCCCTCCCCCGTCGTCATCATCCTAAACTCGCTCATTCTGGGTTTTAGAGCAAGTTCACTGCTGCGTTCCTCTCACTTCATGTCTGTCCCAACGCACATATGCATGCAAATTTATTCGGTGGAAATTGGCTGAGTTCGGACACCTCGATGCCTTCCTAAATGTGCACAAAACCGCTAACATATTTTAATAATTATGAGCACGATGAATAATATAACTTCAAAATTGACGTTTCGTCACGAAACAAGAATAAAGTGATTGAAAATGAAAGTACAATATACTTCCCTCGTCTTTGATAACATTTTCACTTTTTTTTTCGTGGAAATTTAATTGTAATTTAAATTTCTCTTTTGAAACTTACTGGAAGTATTTGTACAAATTTTCCAACAATTACTAAATCTACCATTAATAACTAAAAATAATGATTTTTCAATAAAGTTAAAAACTTCATCTGATTCTGTTAGTATATAAATGCTTTATACGAGTGTTGAGATAGATTTATCTATGGATCCATTAAAATATTAATATTTTACCCTTTCTGTTATAATATGTATAAACTATTATGAAATAAATAAATTATTTAAGACTTACTACCTTATTCTAGACGAATGAAAGTTATTTTTTACTTTGGATAACAAAACGTTTCGACAAAAGATATAAGTTGTCATCATTATAACACAAATTGTAATAAGAAACTTATCAACAGAACAATTGAACATTATATTAATCGTAAATATAAACCAAAATATATTTACAAATAAGTAGAAATTATACAAACATGCTGTTATACTATTATGTTGTAAATTCCAGATAGATTTTTGTGTCAGTACGTAAATTCAAACTCCCGTGTACATTTTTTATAAATATCATTTCTGAGATGCTTCTTTTGTAATAATTAGTTTCTTTGTCCAATATAAAAAGAACACGCGGAAGTTTGAATTTACGCACTGACATAGAAAATCTATCCGGTAATTACAATACAATATTATATCATATTTGTGTAATTTCTGCTTATTTGTAAATAGAAATTCCACAAATTTCTGCTATTTTGTTTTAGTCGTCTTTTCCGTCTGCATATATAATTACTAACTAATAAAACGACTTTATTTTTTAAGAACAGACTTATATTTACTTTTAAACACAAATAAATAAATTATCATACAACTTTTCAATCCTTTCTCTAGTGACAACTGACATGAGCCCATTGCTCTTTAGTTGTCAATTTGCCTGAGGAGGATCCACAAAAAGGATTGAAACGTGTACGTGAAACGTTGTATGTTATTTTATTTAGTTATTATTGTGTTTTAGAGTAATATTAATTAGAGCAATATTAGAGTTTTGTGTTATATTATGTTATTATTGTGTTTTAGAGTAAATATAAGTCTGATCTTAAAAAATAGGGTCGTTTTATTTGTTAGTTGGTAATATTTTGTGTTTACATTTACGTTTTATATCATGTTCAATTTTTCTGTTATGTTTCTTGTTATAATTTGTTGCACTGACGATGACTTAAAGCTAAAGTCGAAACGCTGTGATGATCAAAACACAAAATAAATATTATTCGTCCACAATGAGGTCGTAAGTCTGAAAGTATTTATTTATTTATTTACTTATTTATTTATTTACTTACTTATTTACTTATTTTGATTATATAATGGACGTTAACAGTAGTAGAATATATTTTTGAATTTGTTTGCTTAGGTTAGATAACTTTCTTAACTCATTTGCTTGTGTAAATAATAAAAAGTTATATTTTACAATGAATCTGATTGTAATGGATTCAGTTACAGTGCGAACGAACTCAAAAATAATATAAATGTATTAAATTAGATTTTTGTTTGACATGAGTAGGTGTTTTGAATTAAAAATCATCTATAATTTTTATTTTATGTTGACATTTATTCATTAAACATTTGCTGGAAACAGAAAAGAAAATACGTAATCCCACGGTAGCTTTATGGAAGATAACAGCATGGACTTTTACGACGCAAACAAGGAACAAGCTGATACCATAATGTAATTATATTCTTAGCCCCGTAATTACATTACATCAATTACATCTAATTGACGTAATTCGTTGAAGTCGGATTAAAGCTCGAGCAAAGTAATCGGAACGTTAATTCGAGTAAACCTGCATCCAAGTTGATTCTGAGTGCTCTGAATAATTTGCCTACTAATATAAGGTACTCCACATGATAATTAACTGTTTCATCATCCCATCATGGGCTACTGAGCGCCGAATGCGAAATGAGCTTTGAATATGTCTTTATTGATCTGTATTGTTTCTGCTAATGAACAAGTTGATGCTAAATAATAAAGATGATATTGAAAATGCATCTTTCTTTGCAAGTGAATTTAAGGTTTGTCACTTAAACGTAACCTCTTTGGAGATGTTTACTTTCAATAATATATTTCACGCAATAAACTTGCTTGAAACAAAACTGAAATAATAATAGATATAGGTGCTCAATGTATTCATGTAACTTCAGAAGTAAAAGGAGTCCGTGTAATAGAGAACGAGTATATAGTTAAAATACTCTGATACTGTTGCCAAGTTCGTTCTCCTCGTACTATGGGGTCGCCGCAGTGAATAAAGAACGGGAGATTTTAGGGATTAATCAAACAAATTTTAAAGAAGCATATATATCATTTTTAATTGTTGATGCGAGAAAATTTTTATAGTTCTGTCGTTAAATGTGTAGTTTTTATTCATGTATATTGCTCCAAATATTGCATGTAAAACAGTAAAAAAATAATTATCTTAATGTCTTTGTTGTAATACACATTGTGAAGTTCATTTTATCCATTTTCTATAAAAATCTATGAATAGCGTTTCCAACAGTGTAAAAGTTGAAAATGAATTATTCAGATATGTGCAGATAAATAACATCTTCCATGTTAATATCAATACTTGCTCTACGTATACATCATGCAAAGAAAATACCACGTCAAGTGGGTTCTAAGGTTTAAAAGACTGGTTCAAAATTATTTCATCCCATTTTATGACTGAAAGTAAGTAATCAACTAAATTTTCAGTCCTTAAGATAGGTTGTTAAAATCGCAAGACATATTTCCATTTTGTCGTGTTGAAAAGAAAAAGAATTCTTTCATCGCGTCTCAAACACTAATTTATCTTTAAAACAACTTCAAAATACATTTATCTCATTGGAATTTTGACGAGAATTCTAAATATTATTAAAACTTTTAAATCTAATTCTTGTTTTTGCGAGAAAGAAAATAATCAAGACAAAATGACTATTTTTTAAAACTTAAATATCTCAAAACGTGCTTTTCCCTTTTTTTTTTCTTTTTTCAGCCCAAAAATATTTTTATACTATCTACTTTAAAGAAAAATGTTCATTTATTTGTGTATCGTCGTATCCCTTGTCGAAAATTCAACGAAACTTAAAATAATTGATTGAATGAATCATTAATCATTAGTTTTTTGTAATTTCCCGCCACATGAAGTTAACAGCTAAAAAGAAACTTTAGGTAGACTCAGATTTTTTTTGAAAATTCCATGAAAAAACACAATTTTCACATTTATTTCACGTGCAAGAGGCTCCATCAAAATTAAGTAAAAATCATTGCCCTTCAATGACAATAAAATGTTTGGGTGGTGTAGCCAGTTGCAACCGAGCGTAATCTGTCGGAGATTCTCGTTTGATTAGATTCTCGTTTCTGTAAGTGTAAAATTGTCTTTAGAAATGTGTTTCAAATCCTCGGGACGCAGGAAAATAAGAAATTGGACGATTTTCAATGAGCCTCTACTGCTGTTAGAAAGCAAGCATTCTTCACTAAAGGCTCGTTTGGTATGCCTATGCTTGTTATTAAACACTTCAAGGCAGGAAAGTTCACCCGCATTCTTCAAATTTCTACTCCAGCGAGACACAGGCTCAGAAATGTCACCATAGGAGGTATGTCGTATTGACTCTCGTTAAGATAGGTGTGCATCCATCATGGCCGCTATTCGATATCCTTGCTCATTCAGATAGTGCTATACTACGAGTATCACTGCCAAATTGGCCGTTTTACAAAAAATACGCTAATAAGTATTTAAATTCGTTATCAACGTACTTTGGGTGTGTAGTTTCTCCTGATCGTTTTATTATCACTAATTCCAAAAAAAATATTTAGGTTTACGTTATGAGTAATTTATAATTATTTTTAACTACGACTATTCAGATAATACTTAATAATAGAACGAACAAATTACTTTTTTATTTATTTTATTTCTGTTTCATAGATCTGGTTATCATTTCAAAAATTGCTAAATTGCAAGTTACTTGACACAAATTGCATCAATTTTGAAGTGATTTTCTTCATGTTTTATTCACAATATATAATGTATCATATCATTTCTTTACAGTCTTTCTATGCATATATGTAGTACTTGCAATTATATTTATTCACTCTTTCAGCGTAACATATTTATTGATAAATGGAATTAATCGATGGAATATTTAAATTCCTTCTGAATATTATAACGTATTTTAAGTATTTAATTAAATTATTTATGTCCCTCACCACTTTCAATTTATTTTAAATTAAAATCTGAGTAAATGAAACAATAATTGTTAGTACTGTTATTAACGTACGATTAAAATATGCAATATTTTGAATATGTTTAAAATATTTCTCTGGGAAATGAAATTAGTGAGTTAATATTGAATTAATTTCACCAGTAGTCAAACTAAACAAAACGCAGTAAATACGTGTTATTCATTTTCGAGAATAAGTGTCACCGAATTTTTCTTTGTCGATCAACGAACTCAATGAAACTATTTCACAAAGAATATTTGCTAGATAAGTAGATTTTTATATAATACATGATTTCATGGAAACATATTTTGGAAACTTCGAACTAGTGTATCAAACTTCAAAGTATTTCTTACCTTTTCATTTCTTCAGAATTCTGAATTATACTAGACGATGACAGTTGATAGCTTATGAACCTTCTTTAGACTCTTCTTGCACCACCAACCATAATTAACACTCCTATGCTCGCTCAATAATTTACATTTGCTAACTGCCCACTTGTCGCTTGGTATGGGCAACCCGTTTTTTTTCATTTGCACCTTTAATTGGTCACATATTATTTTTGCAATGTGCATAACATTTCGAGAAAATTAGTGTAAACACATTATGATTACGATAAAATCAAAATGAAGTGTGATCGGGTTATTGCTAAAAGAGGTGTTCACTAGTGTTATTATACAAACTGAATTATATGCATGGTTCTTCTTTTTTCTTTCTAATCAAAGCTGTAATACATAGGAAAATATTGTAATTTTCTTAAATATCTTCATACAATGAAGCCAGCATATAACTTTTTAACCTTTCATGAAATGTACTACATGTATAATTTACTTCTTTTTCACGTAATTATTTCTGTTTGATTTTGTTTATTACATTTGATTGGCTTCATAAATTTTTTTTTCGTACAAATTATAACAAAGATATTTACTTAAAGAACTCATTTGCGTTACTTTTCCCATTAATTCCATTGGATTGCAGGATGAGATGATGAAAGAATGATGAAAGATATACCTTCCATATTTCTCTCTCCCTTCTCATGTTACGCATCCGCTCTCGCGAGAATAGTCTACCTACAGGTTGAGAATGAAATCTATGAGTCCCTTTCTCATTATCAGTAATCGAGGAGAATCAAGGAGCTGCAGCGAGCCGCGACGGATACTGCAGTGGACCTTAACTACCTTCGGCCATAGTCGCGTGTCACTCGCGCCGCTGCGGTCGTGTCCAGCGTCAGTCACACGCCCCCGCGTCCGCTCCGCCTGGAGAGTAATCAAGGCGTCTGGATTAGAGAGGACGCGGCGAGAGCGCGCCGTGACAATCCACAGATTGCGACCCGCGCCGCCTCGCCACTTAATTCATTCCAGGGGTTGCTTGCTCTCCGCCACGAAGCATCCTCGCCCAGCGGAGGCCACTCGCCGAGGGCTGAGGGCGGGGAGCGACTTTCCTCGTGGAAATATTTTCCGACAAACTTCGTCTCCAAGTGCCTGCGGTGGTCAGTTAGCTTTCTCGAAATCGAGAGGTCACCAGGTCAATTCTGCGACGGATTAGATTGGACTTGAAGTGAATTAAAAGATGTCAAGTTTTACAAAAGGAACTAGTTTTTTTAATATTCGGGACAGGAACACGTGATTTTTAACTCGCAGCTTCCGAGTACCTACTCGGGGACGATGAAAACGTGTGATTTTCTCTTCCACCGACACTTCATACGAGATAACCAAAAGTGCCTTTGCTCTCTTGATTGAGATGCGACCTGTCTTCCACAACGGTTTATGAAGTTACATGGAACAATGAGATACATCGTTATGTGCAGATCAGTGGAACAAATGGAACACTCTATTACTTCTATTCCCCAGTTGCTCTTCCAGTACCATCGTTGAATTGTTGAGAGAAAACATGACTGGATGAGATCAGTGGATAATATCCAGTGAAGAGCATTTGTGTCCTTAATAGGTAAGAAAAAGTCAGTGGTCCCAAAATAAGTGAACACAATCATACGATTTCGATCTAAATTATTTGATAGATTAAGCTAAAAGAGCATTATAAAATACAAGGAATGATTAACTAGTGATTTACTTTCTGTGCGTGTCAAGTCAATCATGAAGATGTAATTATATTATCCGTCAGATTTTGCCGCTCCTCTGTATTGAGACACTGGTAGATAAAATAACTTGTAGATTTTGTTTCATCCACTGGAGGTAAATGATGCAAGGAGGCCTCAAGACAAAAATTATTTTCAGTAAGGAAATAATATCGACTCTGGAGGAACTGGATGTTTGAAATTGCAGAGCGATAAATAACGAAAGAATCCCGAAATATGATCAACAAGCGTTTTTACATCTCGAAAATAAGGCATCTGTTCGTAATCTAATTATTTGTTGAATTAGATAACATAATGAAATTAGATAACATAATTAGATAACATAATGGTAGTGGAAACTGTTCGTAATATTTGAAAGCTTAACCAGTGAATGCCGGCTAAACGCTTATGTCATTTAATAAAATAAATTTTTCCTCTCCTTCTTTATTATTTGGAGCGTATTGTTGTCCTGGTGGCACTGTGGGAAGCAATGCGGTTTAGTTTTATGAAATTATTTTACATGTAACAGAAAACGTACATGCGTGGTAGGTTATTCGATATGACTTTCTGTAATACTGCAGGTCCTTCCAAAGCGTACCTTGATGTTGTATCTGAAGGATGTCATGTCACAAAATGATCACATCGCGCTTTTCTGTCAATCAAATATTTCAATACCAGAAAAATATCTCCGCTGACGTGCGTGAAATGCAGACATCGGATGGATGATCACAGTGTTTGGCAGGCAACACTCACCTATACTCTTCAAATATAGAATTTGTTAACCACGGAGAGAGAAGGTTTTCAAAGACTTTTCTAAAATACTTGTCAGGATACCAGCTTTTACACCTTTCTTTTCCAAACTTCCATTCTCTTATGAAAACCATAATTAAAAAGTAGTATTTCATCTATAATCGTGCCACGTCGTATTATACTAGAAAACCCTGCCCCCAACTAAATGAAATATCAGGAATTGTTATCAATAATTCCGTAACTTCTAAATGTTACTTTTTATTCCTCTTCATATAGCTATCTGGAAACGACCGTATTTTTATTGTTGTGTTCTATTCAAATTTGTTCATTATTTTCTGCTACATTTAAGTATTTTTTTAGTGTGGCAAGATCTTTCCGACTTCATATAAAAGCTATATGAAAGAGTATTTATGAACTCCTTGGTATAAATGGCGAAAATTATGTTTCTTGTTCCTCCTGAAAAATGCATCAATTGTCTTACGTAAACACGGGGTTTTGATAGTTGCATAACGTGCAAAAAAGTTCCAAATATGTTTACTGTTTGCGTGCACCATCGCAACATTTCCATTTTCCAAGTAATCCGTTTTTGCGATGATTCAACGCTGGCGAAACATCCTAATACGAAGAAACGAACAATGAATATAGTGTGTGAGAGAACTTAATAGATTTAACATAAGTATTGATCGTTCTTTACTCGTCCCAAGAAAAACTCGACTACGAGATGACCGACTAGGTTATCTTTCATAATTTTTCTGAAAAACACTTTCATTTATGAAGCGGCAATGTTCACAGCAACTTAACTAGCTTCTGTCTTACGACTCCGAAAAGTCCAGTTTCAGCATTTCAACCGTTGTGTCCGTTCCGCTCGCAGGCCAAGATACGAAACAACTAATGATTCTCAAGGCAAATCCCCTCCATTGCAAATCCCTCTGATTCGTTGTGGACCCATTTCTCCCGAGTGAGCGGCGGGGAGCGCTGATCCCAGGAATCGAGAGGGAGCAATCGAATTCACAGATGTCGCTCTGAGCAACCGACGATCACGTTTTGTCAAGGGCCTGCGCCTCTAATAAATACGTCAGCAGCAGTCGATTGCCTCCTCTCTGATCGCTTTGTTGTTTACATTACGCTCCCAGCAACACTAACGATGTACTTTCCGGACAATCAACTGACTAATTTCCTTCTAAGATTTTGTCAGCTTCTTCACCATTCATTAACTAATCATCTCTTTTTGAAATATTTTGTATATTAATTTTATTCAATTAAAAATCGACCTTTGTAAGAGTTTTTGTGGGATAATATCATTACGGCATTGTGTGCTGAGTGGTAATGTGATCAGAATCCGGAGACGAAATTTCATATTTATGGTGTACAAAAATGTAATTTAATATTATTGGGGATACAATTTTCTCGTCTTTATTGTGGAATCATGTTTCTACATCGACTAATCCTTGCAATCTGAAAATCGTCTTTGCAAAATGAGCAAGATATGAGGGAATATTAATTCACACATTTTTCAAGGTTCTTCGTACTTTAAAACTGCACATGAATACATTTTCATAAAAACTCAATAAAATTAATTCCGTTCTAGTTATTTTGCGAAGGGTCAAAAGCCATCTTTGTTCCTCTGAAAATCCAACTTTTGTGGGAAGAAGCAAGATACCAGACCAACAATGAGCAGAGGTGGTTCCATTTCCAATGGTCGAATCTGGCGACTCAATTTCGCATTGACTTACTTCCAATATTTAAAAAATTTTCATTTTTGATTTATGATTTTGTCAGGCGGTTAATAGGTTCGAATACGTAGTAAAATAAACATCTAAAATGATATAATTTTATTAATAATGAAGAAATGTAGGAGCAGGAATAAGATATCCCCTTCGTAAATTCCAGCATCCAGAATTTCTTGTGATTTGAAACAATTTTAAGTGTTATCAAATCATTGTCAGTTTTATACATTTCAAAACGTTTATCAGTATCTGAAGCTTATATTTTGCAGTTGGAGTAAGGTAATTAGTAATTCAAATGACAACTATATCTCAACGTCTCTAGACCCCTTGTCTATAGTAACTCCCCCTCGTGGTTCACCTCAGCCCCAGAGAGGTCTACACGCGGAAGGGTTAGGGTGAGCAGAGGGACTGGGCTTCTTGATGACCGATTGACTGACCTATCTCCCTCCCTCTATCTCAAACACCGCACTGTTCTGATTCGATCTCTAGAGAAATCCATAGAGATCAAACTTACCTGTAAGTAATATGTAAATGAATGAAAATCAGGTATTCTTCCCGATTATTTTTCTTATTTCTTTATTAATTTCAGCGATTACGTCATTTCGTGGGATCGCATTTAGTGTAATATTTTAGAGATACGAAATTCTATAAATTAAAAAAGAAATCTCTTTTCCTTTATTTTTAACTCTAGATTTTAAAGCACTCTGACGCGAATGCTCAAATTGTCTGGAAACTACTTTCTTTTACTGTATTTAACGATATTAAATAATATAGGGTATTATTCACCCTATCTTCTATGATGTTATTCAAGATTACAACTTCGGTTACATGCGAAGACAACAATACATTAATACATCATGAATATGCTATCTATTTGAGTTATGTTACGTTGCACGTTAAATCAGACCTCAAATTTTTTATTCTCATCTATTACAATGATTTTTTCCTGATTCAACCTATGATACTATGAACTCTTGTGCAGCATATCTTGAGATAATAATAATAATAATAATAATAATAATAATAATAATAATAATAATAAATTTATTGTCAAAAAAGCAATACAAACTGCGTATGACCACGTGGAGGACAATAAACTATTTAACTATATCCGGTAGTTGCTGTTTCATTACTGTTCCGCGGCGTCGTGGTTGAACTGAATATACAGCGGAAAAACCCTCTGGCAGATGCCACGGAACACAACAGATTTGTGCCGACGGAGGACCAGCTTCCGAGGAAGCAATGTGAGCAGGGTAAATTAAAGA